>OY292518.1:1266335-1725328 GCA_958496365.1 Subacronicta megacephala
TAAAATGTATGAGTACCTATTTCTTTTGTTGATTATGTTGTTTTTAACAACATAAATAACACGGTATTTTACTAACGAGCTGGATTGATAGTTAATAAATAAAAAAAGGCAAGTTGACAGCATATATCATATGATTTGATTACATCTGTCTCATACGGACTGAAAATAAGACTTTGTGTTTCCTATATTATCAACCGACTTCAAAAAGGAGGAGGTTCTCAATTCGTCTGTATGTTTTTTTTTTGTATGTTTGTTACGCGATATCTCCGCCAATTGTGGACCGATTTTAATTATTGTTTTTTTTGGTTGGTAGGTCATACTTCAGAGGTGGTCCCGTTCAAATTTTATCGAATCGGTTGGGCAGTTTTAAAAATATAAACAAAAATCTAAAAATTGTTTACTTCGATGATATTATCGTTTACTCTGAAACATCGCTGTCTTATTGGAGCAGTGCGTTTAGTTGGCTAACAAGTACTTCTAAACAAAACTTTCCAATAAAAATTACAAAATAAAATTACTTTTAACAAACAAGTTAAACCGCCTTCAAAAAATAATAAAATAATTTTGTCTAAAACAGTTTGGGAAGTCGGTGGCAAAAACCCACTCTAATAGAAGTCACCGACTTCCCAAACTGTTTTAGACAAAATTATTTTATTATTTTTTAAAGGCGGTTTAACTTTTTTGTTAAAAGTAATGTTCTTTTCCTTTTCATTTTTATAAACAGGCCAATCGTACTTGTGGCACATTCACTATAACTCTCTCAGTGTCAACTTGCAAAAACCTCGTTTTCTCTAATCCAGTTGAAAGCCTTTAAAATACTCTTTCAAAGAAATCCTCTTAAAAATATATTCCTTTAAAATGCCGACAGTCACTGATAAATTTAAATATTTTTAAAAGTTACAAATATAACTTACTTAATACTTACTTACTTCGACTGCTACGCTAGAGGTCCTGGGTTCGATCCCCAGGTCGAGCAAAGTGTTATTGGGTTTTTCTATGAAATTCCCAGTAGCAGCTCGGAGTCTGGATTTGTGCCCGGTGAATGGCAATAGGCTCGCCCCCTATTACATGGGACCCAAACATACCGGCGAACTGTGGGTGCACATTAAGTACACCTCTGCCTAACCCTTCGGGGAATACAGGCGTGATGGTATGTATAACTTACGCATATTATGGCATCTGATCTCATGAGGTCGTTGATTTAAAATACACACATTTGCTGAAGTCTTGCTGCTTGGAGGCCAAACCCTTCCGTTTTCTACTTCAACCTTTAATAAACCACCTTGGTGAAGCCTGCCCTTTTGTTCTAAAGGCTTTAAAAAGTTTCCGTATATGGTGGATAAATCTAAAAGGGGTGTTGATGAAATGATCTGCAAGATAAAATATTTTTGGTAACGGAACTTTGGTTGTTAAATTCATTAATGATGTCAATCTGCAAGATTGGATTTTGGCTGCAAAATCCCCATCGTTCTAAAAAAAAAACCATTAGCAAAAGTTTCTAATCCAAGCTAGTTAATAAAAGCTTCGTAATACTGATTTCAAATTCATTTAAAATTAAAATTTGCAGAGCATTTAATTTAATTTAATAAAAATCTATAATAACAACATTTATCATCATTGTTCATGCAATCTAGCTACTCTTACCAAACATTACTTACTCTTTCTGGAGTTGATCCCTTGGGTAGACACCCAATACTTTGAAAAGTCTCAGGTCTAGTCATATTTAGACAGCGAACTCCGGAGAAACGATGAACGGGATCATCTTCAGGTATCTTGTTTGGGACACAATAAGAATCAGTTTTACCCTTTGGGGTACAACAATATGGCTTCCATACTATATAGTTTACTGGAAAGATAATATTATTCAGGTACAGAATTCCTTTCAATAATTTTACTACGGTTTGAAAAAAGAAGGCCTAACATAGTGATATAAGTCAACCTTACAAATATGAATCTTATGTTCACTCTAATGAAGTATTATTTGGCAACAGTCTCTTGTTTCTCTAGGAACAGTAGTAGTCCCATAGTTCCATATAGCTACAAAATAATGGCACGGTTTGGTAGGAAAAATAATTGAGTCTCTAAAAGCGGGTACTCTGAAGCTTGACAAGAGTTTAAGGATATAAGGATAGACGCTTACGCCTCTGTTAAATTGTATGGAAGCCCTCTAGTTGTTAATGCCACTTAGTGACTTGTGGTAGACCCAAGTATAAAGACGGATGCTTAACTGAATGAATTATAATCAACCAATATATGTATTGTCCCACCGCTGGTCACGAGTCTCCTCTCAGAATGAGAGGGATTAGGCTGTGTAGTCCACCACGCTAGCCTACAATGGGTTGGCAGACTTCACACGCCATCGAGAAAATCTCTCAAGCATGCAGGTTTCCTCACAATGGTTTCCTTCACCGTTTAAACGCGTGATTATTAAGTATTAATACGCACATGACTTCGAAAAGTCAGAGGCCTTGGATTCTAACTCGAAACCTTTGCCATGGCAGAGTACAGTGATAGCCTTGTGATATGACCATAGCATATCACAAGGCTATCACTGTACTCTTACAGAATGAATACTAAAAACAGGTGACAAATTAATTGTGAGTATATAATATGAATTTCTTACATGTATCATGAAGAGAAACGACATCAGCAGACATGAAGGTAAAGTAGTGTATTGCTAGTTGAGTGAAAACTTGGCTGGGAACTTTGCCAACTGATATCAAACTAGTTCTAAGATATCGAGGAAGCGGCATATCATTGCCTGATGCTGCTTTTTTAGGCTCAAAATCTATAAAACAAAATGTTTGATCATAATTCATACTTTGTCTATTTATAATCTACGTAAAGTTAAATAGGCACACTAATATATCGCCGCTAGTTTTTTTTTTTCTATGTATTTGTCTTTTGTAAGTATTTAATAATCACAATCAGCCAATGAAATGTTTCTTTCTTCATGCACTGTACATTAAAAACAAACAAACAGGTAGGTGCTTAGTACATAGTTTGTACTGTTTTAATTTATTTATAGTTTACAAAAGCATGATAAAAACATTATACTAAATAATAATAAAAAAATGGTCAGGTAACGGCTTCATTATAAAAAAAATTCATGCATACAAATTTGTTTAGATTGTGATAAAGATAAACATATTTATTATCCAAGGATATATTGTATAGTACAAAAGTTATTAAAATGCCATCCCGCCTGTATTCCCCGAAGGGTTAGGCAGAGGTGTACTAAATGTACACCCACACTTCGCCTTAATGTTTAGGTCCCATGAAATAGGGGGCAAGTTGCTATTGGGAATTTAATAGAAAAACCCAAAAGCACTTTTCTCAACCTGGGGATCGAACCCAGGACCTCTAGCGTAGCAGTGGCCCTTAGAACCACTAGACTAATGAGGCTATTAGTATTTAAGTATAAAATTTGTTTTCCGATACATTCGGCTTTGCAAAATAAAAAACAAATTGATCGTACTATCATCGTAAACTGCTGGCAAAAGTCTGGTAAAGGGTGTGTGACTAGCTCCTCTAGAAGGATATCGTAAGTTGTTGCAGGATCCATCTACCCTTCTACCTTCAAGAGGATCACATGGCTCGATCTCATTTATACACCAACTAAAACCAACATTAAATAATTTTAAGCTGAATATCTCGTTAGAATTGTTGTCAAGCATTAAATCTTCATCATCATCAACCATATTACTGTTCAACCGCTGGGCACGGGTCTTCTCTTAGAATGTGAGGGATAAGCCTATAGAAATTCACCACGCATGCCTACTGTGGGTTGGCCGACTTCACACGTTGTCAAGAAAATCTCTCAGGCATGAAGGTCTTCTCACGATGTTTTTCTTCATCGTTTTAAATGCGTAATAATTATTTTTTAATACGCACATGACATTGCCTATTAAAAATAATGTATTATATGACATTGAACAGCCCGATGTGCTTGCCTTAGACTTAGTACTTTGATTTGGCAGTCCAATGGTCATATTATCACTAGGCTATAACTGCACTTTTCCTGTCATAGCACATTAAATATTATGCAAATTAGGTTATACTTAAACCCAATAACACATAAAATCTATCGGTCGTTGAGCTCCCTTAAAATAGTTGAGCTACACGATGACTGATGTATGCGTGCCGTCAGTTAGGACAGGTCAACTCAAAGCTGCTATGGCTCTTTCTTGAAAAGCCCTGTTCAAATTTTGCCCTACATTGTTGAACTCGCATATCTAATAATATAACTATTGTCTGGACTTTAAAAGAGACGATGATTCTCTGAGTTTGTTTCGGCATTTCTTCTCAGAGGTCATCAGATAGGATCTAAAAAAAATGCAAAAACCGACTTGTCTTCAAAAGATGGATATTTACAGAAATAAATATAATTTAATAATTTATGAAGTGGTTAGCAAAACGCACCCAAAAAAATATCTATGATAGAGGCTGTTTCCAAACTATCGATTGAATTACCTGCCTTCGTTAAAGGAATGATTCGTCTTGAAGAACTCAACAAATTTTCCTGCGAAACTAATAGCTGTGTAACAAAACATACAAAAGTAATAATTAAATAACAAAAGTAAAATAAAATCATTATATTGTACTTACAATGTAGTATTAGTCTTATCGTGGCGTTTCACTTGATCAATATTGACAGGAATCCCATGGTAAGAATCAAAGAACAAACCTGCCTTCACATCACATAAAAATCCAAAAATTAAAATTATAGACAGCATCCTTGCGTATCTACTCGTACAAGTCAAACTGATTGATAACTATGGGTAAATGTCTGGATCTTTTATACGCAAAATCGCGAGCCGCGTCACGCGGAGCTGCGTGTGAGTCGCTCGAGTTTTGACCGTTTAGTGACGCAAGAGTCGGAATTGAATTGAGCCAGAATACGCAACTTTTTCACTTTTCATGCCCCAATCAATATTTTAGTATTAAAATTTCCATTAGTATTTATTTTTTATATAAAATAATAATAAAAGTTTATTGGCCATAGGTTTAGGTTACAGTACACCGGTAATAACATAACATACCATCACGCCTGTATTCCCCGAAGGGTTAGGCAGAGGTGTACTTAAGAGGATAGTATCCGCTTCGCGCTCCATACAAACGTAGTTTGGCCCTTGCTTGAATTTTAAACAATGAAAGTCATTGAAATTTTGCAGTAACAATCTTATCATTAAAATACGTGTTCATGTAGTATACAATTTCATTTCAGTATACGGTTAAAAAGTTACACGAGCTCAAAATTTGGCAATTTTCGTTGAAAAACGGCCCAACTTTATGCTAGTATTTCTCGACAATGTATCAATACAGAAACATTCTGATTCGAAAGAAACCCAGATAATATAGTGAATATATTTTTACAAGATTTTTTTTTACGTATTAACAATATTATAGGAGTAATCTCCAAAATTCGGAACATAAGAAATACGCGTGAAAATGTTGCAAATGTATTGTTGTTTCTCCTCTCGGGCACGCGTTCGCATCGCGAGGGATAGAGTCAGCGACAACTGTGCAACATTGTTGCGTTCGCGAGGGACACTCCTCTTAATGTACACCCACAGTTCGCCGGTATGTTTGGGTCCCATGTAATATGGGGCGAGCCTATTGCCATTCACCGGGCACAAATCCAGACTCCGGGCTGCTACTGAGAATTTCATAGAAAAACTCAATAACACTTTGCTCGACCTGGGGATCGAACCCACGACCTCTAGCGTTGCAGTCACGATTGGGACCACTAGACCAACGAGGCAGTCATCATCTTAATATGAATGCTCCATTATTATTTTTCCTTTATAAATGTGATTTACTTAAAAAACAATTATAACATACCATGATACCTGTATACCCCGAAGAGAAGGTGTACTATGTACTTACACGATAAATAATCTATCTTACTTCCGCTTATATGATGAGTACTAGGTTTCCGCCCACGGCTTCGCCCGCGTGGTTTCTCGGCTTTTCTGAATTTAAAATTTTCCCGTTTTTACAACATTTTTCATTTATGCTCCACTCCTATTGATCTTAGCGTAATGATATATAGCCTATAGCCTTTCTCGATAAATGGGCTATCCAACACTGAAAGAATTTTTCAAATCGGACCCGTAGTTCCTGAGATTAGCGCGTTCAAACAAACAAACTCTTCAGCTTTATAATATTAAGTATAGATTGGTCATTTTGCCATTAAGATGCCTCTTGGCAGCAGCTTTAAAAAGGGTACCGAAGGTAGGTATTGTATACATTAGTAATTATAAAAATAACGAACATCAATTATTTTAAATCTCTTTATTATAAAAATATTATTAGCTAATTGATTCAATATAAGTAGTACTTGGTTACACATCAAGCTATAAAAAACCAGTTTACGTATTATTGTATGGAAAGTCTATACAATACGAGATCCGCTTAAACTGGTTTTGTATAGGTTGACCTGTAGCCGTGTGTACTAATGATCTTTAATATCAGTAGGTATCCACCAGTCTACAACGATTCCTACAACGAACTCAGGTTTTATAAAGTATATTTCATGTTTTCGACATCGCATTTCTCATCTTTCCACGCCGAGAAATCAATTTTGACGATTTGTTCACAGGGACATATTTGGTTGCTGGAATAAAAAAAAACGGTTACAGTTATCGTTTAATAGTTTTCAATGACAGATAGTGAAGATATATTTTTTTGTTTTTTTAAAAAAGCTTACTAGCAATGTGGGACACACATTGCTAGTAATCTTGTTAACCCCTCGTGCTAAGCTAAATACTTGTGTTACGAGTGGGTTCACGTCGCTAGTGCAATGGGTGGGGTTCGAAGCGGCAACCACATGATCGCAAGTCCGACGCCCTAGCCATTAGACTACCGCCGCTTAATAAATATACTACAACATACTACCACGCCTGTATTCCCCGTAGGGTTAAGTAGACGTATGTATGCTTATGTACATCCACACTTCGCCGGTATCTTTAGGCCCCATGTGGAGGGTGCCTATTGCCGGGCACAAATCGAGACTCCGAGCTGCTACTGAGAATTTTATAGAAATATCCAATAATACTTTGCTTGACCTGCGGATAGGACCTCTAGCGTAGCAGTCGGGCTAAAGATACTAGACTAATGAGGCTGTCAAAAAAAATATAATTGATTTTAATATTAATAATAATAAAGCTGAGAAAATAACTTAATAAAGACTGCCTCGTTAGTCTAGTGGTCCCAATCGCGACTGCTACGCTAGAGGTCTTGGGTTCGATCCCCAGGTCGAGCAAAGTGTTTTTGGGTTTTTCTATGAAATTCTCAGTAGCAGCTCGGAGTCTGGATTTGTGCCCGGTGAATGTCAATAGGCTCACCACCTATTTCATGGGACCTAAACATACCGGCGAACTGTGGGTGTACATTAATTACAACTAACCTCTAACCTCTAACCTCTGTCTAACCCTTTATGTGATAGTATGTTAAAATAACTTAATATTTTACTAGCAGCAAATTACCGCCAATCCTAATTTTACAAACACACTTGTGATGCTTGGAACAACCTTGGAATCAAAAGCCTTAATATTACTATGCGCACGGAAATAATATGTTTTTCTAAAGTAACAATCCACAAAATACTTCGTCATCAACCCATTAATTACATTGTCCCACTGCTGGGCACGGTTCTCCTCTCAGAATGAGAGGGATAAGCAGTGATAGCCTTGTGATATGACCATTGGACTGCCAAGTCAAAGGTCTCGAGTTCGAATCCAGGGCACGGCACCACTGTCTTTTCGAAGTCATGTGCGTATTAATAATTAATTATCACGCGCTTAAACGGTGAAGGAAAACATCGTGAGGAAACCTGCATGCCTGAGAGATTTCTTGACGGCATGTGAAGTCTGCCAACCCGCAGTAGGCTAGCGTGGTAGACTGTAGCCAAAATACTTCAATAATTACAAAATATTAAGGTGTGAACCAGTACGAAACCATTTATATCTGACACAATATAATAGATTCCAATATAGGAGAAGGTTATCAATACCTAAGTGAGAATATTTTCTTTAAGTAAAAGTGAAAGCAATTTAGTTAGGTGTTAGAAGATTTTTCATACAAAATAATATATACGAGTAACTTACTTGTATCCAGTTTTTATGAAAGCTTGGGGCTGTATTTTGTCAACAGTATCACCGACATCACAAAGAAATCTTGCGGCAGAGATCTTCCGAATTTCAGCGAGTTGTGCTGTAAAAAATATTTTTTTATTTGCATACCTTGTAACATTGTATACAATCCTACCTGTATTTCTGTATTTTAAGATATAGATTGACTGCACCGTAATGACGTTAACCTAAATATAATAGAGAACTAGCCAGGGAAGTACTACCCTCCCACAGAATATCGACGTGAAGGAGGCCCAATTCATACCTTAGTCCCCTTCCTTTTCTGCTCCCTCTCCCTTTTCCTTTATAGGTTCAGCACCACGTGAGCGTTGGTATGGTAACATTTTACTATAAGGCGGGCCGGATGATTATTTGCCAACTTAGTGGTATAAAAAAAAAACGAAACCCCGAACTGATAAGCATTAAATGATACTTTGCTTGACCTGGGCCCCTAGACAATGTCACATCTTCATTATCGATAACGAAGTTAGATATCGGGATAATGTATGGATTTGACATAATTTCATCACGTGACATATCTAAAGATTATGCCAATTCCATACATTTCAGATTAATCTAACTTTGTTTTCTATATGGAAATGTAACATTGTCTGGGCCCCCTGGGATTTAAGAACTCAAATATTTTATTTAGTTATCAGATATCATTACAATCATTAGGCTTGATGTAATCAATAATATAATTACTTATATCAATTGGAATATTAATAAAATAACAAATATACAGTGTCTCAAGCTATGCATAGTATGAAATTTTGATTTACACAGCGATGAATTCAGACTACAAAGATGCCAAGAACAATTTATTTTTAAAAGAATCTGTTATATTAAGTTCACTGAACTCATTGAAATAAATAAAAAACCTTAATTGCGAGCTACAGCTAGTAATTTATTTCTTACTTAAAAAAATAACTTAAATTTATCTTTAATTTTCTTCATAGATAGTCTAGTGAGCTCAGATCAAATAAAAAGTTAAGATGGAACTTTGCGAACAAAGAAGTGAGGCCGGCTAAAACTACGCCTAACCGTTTACAAACGCAATATTACACTATATAACAATACCGAAACTACGCCTTATCTTGTCAGTCGAGCTATCGACCTATCGAAAGCTCGAAGCTAGTGAGTTTGACTTTTGCGAAAATGCTATAGTCAATGTTCATTAGTCATTCTTGTACGTTGACTTACCAAAGTTAAATGCGTTTGGTCGATCGGGTCTTTCATACCAATGCCTATCAGAAGCGGTGTTCCTTTTCAGCTGCTCTATAACTAAGCAGTAGAATGTTCCAGGTACATAACCACCTGGTATTGGTCTTTCTATCCAAATACCCGCAATAAGATCCATGTCTTCCACCTTCTCATACACCTCTTTTAGAACTTCTATTCTCTGTAATGTAAAATAATGCAATAATTTGTATAGCAAACCAAGATATTTTCATTCACATGTTGATGACTTTTCTAAATGTACAAAGTAAACATTTAGCATGCATACTACATACCAGACAAGGAATAATTAGAAGATTGATTAGAAAAACAATTGTTACCTACACAGACGGTCATTGTTCTTTAATAAACCTAAAGACCAGGTTACATTGATACATCACAGGTTATATAGATTACATTAACTGAAAAGTAAGTCATAGTGGTCGAAGGACATAATAATGTCATCTAGGATAAACAATATGAAAAGAGTTTGCACTACTCTTAGTTGGTTAAATCATAAGAAAATATTTCTTTATTTTTTGGTTATATACAGATTGTGTATAAAAATATTTCAAATTGGATTTGAGAAGTAACGCGTGGATTTGTGGTCTTAAGCATTAACGCGTGAATTTGATATAGATTAAGTTTTTTCTACACCACAAGCTAAAAATTATTATTACCTCAGGATCGATAATGCCTTCCAGATCTTCAAAGCTACGAATAGGTTTACCGAAACAAAACTCCCTGTATTTGACATAAGGCTGGAACCCGAAGTGGCGATTCTTGGCTAAATCATTTGTCATCACGTCGGAGACACGCTGAAGAGGTCCCAGGACTAATTCGGTAATCTGAATAAAATATAAAACATTGTTAATATTCTTTTTGCTTATTTGTATAATCATCATCATCAGCCCATACTCGTCCACTGCTGGACGTAGGCCTCTCCTAGTGAACGCCACAGAGCCTGATCTTCGGCTTTCCTCATCCAGTCACTGCCAGCTGCCTTCCGCAAGTCGTCACTCCATCTGGCCGGCTGGCGCCCTACACTACGTTTGCCTAGACGCGGCCTTCACTCAAGAACTTACTTGCTCCAGCGTTTGTCAGTTCTCCGACAGATGTGACCGGCCCATTGCCACTTCAGCTTGCTTATCCTTTGAGCTATGTCGGTAACTTTAGTTCTCATCTCGTTATAGTAACGATGACATTTTATTTCGTTGGTTCGTAAACATTTCTGAATAAGTTAATATAGTATAATTTGACAAATCCATCCTTCTATGAAATACTGAAAGGGTATAATTTAGACGATCACCAGAAATGTTTTTAAGATCCTAACCCTAAGCACCAAATATTCTTTTTGCTTCCCAAAATAGATAAATGGTCACCAAATTTGAACACAGACTACTTTAATGTAAGACTGAAATTACTTTTTTGTCCAGTTGATGATTGGTTGATTGATATGGGTTTAGGTTAGGTTAGAACTGCGACCACAACGCACGAGCCGAGCGAGCGAAACGAGCGTGCCGCGGCAGCGGCCGGCGACGTGCCAGATTTGACCGAATTCGGCCTATTTAACTAACATTTTACTGAAGTATTACCTATTACCTATACTATTTGGCTATATTATCATATTTTAATTAATTTCGTGAATTTTAAAGGCGTCCATATATTTTTATGGCAGTCAAAAATAAGAAAAATTGGATTTATTTGATAACATTTTAGGAAACGTAATTTGGTGACCATTTATCCATTTTGGTGAACGTTTCGAATTTTATTGGTAGTAAAATAGGTACATTTTTGGGGGGCGTTTAAACACAAGCCATACTGAAATGGTCACTCCTAAAATTATACGAATAATATCTATGAATAACGACACTAACATCAGGATCAGCAACGTAGTCAACTTTAGCACTGCTCTGCCTGAAGCTGCCTTGAGTCATATAATCAATATTGTTGTCAATTCCTAAGAACCCGGTTCTCAACGTTAGGTTGACTATTGGCACTTGTCTCAAATAGTGCCCATCCTTATCGTACAACCTAAAAATAAGTTTATTAAAATTATTTTACAGTACAGTTTAAGAATTATATTATCCAATTTTGAATGAATTTAAAATCTTTAAATAGTGTCTTCACTCTGTGTAGAGACAGGTTAGAATATAGTTCCTTCACTCCAGTTCCAGTCAGAATATTGCTATTCAGATGGCAAGTTAGCATACATTTCCTTATTGGCATTCAGCTAAATGGTTCTTTAACCAGGTATTTTAACCCGCCTCTTATGAGAAGCCTAGACAGGCATCTCATAACTGGGGGTCGGACTGTCTCTTCGAACATCCTTATGCATGGAGTACATTACAAAGCACCTTGGTGTGATTTGGCCTTTGGGCGTAAGGGTCAGTCCCCCTCGCTAGTCAGTAATTTCCAATCCATACAGGGTTCTGAATACTCGGTAACGCATTAGTACCTAACTTCTTTGGTGTTGTAGATGTTCGTGGGGGCGATGACTACTTTACCGTCACATAGCTTGTCACCTTGTTTACCGACTAGACTAATAAACAAAGTATATGTGCTTTAGAAGATGACTTTTGCAAGTCAGATTTAATTTTAAACAAAACTGTAATATAATTATTTTAGTTAGCGATAAAGTTCAATTCAATTCAATATTCAATTCAATAGACAATTCTAATGAAGATTTTTCGTCATAATCAAAGATAGCAGTTATGAGATTTTAACTAGGTCCACGGTAATCTCTAGAGAGCCAGAATCCACATTCATTAACATTTTCGTTATATCTCGTTTCATTCATTGATCATTTATTTCATCACTTCCAAATCCTTCCATCCTTCAAATGTTAAATAAGTATATTGTCTAAACGGTCTGGATCTGCATAAATATAATTATAAAACCATACATACTTCAAAGGTCCGTCTTGTATCGTATGCACCCATCTCAAAACGAAAGGATACTCCAAAGAAACCTGAGGTAATATTTTAGGATCATATGTGTCTCGGAAACCGCCAGTCGATGTTATCACATCATCTTTCACCATATTATCGTATCCTGTAATTGAGAACAAAGTACTTAGTTCAAAGAAAATCACTCCTTACGGTTTCGCTCCATCTAAATGAATGAGGCAATCACGATTATCTAAGTAAACAATTTTAACTTTTACAAACTTAATAGTAATTTCAAGATATTATTTTATCGTTGTCATCAAATAATGTTGTATCTCTATTAAAATCGGTCCAACAGAACTAGGCTTTAAAAACTTGGGAAATAACATGCAATACCTACTCTTAGATGTACTTTATGGATAAAGATTTAACCATGAACGAATGATTGAACATGAACGATTGTTTGATGATTGAGTGATTTGCTAACAATTCAGATTAATAATAATTGTGCTATGAATGAACAGGAAAAATTCTGCACTCACCGATCCGTTACCTTATAGCCAAATACAGTTAAAGTTTTTTTCATTAATTACATTTAACACTAACATTAAAGTCAAAATCAAAATCATTTATGCAAGAGACACCTCGTCTATAATAATACTTTTTGAACGTCATTTCTTCAATATTATAGACAGTTCCCAAAATGACCGACCTTCATCGCCTTCTAGTATATATATACAAAGGAAATGCATAAACTAACACGCAATAAGCACGCTGACGTCATATTCTTAACCGTTTGCCTGCTAAAAGGTACTTACCTAAGTAAATTGGCAACAATTCATAGTAATACATCTGTAAAGATAAAGCTATATTGATATCTCTTGCTGTATCAAACAATTTGTTGTCATCCCAACAAGGATTAACGGCAGCCAGCTGTTTAGCAATGAAGTTGTGGTATCTCCAAAACCATACTGAAAAGAGGTTGATTCCAGCTAGAGTGTTTCCTCCGTCCTCGGCTAAAAAAAAAGCAATAATAATTTAATTAACATAACACAAGCATGATTAGCAAGTACATATACCTATTAAAAGATAAAACCAAATGATAAAAATCAGTAAAAAATATGCCAATTATCTTGTCTAAATAATGCATTATAATGCTAAAGAAAATATATATATGAGTACTTAAAAATTTTTCAATAACTAAACAATAATATAGAAACAAAACTACTTTTTACGGATTTTATCGCATTAGGTAGGTAGGTTAGGTATGATATTATTTATTTCCTAAATATTTATATTTGGTCTATATTAATACGAACATTAACAACAAAACAAATCTTAACAACTATAAAAAACAAAAACAAGACGATTCAATTCTTTAAGTGAAATCAAAAAACTAATTGACACAGGTACGAAAGAAAACCCAAGTGTAAGGCAACCAGAAAGTAAGAAACCCATATAATATGGTTTGGTAACTCTTAAACTGGAGACAGAACTGGAGATAGGTAGTAGAATTGTATTCGTCAACCAAAGACAAGAAAGGTGCTAAATGATCCCAGGCCTCCATGCGGGCGAGTCCGAAACCCGTTGAAGATCTTAAAAGAGGTACGTTAACGAATTCCATGATTTGAGAAAATTTAGGAGGATTTACACAAAAAAAAACAACAATATTGTACAAGGATTTGGAGTTTTCTAGTGAACCTGTGCCTCTTTGGTTAAGTACGAAGGACGCTTTAGTCACTTAGCTACTGAGAGCTGACGCAGGTTCGACTCTTGCCTGCTATTGTCTTTTTCTTTACTAGAAAAAATCCTATTTTTGTGGATATTTCGCATTATTTAATGCTAAAATAATAATATAATGAAAAATAACGAAAAAAAATTTACTCACGTAAGTCATGACACTTGGTCTCGCGAGGTTTTTGATTTAATATGCAAACATTGGCAGCGGTCTTAGAACTGGGTGGCCATATCCTGCCTTCATCTTCTTCGAACTTCAACAAACCACCTTGGAATAATCGCCCTTTTTGTATTAGGTTCGGTAAGAGATTGCCGTATATAACTGATAAGTCTAGTAGTGGAGTTGATGATACAATCTAGAATGCCAAAAATAATTATAAAATTAATGACCGTAATATAATAATATGGAAAATTCCTCAGGCGTGTAAGATTTTTACTAAAATTTTTAATTTTAAAGATTCTTCAGATGACCTTCTATGAGATGAAACCTCTGTTTCTTCAACCTTTTCTGATATCTATATTGCAAAAAAGGTTGCATTCTCATTGGTGGGGACTTCGATTGACAAGAACTGATATTTGTCGCTATTATTACTTTTATTGGCGTTTGAAATAAAAGTGTTCATGTCTGACTGACTGAGTGACTAACATGCACACATAGTATAAAGCAAAGCATTGACAAGGTGGGTTCCGTGTATGAGGTAAACTTCCGCTAAGATGGAATTAGGCGTTAATTACCTACGAGGGTATTAAAATAATAAATGTATATTTATATTATAATGAATACGTGTATGACGTCAAGAGTGTTTTCCGTTTACAGGCTGTGACGCAAATATATTTATTTATAGAAGTGAAGTTCACTCACTGCTCGTGTAGTATACATTATATCTAAAGGCTGATCGTTCAGCCTTAAGAGGCAAATTAAAGTTTCAGTACCTACTTATTTGCGCATAACTTATTGTTGATGTCGGAAATTCTACTGCCATCTACAGTTTGTTCGAAATAAGTAAGCCGATCGGAAGTTACCCGTTCCGAACTACCGCGGTAATAAAATCATTTAATTAAGAGTTTTAATACATAAATATCGAAATTAGTAAACAAAATAATTAGAAATGTGAAACATATACGACTCTCGACCTTTACACCGACTCTTTCTATTAAAATTTACCACTTATAAACCACTTGCAGACAAATTCCGATCGGCTTACTTATTTGGAACAAACTGTACCTAGAAGGTGTTACAGACAAATAATTTCAGGAATAAAATAAAAAAATACTACAGAATTGATTTTACATATTACCCAATTACGGGTTAGTCAATATTAGTAAATATAATATACAGGTAAATGCAAGAAGCAAAAAATAAAATACTAACAATTTCTTTCACCAATTCCTACTTTCATGTTATCGGTATGCCCCAAGGAACAATTGTGGTTCCAATATTGTTGTGGAATCAAATATGTTGTATTAAAAGAGAGTGTCAAAAAAACATGACTTGAAAATAGTAGTTAGTAAAACAACATGTGAAATTCAACATTCTCTTCATTTATGAAAATGCTTACCATAAATAAAGAGAATAAAATCATTAATCATGTTAGATAAAGATAATTTTACATACAACAAAACACGAATCTTAAAATATTTTTCTTTTAATTTAAAACTTCAACTGAATGAATATTGTAGATTTATAGTATATGTACATAGAAGTTTGTATTCATTTAAAGATACAATCTAACATTTTATAAGTGTAAATATATTCTAATTTATTACGTAGATATAATTTGTTTTTTGTCCATGGACTTGTGAAGCATTATGATTCATGATAATCCTAGTATTTTAATCAATTAAGTATTTATCTTTTTGTATTTTTTAGGCATTTTCCATGCAAAGATTATTAAGTTATTTTAGTGAAGGAAAAATACGACCGCGGGCAGGACTCGAACCTGCGTCTTCTGGTTAAGTACTGACGTCGCCTCAAAGACGTAAATTAAAAGTGAAGGCAAATTTCGACTTGGCGGGTGGGGGTCGCGGTGGGTTAGCGGTCATAGCGTCTGGTGTACTTAACCAGAAGACGCAGGTTCGAGTCCTGCCCGCGGTCGTATTTTTCCTTCACTAAAATAACTTAATTAAGTATTTGTCATCTACCCGTTAGTTCCATTGTCTACTTTCAGAATGAAAGGCCGTCGATGACATAATCAGGAAGGCAACTTTCGCCACTGAGAAAATCTATAGAATTTTTTTCTTTGGATTTTATGCAACATTTCGAAATCATGAGAGTCAGTATAGCCTATAGATTTTTTTTTACCGTAAAATTACTTATTTTAGTTAGTTTTTTACACACTACAGATGTTTTTAATTTATATTCACTATTTAAATTAAATCCAAATCTTACGACGAAGCAATCCTTGTTGTAAATTAATATTTCATGTAGGTGTAAATACCGAACTAGATTACATTCAATATATTACGTACTCTCTCAGGTGTAGTGCCATTCTTGATGCATCCAAGGCTTTGGAAGGTCTCAGGTCTGGTCATGTTCTGACAACGTACTCCGGAGAAGCGATGGACCGGATCATCATCAGGAATTTTGTTAGGAACACACATGTAATCCTTTTTGCCCCTTTCATCACAGCAATATGGCCTCCACAGTACGTAATTGACTGTAAATTTGAGTTCATCTTAACTTAGAAAGATATACATATATCTTGGGAATTGTGTACCTAATTGTTCTTTTATGGAATATTAATACCTACCATCAATATTACTCCTTTTATGCTCTACGTAATACATGACTAGACTATGATTCCATCAAATCAAAATATTTTATTTTAATTAGAATAAGTCTTTTTATGATTTATTTTACCTGTATCTTGTAATGATACGACATCAGCTGACATGAATACGAAGTAGTGGACGGCCAGAGATGTGAAGAGCCGGCAGGGGACTCGACCTTCTGATATGAGTCGAGTCCTGAGGTACCTTGCGAGGGGTAGGTCATTGCCAGACGCCGCCTTCTTTGGCTCAAAATCTAAGAAAGAAAAAAAATATTGATTCCCTCAACCAAGGACACGCAGAGACAGATAAAAAAAAACCCACAATAAAATGAATATAATAAAAGTATTTAAACAAATATTAATTTAACCTGGCAACACTGTTCTTATGTCACACAACGCTGTGACACTGACAGTGACAATAGAATGCACTTGTTGACGTGCGTATAATTACAATTTCTTAGAAAAATAATATATTAACATAAGTCAACAAGAATAACAGAAATTATTATAAAAATTTAGAATATAATGGGAAATAATGTTAAACGAATTGTAATTAGTAAATTAAAATTATTTATTGGAGTAGTTGTATGTGAGGTTTATTAGGCTGTCGCTCAACTTGAAGTTATTAGCATTCATGGGAATGATAACAACGCTGATTTTAAGCGACACCCATCTAGAAGAAAAGGAATATTGAATTATTTTTTATTGTTTCTATTTTATTTGTGATGGAACTGCTTTATTTCTCAGTAGATTACGAAAGAATTTCTCTCGAAGTGATAGTATTTCCTTAAACAACAAAAGGTTTATCACAAAAAATAAAAAACAACTTTAAGCTGTTTCTGCGTTTAGCTGGTAAACAAGAGAACCGGAACATTTAGGGCTGCCATCAGACGGACTGCATCGCAGCAACCGCGCACAGTCTTTAAATTCAACTGCATGCAGTTATCTGCAGTTGGCTCTGACTTAGGTACCGCAGTTTACGCTACGCATCTAGCCCAGATAAAAAAAGAAAGAAATAAGTCAGTATGCGCGGTTGCTGCAATGCAGTCCGTCTGATGGCAGCCTTAAATGTTTTATGTTATTTGTAAAAATATTTGAAAATGTAAATAAGAAATGGATGACATAATATAGCCACAAGAACTTACATATATATACAAAGGAACAAAGTTACAAACATTATTCCCCGACCCCTAAACTAGGTACTTCTTGTGTAAATAAACCAATTAATATGAATTTTTCTGCCCAACGCTGAATGATCAACCTTAAGGAAAATGATTTGTTTCAAATTAAGGTCTGAATCTCCTGCTACTTTTTTAGCACTGAACTAACGATGCGTTAGTAACAGTAGACATCTTGCGGAGCTTGACTCGAAACTTTAACATGAATTATTAAAACACTTCTTTCAGTGGTACATTGAGAGTTTAGTTTATACTTAAATTTCATAGCTTGATATATATATAGCCTTGGGTACAATTAAATACTTACTCTTATCAAATACAGGAGGTAGGACTCTTGCGAAAGGGGTATGGGAGGCTCCTCTTGAAGGGTTCTGCAAGTTGTTGCATGAGCCATCTACCCGCCTGCCTTCGTTGGGGTCACATGGCTGAATCTCATTCACACACCAACTAAACTCAAATATTATAGAAGGTTATTTAAAAAGACTGTGCATATACAAAACAATGGAAATTAAACTTAAATACAATACTAAGATTCTTTGTAATATGAAGTTGATAAAGACGTGACCTGAAATAAAGCAACTTTTACGGATTTTATCATGATATATTGATATTAGGTACTTAATTTAGGGTTTCAGGAAGTCAACAGTTCGTGAACATAATATACTTGACAAGGCTTAGAACTACATAAGGTTAATAAACCACAAGTCCATAAAAAAGAAAACCGATTCCTACTATAGAAACATTTTCTTAAAATCTTATAGTGCTTAGAAAATATTACGACGTGTTACTTGCGTATCGCTAATAGAAATGTCCAACCCCAAAGGGTATAAGAACACTACTTGTGCATTGTGCAATGAGATAAAAACAAATAGAATCTTTGTTGAACACCATAATAGGCAGCAACATTAATAAGTACACATCGTTATATGCGATATCTTCCAGACAAGTTTTAGATGGACAGAAACAAATGAAATCGCTGTTCATTTTACAACCATTGCCATTAGCAAATTACAGTGTAAATTGATATATACTTCAATGTTCAAATGATTTTCAAAAAATTTTCTTCTCTCGTATCTTTATATATTATTTATAATTTTACGCCTGAAGTGAACTAATGTACACCAACGCCACAGCTCACCGGTATATTCAGGTTCAAAATTATATGGGGCTACCCTATTACCATTTACCGGGGACATATCCAAACTCCAAACTACTACTGAGAATTTCATAAAAAAACCCAATAACTCTATGCTTGACCTAAAAATAGCACACGAGATCTCTAGCGCGTAGTACCGCAAATAAAGAACAGACTGAGCAGGTGAGCGAGAGCGAGCAGTGAGAGATAACTATGACTTTATAATGCCTAGTCAGAAATAGTGCTGTTGTTATAATCCTACTATCCTACTTCCTACTAATATAAATTTATAATATTAGTAGGATGTGAAAGTTTGTGAGGATGGATGGATGGATGGATGGATGGATGGATGGATGGATGGATGTTTGTTACTCCTTCACGCAAAAACTACTGAACGGATTTTTATGAAACTTTACAGTATTATTGTTAATACATCAGAATAACATATAGGCTTTAAATTATAACGATATTTTGGGAAATTCCCACGGGATTGGGGAAAAACTATTCCACGCGAACGAAGTCGCGGGCAAAAGCTAGTTAGACATACGTGTCACATTGAGTTGAAACCTTGGATACATCCAAGGTGACTCATAAAGACAAATCCTTACGCGGATTTCAGTCTTAATTAAAAATTAAAAAAAAAAAACTCATTTCTATATTCAGCATCATAATCATCGTTATCATCAACTCATTTACTGGCGTAGGTGGGTATTTATCTCATAGTCACGCAACAAAAAAAAAGAGTCTCCTCTTAGTATGAGAAGGGTTAGACACTACCACGCTAGGTTATGCGGGTTGGCAGACTTCACCGTCGAGAAAATCTCTCGGGCATGCAGGTTTCCTCGCGATGTTTTCCTTCACCGTTTTAAGCGAGTGATAATTTATGATTAATTTATTTTTTACACGTAATTTCGAAAAGTTAGAGGTGCGTGTCTTGGATCCGAACTGGAGACCGACGACTTAGAAGTCCGTATTACTAGGCTGTCACTGCTTTTATCGCTTGCAATTTATATTATTTTAATTTAATCCAACAATAAAATTAATATATACCTACCTAACTTATATTAGTATTAATAAAAAAAATATAATAAAATATTTTCAAAATTATTAATTAAAATAACTCACAAAGTAGTATTAGCCTTGTCATGCCTTTTCACTTCTTCTTTAGTAATTTCTTTTCCAGTGAATGAGTCGTAGAATATTGCACTCCGCACTCCACATAATAACGGAATTAAATAAATTAAAAATAACATAATTATTACAATAATATGTCCGAGCTCATCGAGGAACGAAACAGAAATACGAAGCCAGGACTCAAATAACCACTATGTAAGTACTCAAAACTGGTTTGATAGCAACACTATTTTTATGAAAAAAAAACCTAATTCAAGTTCAAATATTCGGGGTTCCGTATTAATCATTTAAAAGTTTATTTTTAATACTTTTTTATACAAATATATACGTGACGAAGTGTCTATTTGTAATGGCAAAGTATCAGCTTTTTATTAAATGCATATAAAAATATATACGATATTAATAAAATAAAATAAAAAAAGTATTTTTGTTTGTTCCGGCTAATCTCCGAAACCGCTGGACCAATTTCGTCAGGACTTCCACTAGTAGACAGCTGACGGTATAAGGAGTAACTTAGACTATTTAACATCACGGTACGACCTTTAGGAACCGAGCAAAAGGAAAAACATAATCTTCGGGGCAAAGCAAGTATATATGTAGATCATATAAAGAATAAAACGGTTCTCTTTGCCTCCCGAATCCTGCCTATTCCAACCGATTCCTACCTAGAAATATTTGCGAAGGTACTTAAATTTAAAAACGCGCACAATAGAGAAGACTGCTGGGTTTGACCATCTGCCATGCCGACCATATTGGAACCCCAGTATAAATTATAACCCCATTAAATCTAAGTCCAAGAACAATACTGAAAGACCGAAAGATTATGGTGAGGTCGTTCTGCGTGAACGTAATGAAAAGTAATTAACAAAAAATTCAAGGAGCTATTCATCATCATCAACCCATTACATTGTCCCACTGCTGGGCACGGGACTCCTCTCAGAACGAGAGGGATTCATTTTAAAACTAAGACACGCAACACATGAGGCTAGTCGTCACCATGGATGCTGCAAAGGATTCGAAACGTCGGGAATTAATAGTAATATAATTTCTTTAATTCTTCTTTCTTTAATAATTTCTTTAGAAACTAATGATTGATTGGTTATTATGATATACGTTACATACAGCTACTTAGTTTATAAATAAGTTAACATGTCTACTTAAGTGTATAACACCAACAGTTATCTAAGCAATCTTCTACTTGTTAAAATCTGTAATTGGCTCTCTGTATCCCAACTGTTGCTATATTTGTATGTTTAGCTGTTGATGTTCCATAAATAAATAAATAAAAATAAAAAATATCAATATAACACGGAGTTGAGCCCAGTGTTAACAGCCGCGAGTTACATACGCATTGTAGGTGGTAAGTTCGAATCCAGACAGGCGCTTTGCTGTGTGTAAATTATTTCATAACCACTTCTCCCAAAAAACAGTGAAGGAAAAAAACATGAAGAAACCGGTACGTCTTAGAACCAAACATTCAAAGACATGTGACATCTACCAAACCGCACTGGGCCCGTATGGTGGATTACGAGTATTACGACCCACTCCCTCCCACGGAGAGGAGGCCCTTGTCCCAGCAGTGGGACTATAGGCCGACTATGTCATAACCATAAAACCCGTAGTTTTATTTCAATGTTAACAGTTAATGTTGAATAGTTTTCAATGAAAGATAGTGAAGACATAATTTTTTGTTTTTTTTAAAAGCTTACTAGCAATGTGGGTCACACATTACTAGTATTCTTGTTAACCCCTCGTGCTAAGCTAAATGCTTGTGTTACGAGTGGGTTCACGTCGGTAGTGCAATGGGTGGGGTTGAAACCGGCAACCACATGATCGCAAGTCCGACGCCCTAGCCATTAGGCTACCGCCGCTTCTATATATATAAAAATAAACCTTAACTATTAGGCACAGAACCCTAATTCTTGCGTTTCAGCAATGACGAGTAAGTCGCGAGTGATTCATAGTTTGATTATTAAAAGAAACATCATAATTATGACTGCTTAATTAGCCTAGTGGTTATTTTAGTGAAGGGAAAATACTACCGCGGGCAGGATTCGACTAGGCGGGTGGTACTCGCGGTGGCTTAGTGGTCAGAGCGTCTGGTGTACTTAACCAGAAGACGCAGGTTCGAATCCTGCCCGTGGTCGTATTTTCCTTCACTAAAATAACTTAATAATCTTTGCATGGAAAATGCCTAAAAATACAAACAGGTAGTCTAGTGGTTCTAAGCGCGACTGCTACGCTAGGGGTCATTCGATCCCCGGGTCGAGCAGTGTTAATGCGATTTTCTATGAAATTTTCAGTAGGATCTCGGGGTATGGATTTGTGCCCGGTTAATGGCAATAGGCTCACCCCGTATTACATGGGACCTAAACATACCGGCGAAGTATGGGTTTACATTATAACATCTCTGCCTAACCCTTCGGATAATACAGGCGTGATGGTATGTTACAAACACATTCGCGGTGGAAAAACGTGTTATACAAAAGTTGATTGAAATAATTTATCGGTTCAATAATCATTAGCACTCTCGAAACTAGCGTAACTTGAAAAAAGAAACAATTTCAGTATCTTTATCTGTTAAATAACGAACATGTTGGTAACCTCGTTATTTACTGGTACAATAACAGTTTGAGAAATTTTCCAAATGCATTCAAGTATGGTTGTGCGATGTACAACGTTAATTTTTGTTTACTCTAAAGTTGAAACACCCCATTTGATTTGAAAAGTAAGAAAAAAATACGTTTTCTTTTCAAAAATAAAACTCACGTAATGACGAGCTCAAAAGTTTGTCCTAATTTACCAAATTTTTTTTTAAAGCTTACTTAGCAATGTGGGTCGCACATTACTAGTATTCTTGTTAACCCCTCGTATTATGCTAAATGCTTGTGTTACGAGTGGGTTCACGTTGGTAGTGCAATGGGTGGGTTTCGACCGGGCAACCACCACCGATCGCTAGTCCGACGCCCTAGCCATAAGGCTACCGCCGCTTATAATCTTCGCATGGAGAATGCCTGAAAAATACAAAATGACACCCGTATTCTCCTCTAAATCTTAGATCTGTACTGTGGCTGAAATCCGTACACGTCCGGCCTCAACCTTCATAATAATACAGGCGTGATGGTATGTTGAATTGCCCTGGCGCAATTAAAATTATACAAACACATAATTTTCTTGCATAATTGCTATTCAAGTTAAGCGATTTTTCCTTGATACAGTTGTGGTTGGGTGTGCATATTGTTATAAAGTGCTTAACACGCAAATTGTAGTTTTGAATGAAGATATCGTGGAAAAATACTCACGATTTGTTCACTTAATATGAATTTGAATAGATTACCTATGCCTACAATATTATTTTGTCCGTTATTCCCTGTCTCATTAGACTAGAGGTCTAAAGCACGACTGCTACAGTAGTGAGGTCTTGGGTTCGATTCCCAGGTAGAGTTTCTCAGTTCGAGTTCGAGGGTCTAAATTCTCAGTAGCAGCTCGGAATTTTGTTAAGTTCTCGATGGTAAGTAGTCATCGCTGCCCTTGGACATCTGCAAATTTTATGGAAAAGGGAGAGAAAGGAGAAAAAGAGAAGGAAGGGGACTAAGGGAGAAGTAAAGCCTCCGGCGCTCCACTCTACCGTGATTACCGCACGAAACGCAGTGGTTGCGTTTCGTACTACTATACTGCTACTTGACGTTGATATTCTTTTACTAAAGAAGCTCTATAAAATTGGTATTATAACCAACTGATAAGAAAAGACGCAGACCGCATAAAAGGTGGGATGATGAAATCAGACAAGTGGCAGGAGTCATGTGAAACAGAGTAGCACAAGAGAGGAAAGAATGGAAAAGTTGGAGGAGGCCTTTGCCGACTGGCAAACAGATAATTATTGGAAACATAACAAAACAATAGATATTAGTATTATAAGATCAGTGTAAATTTTTAAGTTTTTAAAATGTTTTTTAAGTTTAGATATTAATATGTAAGGAGATCTGAATAAAAGGCTATATTATATTATTATTATTATTAATTATAAACTCAATTAATGTAGTAGTTGATCGGAGTTAATTTATTACTTATCTGACTCGACCGAAATTAACTTTTGTTTACATGAAAACCTACAAACTATTGAAAAATAAAATGTTATATATTATATTACCTTTTTGCATTTTTAGGGATTTTCCATGCAAAGATTATTAAGTTATTTAAGTGAAGGATGAAGGCAAATTTCGACATGGCGGGTAGGTGTCGCGGTGGCTTAGCGGTCATAGCGTCTGGTGTACTTAACCAGAAGACGCAGGTTCGAATCCTGCCCGCGGTCGTATTTTTCCTTCACTAAAATAACTTATGTTATATATTATTAAATTAAATCGGTAAAGTTGATCTCAAGTTATGGTGTGACAAACGGAAAAAAGGATTCATTTAAACAATTATAAATAAAAAAAAATAACACGATTATTTCTTAAAAAACCTTAAAAGTATCCAATAGTCTAATTTTGACTTTCTCTTAAGACCTAGAAATATTTTTAGTGCTAGGTACTTAGTGTTAATTATTTTTGCAAGTATATAATTTGCAGTATTTTAATTAAATACTTAATTTTAGCGTGTTTGTAACGTTTAATTTTACCATATTTCAAGGTTTTGTTGTTTTGTTTGTATATCTAGGCCAATGTTGATGATTATTGCTCTTTGTTGTAATGTTCGACATTGTTTGAATGATAATTTTATTTGTTTGTAGCTCGTAGGTAAATTATACCTGCGCTGATTGATAGATCTGCAAGGTAAAGTTACGCCTGCCGCGGTGAGTTTATGGATGCGTGACCAATCTTAACACAGCGAGACCCCTCCGTGCCTCGGTGAGCACGTCGCTCGTGGTGGTCAAACGAACACGTATGACAATTTTATTTATTTATTGGAACATATACAAAAACATGTGTGTGTGTGTGTGTGTGTGTGTGTGTGTGTGTGTGTGTGTGTGTGTGTGTGTGTGTGTGTGTGTGTGTGTGTGAGAGAGAGTGTGTGTGTGTGTGCGTGAGAGTGCGTGCGTGCGTGCGTGCGTGCGTGCGTGCGTGCGTGCGTGCGTGCGTGTGTGTGTGTGTGTGCGTGCGTGCGTGCGTGCGTGCGTGCGTGCGTGTATCGCGCTCATCCGTGTTATATTTCTACAAGCCTTTCGGTTTCAATGTACGTCAAAGGCTGAAGCCATTCAATCGTTAGTGGTAAAACATTTTTGATAAATTTTGTACAGTTTGTTCGAAATAAGTAAGCCGATCGGAAGTTATCTGCAAGTGATTTAGAAGTGGTAAATTTTAATAGAAAGAGTCCGTGTAAAGATAATCAGAGTTGTATATGTTTCACATTTCAAATTATTTTGTTTACTAATTTCGATATTTATTGTATTAAAACACTTAATTAAAGGATTTTATCACAGCGGTAGTTCGGAACGGCTAACTTCCGATCGGCTTACTTATTTCGAACAAACTGTAATAGGTTGTTTCTCACAATTCAAGTCCAGCCTTTACCTACTTGTTTTGTATACCTTGATGTGTGACCGTGCGTACAATAAATTAGTTATATGATTTTTCTTATGTTAATATTATGCTATATCTAAAAATAACGTCAGTAGCCCAAAAAAATAACAAAAGACGACATTCCAAATTAATTAGGTATTTAATACTTAATTCGAAGCAAACAACGTCAGTAATTAAACCTATTACGACATAGATTTAATCATTCTGTCTTACAATTTTTATGACGAGTAGCTATTTAAATATTATAATTATTAAAGATACGTAAATTTCCGTCCCAAATGACTGAGTTTGCATACCTATGTATTTTTGATAGAATTATACAAGTCACGTATAATTAATTATAATGTTACAAAATGCATACCATCACGCCTGTATTCCCCTAAGGGTTAGGCAGAGGTGTACTAATGTACACCCACATTTCGCCGGTATGTTTAGGTCCCATGTAATAGGGGGCGAGCCTATTGCCATTAATCGGGCACAAATCCAGACTCCGAGCTGCTACTGGGAATTTCATGGAAAAACCCAATAACACTTTGCTAGACCTGGGGATCGAACCCAGGACCTCAAGCGTAGCAGTTGCGCTTGGGACCACTAGACCAACGAGGCAGTCTAGAATTAGTGTGTGTTAGAATTGTGACTATATATTTGACTATATATGACTGTATAATTGTGTATAATTAATTATAATGTTAGTCAGTGATAAGGACGGATCTCGTGGCTAAGAAGTTAATAACTGCTCTCTCTCTAGTTCTCCTAAGCAAGACTGCTACGCTAGAGGTCCTGGGTTCGATCCCCAGGTCGAACTACATAGGATAAGAATTTCACGATTAAGACATTCAAATTATATTCATAACATGTTAGAGGGTACGAGTACGTGTACGAGTTAAAATCCGCAACATGTATGTGGAAGAAACCAGTTGGTAAAGTATCTTTAACAAAAGCTATAAATATTTTGTGAAATATAAAGTTGATTAAAATTATAAAATTACCTAATATTAAGTAATTTTTTTTTAGCTTTAGCTACACATTGGTAAGTAGTCATCGCCACCCATGGACATCTGCAAAACCAAAGAAGTTGAGATGCTTTGCCGAGCCAAGGAAAAGGGAGGAGTAAGAGAACAGGAGAAGTAAGGGGGCTGAGGGAGGAATTGGGCCTCCGGCGCTCCACACTCACCGTACGAAACGTAACAATATGGATACTGCTACTTGACGTCGATATTCTGTGGGAGGGCAGTACTTTTTCGGTCGTGCGACCCATTCATGCTGCAAGCATTCAGCAAGACACTACTACTACAAAATTTAAGCAACATTTATATACAAAGGACGAACTTTGTTACGATAAATTATATTACATAACATAACATAACATACATAACATAATACATACATAATACATAACATAACGTCCCATGTAATAGGGGTCGAGCCTATTGCCATTAACCGGGCACAAATCCAGACTCCGAGCTGCTACTGGGAATTTCATAGAAAAACCCAATAACACTTTGCTCGACCTGGGGATCGAACCCAGGACCTTAAGCGTAGCAGTCGCACTTAGGACCACTAGACTAATGAGGCAGTCTAAATTATATTAGTAGTGTATATATCTACAGTAAAATTGCTACTGCTAAATGAGCTACCTATCTAATTTTGCACCACAGTGTACGTAGTAAGCGCGACAGTGTTGACACCGAGTTAATCCTCGGTTACCGCGCAATTTATTTCTTTGGACCAACTTTAATATTTGGGCCCGACTCCGATGATCTCGCTGGGCAAACACCAAGTTTAATAACTGTATGTTTGCCAAAGGATTTTTGTCGGAAATCGCAATTTTATTGGTACCTAAAAAGTACAGATGGCTTCAAAGTTGTATATGAAGATGTATATTTACACATCTCGTAGAATGTGTATTTGTATACATTGAACATATTATTATTATTGGTTATCTTTGATGAAGTAGCCTAATAGATTGGTTCACTTTAACTATAAGTTTCGATATTATTATTAGATACCTACATAATTATTTTGATATCGTCTACTACTTTCTATCCTATCCTACTATCCTACTTCCTATCCTACTTCCTATCCTATCCTATCCTATCCTACTTCCTATCCTACTTCCTATCCTACTTCCTACTATCCTACTTCCTACTAATCCTACTTCCTACTTCCTATACTACTTCCTACTTCCTATCCTACTTCCTATCCTATCCTACTTCCTACTAATATTATAAATGTGAAAGTTTGTGAGGATGGATGGATGGATGGATGGATGGATGGATGGATGGATGTTTGTTACTCTTTCACGCAAAAACTACTGAACGGATTTTTATGAAACTTTACAGTAATATAGCTTATACATCAGAATAACACAAAGGCTACAATTCACAAAGAGTTTGTATAATTTTGGCCATAATGTTACCATAAGTATCAAGTAAATCGGAAAAAAACCTGCCTTCTGAGAGCTATCTTGGCGTGCGCTGGCTAAACCGTTGGAGTTAAATGAAGATAATGTATCGTGGGATTGTTTGTCTTAAACAGTTCTAAATAAAAGTCCGCGACAGTATATACACCTTTTATGTGGAAGCCAATATATCCCAAATTATACGTAGCTTGGTCACGTGTTTCGTATTCGGAAAATCCACGTTATCGCTGAACGCTGAACGCGGAATGCTCCTGTAAACTATGTTACATGATTTGTTTCGTTCAGCGTTCGTTTGCAGATTAATTTTTTTAACTACAATGCGTATTGTAGTTAAAAAAATTAATCTGCTGAGCCGTTTGTGATGAAATTTGATATGGATAGTCTGTAGCCTGGGGAAGGACATTGGCTTCCTTTTTTATCAACAAACCATGCGGGCGAAGCCGCGGGCGGAAGCTAGTATTGTTATAAATTGCTATTGTTTTCTTTTATTTATTAAGCAGCATTAAAAAAAGAGAGAACATATTTTCGTAGATAAGTTAGTTTTTATTTAATAGATTTTGAGTGTTTTTGATACAGATCACTCAAGATGGTCCCATTAGATTATCAGGCACAAAAAATCCGAAAAAACTCGACAAAGCGGGTTTCCGTATCTAAAAAATATTTTATGTATGTATTACCCCATACAATATTTAAGCAAACAACGTCTCAAACATCTAAACATTTGACTACCCATGTACCTACATACAAAAGTTAACTTAAATATACATCGTTTCATAAAACATTAGCAGCAACAAAACATACACGAAATCCGAGACAATGTTTGGTGTCCATTTAATATTCAGATCACAACGTATGGAAATCGATACACATTTGGGGAACATTGCTTGTCGGTACGTGAGGGCGTTTTAGAAATACGCAACATGACAGCCTGACCTTTATAGTAATAAGATGAATTTAAATTATTTTAGGTATTGAGGCGTAAACGGTTATTTTGAAATTTGTAGTAGATTTGTGATTTCTAAATATTTATTTATTAAAACCACATAACGCCCAAATACTCTTTAAAATAAATCTTATATTTTATTTTATTTTATTTTATTATATTCAGAAAACTTACAGCTAATACAAATTATAAACAAAGAGCACGATATGTAGAAAAAGGCCAATTACAAGTTTTCACTTATAAACAAATCAGATACAAATAACATCAAGAATCGGTGACAACTGGACTCAGAGTGAACTAATAAAAATGTAGAGAAGTAGTAGAAATGTAGAAGTTAGAAAGACTATTCAGGCGAAAAAACTATTACACAACGTCTTTTTAAGTTTGTTAACGCTGGTAGCAAAAAGATCTAGCTCGATTTTCTGAGACTCCGCGTTGAATGTGCGACACGCTCTAATCAGGTACGAATTTTGCCTGTAAATGGTCTTTACATCAGGTGTATGCAGAAGATGTGATCTGCGGAGAAATGCGGGTGGTACACGAAGTCCGATTTTAGTCACAAGCTCAGGGACATCCATAGATCCATTCATAACACCGAACAGGAAATAGAGATCCGCTATTTTTCTTCGCTCGTATAGAGGAAGCATATGAAAATGCTTACACCTGCTTATGTAGTTTGGCAAATATGTATTGGTACGATATTGAGTGTACCTTAAAAACTTTTTTTGTATGCTTTCTAGACGATCAATATAAATGTTATAATTCGGGTTCCAGATTTGTGAAGCATATTCAAGGTGGCTACGGACAAATGTACAGTAAAGAATTTTCATTGTTTTAATGTTTTTAAAATCAGAGGATAGTCGAAAAATAAAACCTAATGCTTTAGAAGCTTTATTGACTATATTCTCTAAGTGTGAATCAAAAAGAAGCTTTGCGTCAAACGTTACTCCTAGATCCCTTATGACGCTAACCCTAGTAACGTCGGTATCAAAAAGATGATAGTTAAATCTAATAGGGTTAGGTTTACGCGTGAATGTGCACACATAACACTTAGAAACGTTGAGATCTAATCTATTGCCAACACAGTAATCCTGAAAACGGTCAAGGTCGTCTTGCAAAAGGTGTGGATCATCCGCAGTTGAGACTTGCTGTAATATTTTCATATCATCCGCGTATAATATAATTTTGGAATTCTGGAAACACGAAGTTATGTCATTTACAAAAACATTAAATAACAAAGGTCCTAATAATGATCCTTGGGGAACACCTGAAGGGATAAATACTACCCTTGAGGCATAACCGTTCAAAACTACAGTTTGACATCGATTTTCAACATATGACACAAACCATCTGAACAAGTTTCCCCTGATTCCGATCAAAAGTAGTTTTCGCAAAAGCAGTATATGATCAATTCGATCAAAGCATTTGCTGTAATCAGTGTATATAACGTCGACCTAGGACTTCCTGGACATGTGCTCCGACAGATAGTCACTGCAGACCACAAGATTAGTTGTGGTTGAGCGACCCCTGAGAAAACCGTGTTGGTGTTCGGAGAAGCTTAGTTTAAGCGATGATGTGAGTTGCTTGTGTATAATTTTCTCCATGATTTTCGCGAACACGCAAAGTTTGGATATTGGTCTGTAATTCTCGACACAATCCTTAGGACCCTTCTTGTGAATCGGCGTTATATACACCGACTTCCAGATTTTGGGAACTGTTCCTAAATCCATAGACCGCTTAAATAACAACGTTAAAGGGACAGACAGGCACTTTGCACACTTCACGATTAAAACGGGGGGGATGTTATCAGGACCAGCAGATTTATTCAAGTCAACTTGCTTCAGCAGCCGCAGTACCTCCTCCTCACAAATGTCAACTGAACAGATATCAGATACAGAGTCAGCTGTTTGGTCGTAAGTTAAGAATTCGTTAACATCACCCGTATTCTCCTGAAAGTTTGAATGGAAATATTCGGCAAACATATTACATATATCCTCCCCAACGGCAGAGGATGTTTCTCCTAGCTTAAGCACAGAAGGATAACAGTTTGTTTGCTGTTTCGATTTAACATATTGCCAGAACGCTCTAGGATTTTTAACAATTGCTTTTTCTATATTTGAGATGTATTCGTCAAACATGTCATGCTCCAGATCTTTAGCCCGTTGCCGCAGCATAACAAAAGATTGCCGATCTGAGAGATTCCCGTACTTTTTAAACTTGGAGTGAAATTTATCCTTTTCCTTCAAGATTTTTATCAGAGGGCTTCTGTACCATGGAGGATACTTGTTCCGAGGAACGACCAGTTTGGTGGGTATGTGCGTATTTTGAAGTCTGTATATGGTATCATAAAAGAATGTAACTGCGTCATCTAGAGGTCTATGGTTGATCTCATTATGCCAATCAATCAGTTCTATGTCTTTTATAATAGCATCGTAATTTGCTTGTGAATATAAGAACTTGATCCGAGGGCTAGCAAGGAGCTGATGAAGCTGGACAAATTCAGCAGATATACAAAGCGCCTTATGGTGAGGGTCTTCTTGCACCAAAGGATCAGGACAACAGCCAACCATAAGATCATTATTAGATAGCACGAGATCAAGTATCCTGTTGTTGACATTTGGATGAGAGTTATACTGTAGCAAGTTGCAAGCAATAAGATTGTCACAAAAACGCATCTGGATTGGACCTTGCAAGTTATTAGGGCATAGATAGCTGCTTCCAGGCACAGAATACCAATTGATATTAGATTGATTAAAATCACCCATTATTATGAATTTATCAGCGGGATGTTTAAGAACAATATCAGTTAAATTATTTGAAAAATTAATTAATTGTGTCGTCAGAGAATTACCACAGTGCTGGTTACAAATATAAACAATACATAGATGCATTTTATATGATACCCTCGGTTTCTTTTGATGCAAGGTTAGGGTAACCCATAAATCTTCGGCAGACGAGCACCATTCAGTATGGACGTCGGCTACAAGTTCACGACGTACGGCTATTAAAACCCCACCACCCATGGTCTGATTAGTATTTGAATAATCTCGGTCACGCCTCCACACAAGATATCTGTCATTAAATAACTCACTGTTCGATATTCCTTCCAAGAGCCACGTTTCCGTTAAACAAATGACGTCAAAACTACTAACACATACGCTTCTATAAAAAACAGATGTTTTTGTCCGCAGCCCCCGAACATTCTGATAATAAATACTAATAGGTTTCATGGTAACTTATTAACAATAATAGATCAATAGTCAAAATAACATTAGGTACAATCATGTGTCTAACTAAAAATAGACAACATAGGTAATTCATAAGTGTATATGAGCCAAAAATATAACAAATGTAAAACATTAACTCCATAACATAACTAATAATTGACAAAGCAAGCCTACTTAGACTCAACATGTTTAAATAATTCCAAACATAAAAAGTAAAAGGATTAGGTGCGTGTAAGCAGATATCATCTCTAATAGAATGTAAGTAAGCTTTAAAATTGCAATATCGAACGCTTAATGAATGGGTGTCACCGAGCGATAAGAGAACAAAAGACGGGCGATGATGGAATGTATAGAAAAAATAAGTACCTGAGTTTCTCAAACTTAAGTTTAAAGAACTAACGATGAATAATTCCGTATCAGAAAATCGGCCAGATGATTCAACTAAAAATACTTTTTTAAGTCTAATTCAGTCCTGATGTGGTGTTTCGGTGAGGAATGACATTTCCGAATAAATATCTTGCATCCTCGGACCCAAACGTACTCATATCCCCTTTCTTTTGCTAAGGTCTTGGTTTTATTTAGCAGGGCTTTATTATCCAATGTTAGGTGGTCATTTATATAAATTTTATTTTGTCCAGAAAGTCCCAAGTCCACCGCCGTTATTTTTTTGTGGTTTCTTGCGGCAGCAACAAAGTCGTTCTTTAGGTAACAGTTGTGAACAGAGCATATTATTGTTTTAGTATGGCTGTCATTTCTCATGGGAATTCTAGCCACATAATTTATTTGTTCCTTAGTAATGGGGCACTTAATTATATCCCCAATCTTGGATATGACGTGGAATAAATTCTCTGTGTTAGATTCCGGGACACCTTTTATCTCAATGTTATTTATTCTCGAGCGCTGCTCACTTTCTCTGCACTGAAGCTCAAGATTCATACAGCGGTCTCGTAAAATTGCTACTTCATCTTTAATTTTCTTCAGTTGATCAATTTCTTGCTCCAAACCTGAGACCTTACTGGTCAAATCACGAACTGAATCATGTACAAATTCCAAAGAGGCTTTCATATCAGAGATAGAGGTTGTTACATTTGAGAACTCCGCTCTCATACATTTCAGCTCCGCTAACTCTTGGTTAATAGATTTGAGGTTTTCCATTAATATCGGCAAAGACTCCAATTGATCGGAGAGTCTTTTAAGTTCCGATACTACGCCGTCCATGTCCGATGGCGTGATCTTTGAAAGGCCTACACGAGGGCTTAGAGCCTGAGTTTTGCAGGAATGACACTTCCAAGTCAGCTTACGATCTCCCAGTTTTCTCCATCCGCCCTCCGTTATTCCAGCACATGGAAAATCAAATTTGCCGGCACAAGCAGTGCATGTGACTCCGTCACTAACTTCAGCTTCGCACTTCTTACACTTAAACATTTTAATGGGTACAAGATTGAGAAACGTTGCCGGTGGTCACCAAAGTGCGTGGAGCGTGTGCGTGCGTACGGTTCGCTGTCTACCGTCAACTGACGGTCAACTGACTGAATATATTGTTAGAAATTATGACAAGGCGTGGTTTTTTAAAAAGATTTAATATGACCCTAGGCCAAAGTAACAATGTACAGAGTCAGGGGATTAAGCACGTCAGGGCAAACACACAATAATATTATAGTGATCGGACAGAGATTCGACCTCACTAACACAATAACTAGCGGATCAGTGCCTGACATACCGTCCATGGCACACGTCCGTCGTCTCCGAGACCCTGAGCAAAAGAGAGCGAGTTGACGTATCGGCTTGTCTTTTATACAAAACGGATGCATGTCACGGCGGGTATGCCTAAAAACTTCATCCATCTTGAATGAAGTCGTGCTGACACTGCAACTTCGTCGTGCTACTTGATATCGAGAGCATACACAGATGCCCGGTGGCTAGGTTGCCGAAAAGGTCACCGGCCAAGTAATGCGTATACGGATAGACAAATATTCTTGGTCTAATAAAGACCTCGCATGTTGTTTCCATCAATATCTATAATGTACAGAAATCAGGCGTTTTTTCAGGCGAAATTTTAGTATTATGTTAAACAGAATGAATGAATATAGATATTAAATTCTACTAATGCACATCAAAACAAGTTTTCAAAGCTACTAGTAACAAAATTGTTAACTGGGAATAAGCTGGAGTAACCCGGTTATTTTCCAAAAACTAGTTGCATGTTTCCAAAAAGTGGGCCTTGCTCTTTGGAAACGTGCAAAAAAGTGGATCATGACATATCACGTCTGCATTCCCCGAAGGGCTATAGGCAGACGTGTACTAAAGTTCACTTACACTTCAACGGTATGTTTAAGTTAGGTTTAGGGGGCGAGCCTATTGCCATCATTTCCCGGGCACAAATCCAGATTCCAAGCTGCTTCTGAGAATTTTATAGAAAAACCCAATAACACTTTGCTTAAGTACTTAACTCTTAACTTTTCGAAAGTAGGTACCTACTTAGTGTATGTAGGTAATTGAAACATATGACTTTGACTTGACTCATACATATTATTCACTTGTTAAGTTTCCTTATGTTATGCAATCGAGTTTAATATTTCCGCAGCAATTAGTATATACTACAGTAGGTACTGTGGGGAACGTAGCAGAGCGCCGGGTTAATTAGAAATAGTATAGGATTTAAACTGTTAAATCTCTGGTTTATTTAAATATTTAGAGGGCGAAGCCCTAAGAAAAAACATATACCTATCGTCGTTATAAATTTTGCTAATAATAAGTACCTTTATAAATATAATTATTATAATAATGTAATGTAACTCTTCTTGAAAAGGTAGTTGTTTATTATATCTGTATCATCATCATTAATCTAGTACATGACGATGTATTGAGGCTATAGTCCACTACGCTTATTTACTGCGGGTTGGCAGACTTCACACACCGTCAAAAAATCTCTCAGGTATGCAGGTTTTCTCATGGTGTTTATCCTTTACCGTTTAAGCACGTAATCATTAATTCGCACATGACTTCGTTATGTCAGAGTTGTGCCTTGGATTCCAACCCAAAACCTTTGACTTGGCAGTCCAATTGTCATATTACTAGGCTCCAATTGACTCTATGTACTCTACTCAAATATATGTATTTTCTTTCTTTCTTTCTTTCTTTCTATGTCTGTATCGGTATTTTCCACAATAAATTGATAATGCTTGTAAAATTCCGCCAAAAAGTTGAATAAACTATTTTAATTTTTAATCTGTTTGAATAGCTAATGTTCCCTCGCTCTTTAATGTTATTCTTGGCTTAAACAATCATTTCAATTCACGTGCGATTAAAACTAGTAGGTACCCAAGACATTACTTTTGACAAAAAAGTAAAACTACCTTCAAAAAATAATAAAATAATTTTGTTTAAAACAATTTGGGAAGTCGGTGACTTCTATTTGAGTGGTTCTTTTGTTTTCGGAACCGACTTCCCAACTGTTTTAGACAAAATTATTTTATTATTTTTTGAAGGCGGTTTTACTTTTTTGTTAAAAGTAATTTTTATTTTTAAATTTTTAGAGGATGGTTTTGTTTATTAAGTACTTGTTAGCCAACTAAACGCACTGTTCCAATAAGACAGCAATGTTTTGGAGTAAACGATAATATCATCGATGTAAACAGTTTTTAGGGATTTTAAAACTTGCTCAATCGATTTCGATAAAATTTGAACCCTCTAACCACCTCTGAAGTATGACCTACCAAAAAAAATCAATAATTAAATCGATCCTCAATTGGCAGAGATGTCGATATAACAAACATACAGAAAAAACATAAAGACGAATTGAGAACCTCCTCCTTTTTGAAGTCGGTTGATAATAGATAAGTGACCACGCATGCACACTAAGAAACTATATCGTTTTGTACGAATTTTCATGCGGTTTTTACCAATAGACAGAGTGATTCACGAAGAAAGTATAACTTGTTAACAGTTAATTGGTGAAAATATGATGATTATTATGTACAACCACGCGAAGCCGGAGCGGGTTGCTATTAAACAAAAATAATCAATTGTTATAGTCCTATCTTTTCAAATATAAGTCTTCCCACATCAGAAACTTAACCACGTAAAGGATATAACTTATATTAATGCTCCAATACTAAGTTATCCCGACTGTAACACTGTGATCAGACGCCCAACCGCGAAGCAGCGGGATTTCATGCGTCTTTATCGAAACGCCATCACGTATTATGCAACTATATTTCAAGTGTCGAGTCTTAGAGGTGCCTTGAATACATATATTGTCAAATATACTATCTAATATTACTTCTGCTTGATTTCAAAAGAGATTATGGTTCTCTGAGTTTGTTTCGATTTTTCGTGTCAAAGTTTGCCACCTAGGAAATGCCGAAATTCTCTTTTAGATTTTGATTTTTTGAATTAAAACATTTGCTACTTTATATAAAAATAGTAATAGTTTCGTGTAAACAATATTGTAGGTATTGTAAATCACCTCAGAAGGGAGTCAATAAAATAAATAATAAAATATCAACAAATCATCTATGCCAATGATACAATAAAAATAAAATAGTTATACCTTGTCCATTATGTGAACCGTTTTTTGACTGATGGAACTAGTGATTGCAGGAACTTAATATTGCGATTATCGATCCGATTATTGACACTGATTACTGTCTAGTATTGATTATCGATTGTTTGGTTGTCGAATCGAAAATGGTGCAACGACGACCAATAATTAATAAATATGTCATATTAGTCATCTGATTGTATTATTTTTTATATAATATTCATTTTCCATCCATTTCTTTTCAAAAATATTGTTTAATTTATATTTTATTGATACTAGAGTGGATGCCATTTTCCGATACTGATTTAATGTCATTTTTCAAAATGATTGCAGCGAATACATTCGATTGCATCACTAGACACGGTAGAATGTGGTAGAATGTAACTAAATTTAATACGCTTAACAATAATCATTTTTTTTGGAAAATCCGTTACATTTATGGTATTATAATGTCTGCAAGGGATCATAATTAAGATAATTGAATAACATAAGGTAGATAATACATTTATTTTGTTACGCATTTCAAAGTTAACTTTTACGTAATCTGGAACACCTACGCTCTAAGGCAGTCAAAGGCACCTGTAAAAAGTTACATATAGCTCAGGCGGCTTGTTTTAGAATGGTGGCGGTTTTTTTAAAATCGCAATGTGTATTGAGCAATGTCAAAAACAATTGACAACTGACAGTTTAATATTAGAATGACATCAAGACATGTTTACGATCTTCAGTATTAAAATATTATACAAATATCCACAATAATTAGAAGTCTTGTTACAGTATTCAGTCTGATTTAGACAACTTGGCTGAACATCTTCTAGCAAAGATTTTGTATCAAAACCCAATAGTGCAGATAAATGTTTGCAGACGACAATATAAACACTTCTGCAGGGTTCGCCGTTCAATTTAGAAATATGTAAATCGCCTGCAAATCCCTTAGCAGCAAAGATTAAAATAATACAGAGGTGTCATAGAAACCAAATAATGATTAAGGGAGTTCTATTTGTACCTATCTAATCATATTGACTTTTGGGAAAAGTTAATCAACTTCGAGTGAAAAGTGAAATCGTATACAACATTTTCCCCTTATTTATTAATGTTGATGTAAGGCGAATATTAATTCAGTTCTAATATTCACTTGTTGTGGTGTGTAAATGTTATTACATTATATACATACTAATAAAATGTGGAAGTAACTCTTTCTATTTGGCGTTCTCACGCCTAAAGCGCTAAAACAATTTTGATGAATTTTGGTATAGAGATTGGACCTTGGAGAAAGACATAGGCTCCTTTTGGTATTAAGATATCCTTTGGGATGCAAGTGAAACCACAAATAGGTAACACAGCTAGTATAATCTAAATAATTAATACTCTTATTTATAATAACAGCATAACCTCCGACTCCTTTGCTCGGGAGTGTGACAATACAGGCTAATAAAAAAATCATAACGTAGGCAATTTAATAAATATTATAAAGTCCTTCTTTATCATAGCTATTCTATGACCCCCTGCAGAGGGTTTTAATTAATATTTCTACACCGTATCCGCACCGTACGAATTAATTCATGACATAGAACCCATGTAAAAATATCGTAAGGATACCAAGACTTTAAGAACACATAAAAAAGGATCTTAACGGTAAAGTTTGCACATGCAGTGGCCATGCTTTTCAATTGCAACATTATAATGAAATGTAGTGTTTTTTTTCTAAATCATATAATTTAATCAAAAGTGGACAGTTGTTATTATGTTTGGGGCTCATTAGCCTAAAAATGTTGATACTGCAAGTGACACCAACTGTTGAGATTAAAGGAAAGTGTAAGAGAAGGTATTATATAATAAATGTTGTATTTAAATAATAAAGGTTATACTTATATTTTTGTTATTGTTATATGTTTTTTATATAATAAAGGTTATATAATGAATGTTTATATATTAAAGGAAAGCGTAATAAAGGTTTAACTTGTAAGCAATCATATCAATGGCTTGTGATAGACATACCCACGATAAGGAGAACATCTTAGTATTAATAAGTGAACAAAAAATAACAGAAAGAATCTGTTATATAAATTGAGTTGGTTTTGTGTGCTAAGATCATAAATGCAGACAGTGTTAAAAGTAGAATTCATCTAATTTAGGTTAAAGGAAATAATAATGAGTATCTGTTAATGTTAATGACCTTAAGTTATAATGCTATGATAATGCATTTTTTGCACGCCTCGATCAAAACGAGTGTATCACGTAATTTATCAGTAAATTGCAGCTCTGAGGCGTGAAATTGAGGATGCTAAACCGCTCAAACGTCTTCATCCATATTTAATATCAAATATTAAAACCCAGAGCCTGCTTTATAACGACCCGTGATGACTGCCCAGCAAACTTAGCAATATTTTCTATAAAATATTCATGAAAACATAAATTTCAAGTGAACACCATTGCAAATATCTCCTAATGACAAGCCGAAGAGTCGACTTTACTATAAATACATTATTTTAAAATGCAATCAAAAATGTAATTCAACTACACCGTATATAAAACAATATAAGGGTCAATTTTGTTTATCAATAGTTCGTATAACAGCAATACATTTGGCACCTTTTAACTAACCACATTTTATGATTAGAAATTTTGGAAATGCTAAATTGGAACTTAAAGATATTGGAATAAGGATTGCAGTTTCTAGATACTTGTATATTAAGTGCATTAGCAATGTTGTTAAAAGCTTATGAATAGGCAATAAGTTGTCTTCAGGCGCCTACCTATGTGCACTGGTTAATGACAGTTGTATAGGCAAGTTATGTAGATTAATGCCAATTTTGTGGTACAGTTAAGGAGTTATGTATATCATGTAATGGACTATTTTAGCATGTAATGTCGATTGGGATTTGATTGTAGGAAAATTAATGAAGTTAGTTTTGCATAGTAAACAATTTATTTGTGTTAATAAATATTTATCTGTTAGATAAATTGTAAGATAAGTAAAAACATGGTATATATCAATCAATCGTTTTATCTCACGCAAGTTAGGAGTCAAGTAGAATAATGGATTGATTTTGTGCTTAGGTGATTGGCTAACAACACTGCTATTAGGTATATATTTTAACTAAAACACTTTCTTGTTATACATGTTTTCTATTTTAAATTTTAACTAAGAAAAGCAAAAGTCTAACTAGTAAAATTAAATTTATTAAACAAAAGCTTCTCCAATATAGTGGACCTAAATAAAATAAAGGGACAAAGTAGAGCCATTTACAATGTTCCAAAAATAAAGATTCAGAAATACACTAGGAACATCATAAATAAGAACGACAAAGCATACATCGGAAATCTGTACAACGCTGAACGGGAACGTTTGACGTCACAGACCATTGCTTACAAACGTAGGACGAACGTCTCAATTCGCTTTGAAATTGAATTTATAGTACATTCAACTTCCCAGGAAAATGGGGAATGTACATGAATACATAATATTTTATATCTTTTTCTGTATCTTCATCATTCATTACAATGCCTTGTGTAAGGTAAATTTTCTGTCTTGAAACCTTTTAAGTGTCTGCTAATCCATAAACAACAATTTAGCCGCAATTTCTAAATACAATATCTCGTTAAACGTTTTGATAATAATCAAAGACGTCCATATGAGAAACAACATTCATGAAATTGTTCAAAGCGCCAATTCTGAATAGTTTAACAGAAAATGTGTTGAAACCTATAATCGCTAAACCACCAAGAATCTAAGTATAGGCTAGAAACCAAATTGTTTTATAAATCTTATTTTAAAAGCGAGCAATTCAGGCAGCGTTAATATTAGTGTAGATATTAAATTTGATGGTTATTTTAATTTCGTCGTCTTCTTTAATTTATGGGAAAGCGTAGCTTATAATACTGCCGAGTGCTAAGCGTTCATTGCAAAGGGGATTTATGAGAAATAATAATTGGAATATTGAGGTAAATTCTATTTTATAATTCATAGGCTTAAGAGTGACGGAAAATTGTTTATTAATCTTTTAAGTATTAAACTTTTAGATGAAATGAGGACATCCTTATTGTTGTCACGTGCCGTTCCGTTGGAGAAATTATTAATCATCATAATAATCTTTCTCCTAAATTTTCTCATTTAGATTGATTCTTGAATAAGTTTTATTAGTCTATCATTAATTAGGTAATATATAAAATATACCAAAGAGTCCATATTTGAGTTAGATTTTATAATTACTCGCCTAGGTACAAGCCAGCGTCTATTAATCCACCAAACGGAATATATCAATAACATCATCCAATATTCTAGCTTCAATTACATAGCCTTTACAAAGTAAGGTTTCTAGCTTTACATATATTGAACGGAGGGAAGCCAGCAAATTAATATGCTGGCTGTAATTGATGACAATTAGTGACGCGACGTGGAACGGGTTGATTGTACCTTGAATGTGTGATTCTCACTATATGGAATTAGATAGTATTGGAATAATAGCAGTACCTGTGTTATATGGCTTTGCTTCCATCTGGATTCCTGATTTATTGATTGGACCACGGCTAACTGATTTAATAGTAATTTACCTTTTCAAACGATAGATGAACGGCACATACAACGGCAACTCATGTTAACCCGTCAAGTAACTTATTAAAGACCAAATCTATTGTTCCTGTTTTCCAGAACCTTTACGAGATATTCTGAGTAAATTTTGAATGTGAGATTTTTTTAAAGTATTATTTGGGCATCGGATGGAAAATTAATATGACATACGACTAGCCCTGTATGGTACTTTTTTAAATAATTTAGTTGGGATGAATTTTGTTGCAAAAAAAGTAATGGTGCACGCTAGAGGAGGCGTACGTCCAGCAGAGGGCTTATGGAGGCTGATGATGATGATAATTGCAAAAAAATAATTGTTATGTAAACGTAAATCCAACATAAAGAAGATCGTTATATTAAGATAAATAAAATGTTTGCTGTGCCCTAAGGGTTCATTTTTGATATTGTATCCACCATTATATAAACACGATGAGTGCAATATAAACTATGAATTATGAATAGGACCTAATTGTAGAACGGATAGATTTTTTTTAATTTCAAGCTACCTAAAATAAAATATAATAATTATTTCCACGATAAGTTATACAAACAGATTGTTTTTGCGTGGTGGACTTAACTAGGTACTTAATATTGTACTTAACACATTATTTTATACCGGAATTGGCAAAAATAGCCAAAAATCTTCCACTGGATACATTTTTTGTACTTATTTCTCATCATAAACGAACTCTATGAGAACACATATTTCTAAACCGAGGTGAAAATAAAAATATAAAGATTCAAGAATTTTCAAAACTTTGATTAACGACATAACAGTTTTGATGACTGCCAATGGAAGAACAATCCTTATTACAATAACCATAAAAACGAAAAGGCAAAATATGCCAGGAAGATCAAGAGTCAAACTTAGCAATTTCAATTGTATCAGAATGATCGACCGATGGCATTAAATGACATAACAAGTGACAGATTTCGTAGACAACATTGACTGAAATCAACAATAAATTCTGAAGTCATGACAAGACATAACAAGTCAATGACGATTTTGACACTGAAATAGTAGGTAAACTTGGAACCCAGTTCCATGTTAAATCAAATTTCGAATAACATGCGAAAGTTGACCAACGAGAGACTGCTGTTGAAATATATTAAACGCAGGGGTGGAACAATTGTGACAAATTGTGGCATGTGTCACGTCGTATGTGAAAAAAATGACGGAATCCAGAACGTTGACCTCAAAAAATCTGTTGTTTGATGCCTTTGTGAGATTTCGGCGAAAAATCGTTTCAAATATACTTGGTAAATTATTTTAAACAAAATGGTTCACTACTAAGGAAGTATTCAAAAACGAAAGATATAAAATTAATATTTTTATGATTAATACTGACCATGATTACTATAATACACTAAGTAGTAATATGGAAGTTGCAGCTATGTCATAACTGTGCTGATTAACAGATCTGCAAGGCTAAGCTGCACCTCCCGCGGTCAGTCTGTAGATGGGTGACATTGTTGACACATCGAGACCCTCCGTGCCTCAGAGAGCATAATATAAAACTGTCAGTCCCGGATGTCATAGGAACACCTATGACAATCATTAGTGGATCTCAGAAGCCCAAAAAGATTGACAAGCGAAAATCAGTGTTCCCCAGAAATTGGATAACAAAACGAGATTGTATAAATAACTGCATACAATCAAACATCTTTAAAATTTCCAACTATTCCAAAATTATTATGAAATTATAGGTACTAAGGAAGTACCTACGCCATCCTATGAATAATACGAACGAATTTGTCATACCATGATTCATAGCACACAACACTATATACGAACAAAATAATAAATATTCATAAGTGTTTATCAGCATCAAATGCTTACTTGTCATTTTCATCTGATATTAATTCATCTACTGAACTGGAAAAAATCTGATAAACCTTCTCAACATGTGTGACACAAATTTGAACTTTGTCGTGAAGACAGAGAGTTTAATCTGGGTTGATGATGAAGGGATTTTGGAGGGCAATAAGTGTGCGATCAAATTGAGATACGAGCCAACACGTGCAGGTTATTGGCACACAAGTGTTTGGACAAACTACGATATTGCTTATTTGTGCGGAAAATCTTTAAGGTCGGGGTTATATTAGCTATAACGTCATAGTACTGGTGACCGAGAGGGAAGATATTGATTCTGATTTTTGATTGGTTTTCAAGTATGCGATTATGTTTAACGAAGGCTTCAATTGGCTTAAATTGTGTTTCAAAGCTACTGCATCAATATAAACGACCAGCTTTACAGCTTCTCGTGTATACTATTTTTTTTTATAAAAAAGCCGCCGGGAGAGGACGCCTTAGAAAGGCATAATTACCCCGACCTTATTGGTGAGGTCCTACAGAAAGGTCAGGTGCGCAGTACCCGCAAAAGGCGCGTGTGTCAAATTTTGTCATAACAAAATGTATGAATGTGGACGAAGCATACGAAGTAAGCAAAAATCGCAGCAAATGGGAAAAAAACATGGGTATGTATGTATGTATATAAACATGTATGTATTTAAATATGTAAAATTTAATCTCTGCATCTACCTATCAATAATTTTACATTAAGATATCTACCTTAATTGTCTCCGTTTCAAAAATTGTCTGACAGCAAATACCGAAGGAACTAAAACCGCCTTTGTATAATACAATATTTATCAGAAATAAAATACCTATTCTTTATCTTGCCCCATTCCCTATCTTTACCTTACTTAACTTGACTTTCTCCGTCCCACTAAACGTCCGTCAAATAGTTTCCAGTGATTAAGCATGAAACTTATAAGGAAAAAGTTGTACAATAAAAAGTAATAATCCATGAAAAATGACACACCGCTCGCCGTTAGCAAGTCATGATATAGGACAACCATTTATCAATATTGAGGGTAATAGATATATTGATATTTTGTTGGCAACCCGCTCCGTCATACATGAAGTATAACCTTTTGTGTTAAATCGAATTTATCCTACGAGAATACAGTATTTCAATCCAAATAATTTTAGCACTCTAATACTAAAAAAAAAATCGAGTATCAAAAACAAATAAGCAAAAGTTATCAACCTATTTTATTATCAAGTCTTCCAACCAAAGTAACACAAAATATTGTGTGTTGACATAAAATCTTATGCAAAATTCTCTTAAACTGCATTCTACATATTTAAATAAACAACTTCCGAAGAAAATAACCATTTCAAAGAACGTCTTTCAACAAACATTGTGAAACAAAAGAACGTTCAAAGCGACTGTCGACCGTTTGAAATCATTTTTCACTTCATTACCGTCTCAGTTTGCGCGTAACGCGTTGATATGTACTGTGACTTGCAATGACGTGCAACTGAGTCATTTTCTCGTAAATAGATTTGTAATTTTTATTTATTTTATGCTAGCCTGGTAGAAAAATTTCGTGACGTTCAAAGGTTTTTTTCTCAATAAAGACCATCTGAAGAAAGAATAGACAATGTATGAATGCAAAAAAAATATGTTTTTTACCTTAGAATATCTATAACCTAGAAGCCTAGGCCTAAGCTAAAGCCTAAACCTACTATTAAAACAAGTAGTTTACATCGTGGCGAATAACATATTTTACATTATTTTGTCGAATCTAATTTAATAATGTCGTCTTGTGTCATATCTAACAGCTAAAATGCCGTTAGGTTTAAAAATAAACAGCACGGTATAAAATTTCATGTGTGAGAAGTTAATTTTTTGGAAACAAAACACGACATGCAAATATGGCTGAACTCGACTTCTAGTTGAAACTTATTTTATGTTGTTTTAGTGAATTCTAAAGAAGATAAGTTCTAGAGAAGTAAAGTTGCGGTTTTAGAAAAAGAAAGCTTAACCTTTATTATTATTAACTAGATATATTAGATATCATAGAATTATATTAGAAATCCACTTACAGACCACTTTCAGTAATCACATAAGACGTTCTGAATCGATTTTTTCCGGTTTCAATTGATTTAGGTCGCCTCTCTTCACGCACTGTTTTGCTCAACAGAACACTCCATTCAAGTAACCCCTTTTGATGTTGAACTACTCTACGAATGTCATAGACAGTCCTAATGTGATTTAGGTTTTTATTTTGCGGCCAAAATGCGGTTTCAAAAACCACTTGAACAAAATATTGGAAAGGCCAAAGAAGGGAGGTTTCATTGCACTAGACGGTTGATTTTGGGTAGCGTTAGTGCATCATGAAAACTATATAATTGACATTTATCATGTGATCGAATCATCATCAAAATCACCATGTCCTCCACACCGTATCCGGTCGGCGACTCCTAAATTTTCAGTTGGTTATTATGATGGGCTCTGGTGTGACTTGCAAAGCCGAACTTTAACTTGAAGACAACAAGACGCACAATATTGCTGGCCACATGTATCATACGTGTAGGTATAGAAGTATTTAAAGTTACTCGTTTAGAGACTACCCCCACCTGTGTTACCTTCGTCCGTATGTCACCTCATGGGTGCCAGCTGAAAATCAGCGCTGTGGGTCTTGACACTCAGCACATGCTGAGCTGGTAACCTATTCGGTACGAGCATGCTGTTAGCAACCAAATGTAACTTTAGATTATTAAGATCTTTATTTTATTTCTTGATGTTTTGGATTTTTATTTGTACCGAATAAATTTATTTTCTTTCTTTCTTTCTATTTTGGACGAGTCTTCTGTACGTTTCGTGTCAAGATCTTTTAGACGTTTTTCTTCATAAGTGTCCACACCAGTGTAGACGGTATAAAGAACTTTACGTGGCTGGAACGGACGTGCTCGAATATGACGTTTGCGAAGATCAATGCCAATCCAATTACGCTGTTAAGATAATTGTTAGTACTTACATAATTTAATATCAATAAGTATCGCCCCTGATAGTGGAGATCCGAAGCATAAAAATTGAATATTATCACTACTTAATCATATTTCAAAATCTATAAATCCGTTTTTAATTTTAAAATTCTATACCTGACAGTCCTTCCAAGCCTCATTAAACTGCAAAGACCTATCCCTAAAATCCAAGCTATATAAATATAGCTTCACTACATAGTATAAAACAAAGTCGCTTTCTCTGTCCCTTTGTATGCTTAAATCTTTGAAACTACGCAACGGATTTTGATGCGGTTTTTTTTAATAGATAGAGTGATTCAAGAGGAAGGTTTATATGTATAATACATACATATTTTAGTATAGAAAAGCCAATAAACCACGCGGGCGAAGCCGTGGGCGGAAAGCTAGTTACTCTATAAAGGATTGTCGTCACAATTTTCCTTAGTCAAACAAGAATATTTGCATAGCACCAGAAGTGTGTTATTCCGGGTACCTACCCTTTATTGAGTAGTGTGCCTTTACTATAAGTGTGCTTGAGCGAGTTCCTCATATCAAACCCTCGTTGATGATGTACAAACCTTTGAACTTGAGGTTTTATGATTTTTGTACATGTTTATTTTATTTGAATTTATTTTATTTAAACTGCTACCTTAGATGTCTTGGGTACGATTCTCAAGTCGAGCAAAGTCTTATTGGGTTTTTCTATGAAATTCTCAGTAGCAGCTTGTAGTTTGGAATTACATGTAGTGGCAATAGACTCGACTCCTATTATATGGGACCTAAACATACCTACGGTATATGGGTGTGTATATACAACTCTGCCTAACCATTCAGGGAATACCATTTGTATGTTATGTTATATATGTTTAGTTCTTGTGATTAAAAAAATCTGCCTCGTTGGTCTAGTGGTCCCAATCGCGACTGCTACGCTAGAGGTCTTGGGTTCGATCCCCAGGTCGAGCAAAGTGTTATTGAGTTTTTCTATGAAATTCTCAGTAGCAGCTCGGAGTCTGGATTTGTGCCCGGTGAATGGCAATAGGCTCGCCCCCTATTAGATGGGACCCCAAACATACCGGCGAACTGTGGGTGTACATTAAGTACACCTCTGCCTAACCCTTCGGGGAATACAGGCGTGATGGTATGTTATGTATGTTATGTTATTAAAAAATATATAATAATAAATTTTTGTTGCCCTCATGAAAACACTCAACAGATGAAAGCAACAAACGCAACAAATGAAATTCTCAACGATGACAATGTCATACAATCCTTACATCCTAATAATTTGAAAAGCCAATTCCGCGTGCCTCCCCCAAAACTCGTTTCACCCATAAAATTGAGTTAGCCAACCGCTTAATATATTTGGCAAACATCTCACATGTGAGCAAGTATATATAGTCGCTTATGCTCACGTGAAAATGTTTGGATAAAAATACTTGAAGGACGATTCGCAATTTTGTACCTCGAGTGAAATGGCTTGTCAGGAACGACGGTATAATATAATTGAATTTTATTGGAATTCCAATTATTGGAACGAGTTTCTTTCGTACCTCAAAGTACACACGGCGACACACTAAGCTATACAGTTTGCTGCCGTATTCCTTTGCAATAGTAGTATTTTTTTGCGCATTATGTTGTGTTGCTATGTGTACACCGCCTTCTATATGTAATTAATTAATAAGTTAATATTTATTCTATATAAGTATTAGCTATAAGCTACGTTCAGACATATTTGCATACCAAAAAAGTTGCTTTTTATACACGAAATTTTATCCTATCCTGTAGCCAAAATGTGAAACTAATATTTTTAAGAGTAATTATTGTGGCTTCACTTTTATGCATTGTGGCTTCTAGGTTATAATATATATTCACAAAGAAATGAATTTTCTAATCAAAGAAAATTTCTAGTGAAAAAAAACTTTAATTAGAAAATTCATTTCTTTGTGAAAATTTCGCAATATTTAATGCTAAAAAATAATAAAAAATAAGTATAATATATATGTTCTAAGGTCAATATAAAACCGTCGATCCAGGTTGTTATACAATCACCTATGACTATTGTTTAATGATGTGTAGCCCGAAAAGTCTCATAATTTGTTCTTAGGATATCTGAAAAAAATTAAATGATACTGATACCCAAAGCCAAAATTTGATGCAAGAATCGTAGCAGGAATTAAAATTTTTGGCTAGTTTTATAATTATATTGAATGTTGTATCCGGGTGACGATTGCAAATTATGATTATAACAATGCTGATTTTTTTTTTTCCAGGTCTTTTGGTACAATATAAAAACAATGATAATTATTCGGAATATCATTTTATGTGTCCGCATTCTAGACAGGTACCTACTATTCTTTGTCAATATTTTAAATTTATTGTTAAACTTTTATCATTCTAGCAGCAGACCTCCCTACTCTCCTTCCACCCCTCTTGGTTCAGTGCTTTCAGCGGCCTATCTCTTTGGCGGCCAATTCTTTGTTCTTAGAATTGCACTGATAGACTAGGTAATAAAAGTTATTTCTGTTTATAAGAACATACACCAATCTTATTGGCGAGGTCCGCCAAAAAGGCCAGGTGCGTAGAACTCCCATATGTATGACGTGATGTATGAATAAAGAAGCGAAAGAGGCATGCAAGAGTCATAGCAAGTGGCGGTATTTAGTGTTTCTGCCTAGCCCTGTGGAAAAAAAAGGCGTGAGTGTACTGTATTTAAAAAAAAAAAAAAGTATATCACTTGGAAGACTCATTTATTTTATGTTTGGTATCACTGTGTTGTTACTCAACTTTGTTGATATCGTTAATAAATTTAGCTGATAAAAAAAAATGATGCCATATAACTTGAATAACTCGTTTCATGTTATTTTATCATTGACATAAAAATACAATAAGTGTATGATGCCGTTTGTTTAATCAATTAAGTTATTTTTAAGACTTGCATTCATTAATACAAGTGCGAGCCTATTTCCATTAACCGGGCACACATCCTAACTCAACTGACTGACTGCCTTATTATTCTAGTGGTTCCAAGCGATACTGCTATGCTAGCGGTCCTGGGTGCGATTCCTGTGTCAAGAAACTTGCTGTTATTGGGGTTTTCTATGAAATTCTCAGTAGCAGCTCAGAGTTTGGATTTGTGCCCGGTTAATAGCAATAGGCTTGTCCCATATTACATGGGACCTAAACATACCGGCTAACTGTGGGTGTACTCTGCCGAATCCTTCGGGGAAAACAGACGTGATTGTATGGTACATCCAAACTCCGAGCTGCTTATGAGAATTTATATAGCATAGAATATTCGGCCTATAATGTTCCCACTGCTGGGCACAGGCCTCCTCTCGGTGCGAGGGAGTGGGCCGTAATCCACCACGCGGGCCCAGTGCGGGTTGGTAGATGTCACATGTCTCTTCGAACTTTTGGTTGTTACCCCACATTTCCACGGACGACAAAATATGTTGCAAACATCTATGGAGCTTTTTCTTTCTACAGTAAGAACTTAGAATATATATTTAATCATATTTATGTATTATTATAGTATTTTATGTATGTTTGTTGGATAATGTTATATAGTTTGCATGTTTATTGTATTTACTTACTTATTATAATTATTGTACACTTGACTCAAACCCTATTTTTATAGATCAACAACGATCACTCAAAGGTTTGCTGGAAGAAAACTCAATGTTGAGTTAAGCTCGCCTTTGTATACATTGTTTGTTTATAATTAATGAGTTACTATGTTTTTCTGTGTACAATAAAGAATAAGAATAAGAATTTATCTTATTCTCAATCTTTCTAGGTAGGTACCTGTTTACAACATGTTTTGTCGTCAGTATCCACTCGATATTTTCCTTCACCGTTTTGGGAGCAGTGGTGATGAAATAATTTACACAAAGTACTTGCAAGCGCCTGTCTGGGTTCGAACCTATGACCTACAACCCGTAAGTTTCGGCCGTTATGGAGAATTTATATACAAATATTAAAATAAACTTGACTTCTTGGACGCGCTATTATCTGGAATTACCAATCATATTTGAGAAACGATTCTTCCATTTTGATAGATGTTTTCTAAGGGAATTATTATTAATTACGTGCAGTAATAGCCTTGTGATATGACCATTAGACTGCTAAGTCAAAGGTCTCGAGTTCGAGTTCAAGGCACGCACCTTTATCTTTTCTAAGTCATATGCGTATTAATAATTAATTATCACGCGCTTAAACGGTAATGGAAAACATCGTGAGGAAACCTGCATGCCTGAGAGATTTTCTTGACGGCATGTGAAGTCTGTACAACCCGCAGTAGGCTAGCGTGGTGAACTTTAGCCTAATCCCTCTCGTTGTGAGAGGAAACTCGTGCCCAGCAGTGGGACGATGTAATGGGTTGATGATGAATTCTTAGAGAAGGTTATAGGCTATTTAACTTCACGCTATGTCATTTAGGAGCCGAAAAAGCAAATGTATCTACGAGACATATTATTAACAGTTAAATAGAATCAATATTAATATTCTCAGGAAAACAATAATCTTTTACAATCATTGAAATATGCATTTTAATTATTGCAAATCAATTTTGCCCATCACAATTCAATCCGATATCACTTAATCGAATCACTAATTAGCATTTTACTCTTGCAAACAGTCGGATCAAACACTGCTGATTAACGATGGACAATTTCATAAATGGACTATTTGCGAAATGTCTGTGTTTATCGTTTTACGGTCACTTGATAATGGGCAAAGTATTGTAAACGTAACTACGTAGTATGTGCGTTGAATATTTGAATGGATTTGCAAATAAACCTGTTTAATCTAAAATCTCGACAATGTCACGTAGGCAGATAATTCTGTAGGTATCTATACTATTGGAGACCATGGGACCAGAAAAGACCTCGAGGGCGACCACAGATGAGATGGATGGATGACATCAAGAAAGTGGCGGGCAGCAACTGGACCCTAATTGCCCAAGACAGAGGAAAGTGGAGAGGATTGAAGGAGGCCTACACCAAATATTTGGTCAATCAAGGCTAAAGAAGAAGAAGAAGAAGAAGAAGAAGATCTATACTAATATTATATAATAAGACTGCCTCGTTGGTCTAGTGGTCCCAATCGCGACTGCTACGCTAGAGGTCTTGGGTTCGATCCCCAGGTCGAGCAAAGTGTTATTTGGTTTTTCTATGAAATTCTCAGTAGCAGCTCGGAGTCTGGATTTGTGCCCGGTGAATGACAATAGGCTCGCCCCCTATTACATGGCACCCAAATATACCGGCGAACTGTGGGTGTATATTAAGTACACCTCTGCCTAACCCTTCGGGGAATACAGGCGTGATGGTATCTATACTAGTATTGTAAAGAGGGAAGGTTTGTGAGGATATAAGAGGTAATCTCTGGATCTACAAAACCGATTATGAAAATGCTTTCACCAATGGAGAGCTCGATATTTCTGAGTGACATAGTTCACACGAGTGAAGCTGCGGGTGGAAAGCTAGTCACAAATAAAATAATAGGGTAATTGACTCGTGTTGAATTTATTGAAAATAACAAGCGTATTGCAAAATATACTTAATGAAATAGTATACTTAAGACGTATTTTTGAAAAAAAAAAACAATTTAAGTCGACTAAGAAAGTTCAGGGGCCGTATTACCACGTATTAATGCCATCATTTTTACGTTGTGAAAGAGGGACGCCACTATTTAACCTGTAGAGCGGCATCCCTCTCTCACACCCTAAAAATGATGGCATTAATACGTGGTAATACGGCCCCTGCTCTGTCTCTACCGCAAAAGAGAGTAGTATGGAAATTGTACGGCATAACGGATTGTGACGTCACAAGCTGATAAAGAGCTCTCTCTGTTTCTGGAATTAAATGAAAATGATAATAACTTCCTTATTTTTGAACCAATTGTAATTTTGTTTACATTGTTCGGCTATTTATGTAATTTTTTTTTGTGGGACCATAAAAACTATTAGTCAAATAGACTTATACGATTTAGAAAATGGTTCATACAATACAACGTAATGTCTTGCTGACGTACGCACTGCTATGGTCTCTTACTACTACTACTGCTGGCCTCTTATTGAATGGAAAGCCTATACAATGAGAGATCAGCTTAAACTGGACTTATATGTATAGGCAGTGTGTACACTACCACATTGCCACAAGAAATTTTTATGCTATTGTAATTTTTTGGGTGTAAATTGCCTTAAATGGTCATTGTTGTAAACGAGTTTTGAAAATAAAGTATAAGCAACGAGAAATAAAATAATTTCGATTTTAGTGACTTTTAATATAAAAAAAAAACAAATAACGAAACGTGTTAGTTATTCAAATTACTGAAATAATAAGTAATAATTTTAACGCAGAACAAAGTTACAATGAAATTTACAAAATAACTGTCATTATCATAACTGTAATTTACGGCGGTGAAATTATTTCAGTTGCTTTCCCTGACCGATCGTTAGTCAACGGTACGAACCCTTGTTAAGGTATTTTTACACTTACCGGGAGTAAGGCATATTTAATTATGTCTACTACTAATTTTAGGGGATAACATAACATAATATACCATCACGCCTGTATTCCCCGAAGGGTTAGGCAGAGGTGTACAAATGTACACCCACATTTCGTCGGTATGTTTAGGTTCCATGTAATAGGGGGCTATTCTATTGCCATTAACCGGGCACAACTCCAGACTCCGAGCCGCTACTGAGAATTTCATAGAAAAACCCAATAACACTTTGCTCGACCTGGGGATCGAACCCAACACCTCTAGCGTAGCAGTCGCGGTGATACCACTAGAGTGATCAGGCAGTCATTATACGGAATAATATAATATAATAGCAGATATGTCACTCAGGAATAATTTAGCTTTGGTGAAAGAATTGTCAAAACCGTTTCATTAGATCCAGAGATTACCCCCTACAACCTCATATTAGTATAGGTAGTAGGTACTTTAATACTAGTTTTAATTAATTTTCAACAATTATCATCAACCTGGACCTTAAAAGAGACCATGATTCTCTGAGTTTGTTTCGACGTTTCTTCTCAGAGGTCGTCAGATAGGAAACGTCGGCGCCATCTAGTTAAAAAAAAATATGTAAAAAATCGACTTGTAAAAGTGTCCTGAAAAGATCTATTTACAGAAATAAATATCATTTCATTTCAACCCATTTATTGTACTGAGAGGGGTGAGGCTATAGTCCGTATAATTATAAACTCATAATATTGATAGTTCTTGCAAATAAAATACTATACCGTGATCATACAAACGAGCGTAACGGGCGCTGCTAGCATGCAGAATGCATTTTACCCGCTCCCGTCCATCCACCTCCGAACTGAAAAGAGTTTGAATGTCAGGTAAACTGGCGCCCAACGTGGGACGCCAGTTCCACAGATTGATAAATAGAGACCAGAGTTCTATCCGCGTGTTTATATGCGTTTATTGCAGATCAGAAGAGAGGTGACCAATTCTCTCTTCCTCTCCGCCGACTGATTTGTAAGCATAATTCGCTTACTGTAAGAGGCGACTAGTTAATTAAACTATGATGAATACGATAGCCTCTTCATTTCTTTTGCGGTAAATAAAAAATAATAAAAAATAATGTTTGTCCCTAAGGATTAGCTTTTAACGGTTAAAACTTGTCAAATCTGTATTTTGTATAAAAATTAAAACTACTATAAATCTTTCCATCAAAAAATTACAATTACATAAACACCCAAAGAAACGAAACAAATGTTATTCTGCTGTACCAATCTGTTAAATGATCTTTGTTAAAATAATAAACTTATTTTAAAATCATCCAACCCGTTGCTTCAAATAAAACATATTATCTTATAATTTAGTTAAAAAAGGTAACTGACATAATCTTTGTGAAAAACATGTCTAGACAAACTTTTACAGATGAATATTATATTTTATTATTACATTTAAAGCAACTGTCAATTACACAAAGAGAACTTTTTTTAACTTACAAATACAACATATTATTTTACATTCATTATTACTCAAAAGAAAAAACTATACAACTATTATGAAGCTTTTATTTTTTGTTTGAACGCGTTTAGTTTTGGAGTCTGTTTTAAAAATTATTTACGCACTGGATAGTTCATTTTTTAGGAAGGCTACGTCCCTAAGGATCTAGACAGCGCGGGACATTACTAGTAAATATATTATAGTATACTAATTAAAAGGTTTTTATTATTATGTCCTGTCCATATATGATTGACAAAATATATGCTATAAAATAAAAAAAATGCAAGTCAATGTGCACGTCCCTTTACATCTTTCGGACCAACGCAAACGGTGCCTTTATTCCGCTCCATTACTTTCCAAAAGATTAGTTGATTAGCGGAGCCTAGTGACCCGACGATATCTCTACCTTTGTTACCAAAACCATGGGAGTATGAAGGATTTGTTTGGGATTTGTGGATCTCACATAAAACTATGTTTTTGCATAATAAGCACTGAGAAGCTGCAGTTGTTCTGAAACTAGAGAATCTTTTTATTTATATATAAAACTGAAAAATTAAACAGCAATAAGCCAATTATGTAGATGGGGCACTTGGCTAGTAGAACTGATGGCCGCTGGGGCAAAAAGGTTCTTTAGTGAAGACCATTCATCGGTTAACGCAGTGTGGGACGACATCCAATAGATGGGCATACGATCTGGTAAAAGTCGCTGGGAATCGTTGTGGAATCATCATCCATCCGGTCGTTGTGGAAGTCTTGGAAGGCCCTTGTTCAACAGTCGACCTCATTTAGCTAATATGATGCAGCCAGTTATTGCTTTCCACGAATAGAGGTAGAAATTGATACAGAACTTCCTTTTTTATAATAAAACTTAACGTTCCTTTTCCGATTGACTCTTGTCTCCTAGGTTCCTTAGAAATATTTATTCTCATTTACGGAGGCGGATAGGATACGAGTCTATAGCGAAATTTTTCCAGTCCAGTACACAATAAAAATATGATGGTGCTCGAGTTATACAGCACAACGTCCGAATTCTATTTAATTTTTCAATTAAATTAAATATTTATATTTATGCCCTGCGGTTTCACCAAATTTGCCCTGTTCCTGAGGATCGTAGTATGATTTTGAATAGCCTGTAAACTTGTTCAAAAAAGGAGCTATCAAATACCAAAAGAATTTTAAAATTTCGACTGATTGTTCCTAACAAACAATTAAGTGGGCACATCAAAACACGTTTCACACATCCATTCAATGTTCACCCTTCACTTCAAAAACCCAACAGCAAAAGCATAGCATTCCAAAACGTGCAAAAAGACTATCTAGAAACACCTTCAAAAATGGAGGAAGCAAAACATAACAAATAATTACACATGGGGGACGAGTGAGGGGACAAACAAAGTGTTTTGTTTTACTTTAATATCTCACTGTCAGAGCTATGGCTAAAGAATCCCTGTTTGATTAAAATGCTCCCTTTGCAGCTAGTACGCATGCTGCAGATAGTGGAAAAAGCGCATTCTGCTTAAGTAAATAAGTAAGGCCTTTGCCTTTAATATTAAGCTTAAAATATCAATTGGATTTGGCAATAGGCACCTATAACGTCAATCATTATAAGTTTATCAAATCAGTGTTATCAAACGGATTTAACATATTTATTATATCCTTCTATATATCAGTGATAATAAACTCAACTAATTTTTTTTATCACTAATCATCCAATGTGATATGAACCAGTGAACTAAGAACGTAAAATATTCTAAGTTTACCTGTAATAATTTGTACGACAGACGAGTATTAACTGAATATTAAATCCGTTACATTATGTATATCAATACTAGTATATGTCATTTTATTTGAACGGTTTGTGCGAAGCTTTGATAGCTTGTTAAGTCTCCTTTGAGATGACGTTGTTTTGTTGCAGACACAACTTTTATTTGATTAAACGTAGGCCCTTATTCCTTTTGCTGCACAGTTCATTTTTGCATCTATTGCGTTATTTATAAGTTTGTTATTGTACATAGGACTTTTGAAACAAAGTGATGTGCCTTACAGTTCACAAAAGGCGATCCTTTTCAATGTATCTCATTTATACAGAATTGTTAGTTTTCATTCGAAAATGTTCAATGCGACGACGACACGACTACTGGCAATATTGAGACTTTTGATATTGTTCGTTTTAATCTACGAATTGTAAGTGCACAATAATAAATTGAGTTACAATGATAGACATTGTTACTGCAATGACATCATCCAAATACATTTCAATAGCATTTGACGAAATTCCCTTAGCTGATCTAAATGAAAATTATTATCAATAAAATTATTCAAATTGTTTTTTTATTCAGAAGTCGTAATACCAAACCCTTTCTATATAGGTAACTTTTATTCTAAATAAGCACCTTAACAACCCGACACTTCCTTTAATTCCGAGATTTGAACAGGGGAATTTCAGGTGTGTTTAGTTAAAGTAATATACCATCATTATTCTAAACCAAGGGGCGGCATGGGGAAGCCTGCAGGATTCCCGGTAATTACGGTAATACGTAGCTTTGAAATAACATTGTCCTCTTCAAATATTTATGCGTCAGTCGGTAGAAAGTGAAATTTAATTTTGTATGACCAACTAAGTTTTGAATGTGGTTATTCTTGGGCTTATGGTTTGATGTTGGTAATTTTAGTGAAACTGTTCTGATTTTAGTACTTACCTGATCTTTATTGATTGATAGACCATCTTCTGCACATTTCAAACTCAAATCTTTATTGCGTTCATGAACGTTGTTACAAAAAATTTTGCTGATTGACTTTTATCTTGATATGGATATTTTCTGAAGGCAGTCTGGCTTTAAAGAAGCATTATACATCAACATGCATCAAAGAACTTAATATCGTGGATAGTATTATTTTTAAATATTCATCATACATACATGTAACATATATTCTGTTATAGCTCCAAATTTTCAAGCTGGTTCTGAAATGCTGGCATGACAAATTTGAAGTATCGGCGCTTAAACTGTTATTATCAACTAAATTCTATCGATTCCAACTACTACAAATTATTATATCATTCGCATTGACAGTTTGACATTCACATCACTGTCGACGATTATAATGATCGGGTGGGTTGTCTAGACTAAGTTTCACGAATGTGCTATTACGATAAAGTCTGCAATAATTTAAAAATATGTACATAATTATTATTGTAAGATGAACGTAAAATAAAAATAGAGAAATAATAATAAATTATTCAGCGCACTATTGACTTAGGAAGTATCGACTATTTTTATTGGTATTACAAAAATTAAAGTATAAGTGAGTACGATATTTTTTAAATAGCTTGTAATTAATGTGATAAGTTTTGAAACAAGTAATATTGATAGGACTTTACAACATTATCTACTACAACATTATGTTTAACATTATGGAGCGCCAAATTTTTTGTTGCAAAATTATAATTTTGTAGTTGTTAAGCGAAATGTTGTGTTAAAATGTGTTATCATTGTAAATTTAAGGAGTTAAATTTAGAGAAAAAAATACTTCCTTTATTGTCTTTCTATCTCAGCTTTAATATGTATGAGTACTTATTATCCAAAAGATATTACAATGGTTTCTTTAGTTTCAATGAAGGGTTAGCAATCAGAATTTTTGATTCCTTGTTAGACGAATCAACCAAAGTTTGTCCCTGCTCGGTTTCTCTAAAGAAAATACCAATTTGTTTCCTGGTACTCTGTGAAACTTCTCCACGTACATTTGGCTCTGACAATATTTCATGTAATTTACTCTTTTTGGGACGGAATAAATTTGTCCTCTCTCTCACAAAATTTTGCGTCTTCGTATTACGTCGGCAACAGATGTTTCGAATTTTTTTGTAGAATTTTATTTTCGCCTTGTACCTACTTATTTTGAAGTACTTGGGCTTGTATCTGAAACTTTCTTGGAGAAAGATTCGGTATTGTGTCGAGGTATTTGAATATTAATATTGTTGGTTGAGTTGTTTTGCTAAATAAAATAAATATTTGGAATATTTCCATAGTCATTTCCATGAAATACTTAAGTTAAACATTTCCATAAATATTATGAATTCTTGGGATAAAATAAACTTCCTTAGTAACTGTAAGCGTAGACAGTGAGTATTGGTTCGATTTTGCTATCGTATAATAATTGGACAAAGTATATATTTCTTTTTTTATTCATTTTGATCACTGTCTATATCTGCATGGAATAGTGGCTTATAATGTCTTTTTTTTCTAGCCAATTTCGTCCCACTGCTGGGAAAAGGCCTCCATTCCCTCTTTCCAAGCCGACCTATCCATACTTTTAGCGACTCAATCTTTCTCATAATGTTTTTAATGTCTTTATTGCAATTTTATTTCGATGAATAACAAATTACAGTTACACCATACTTATATATATAATTATATGTATATTACAACAAATACATTGACTGAATCTGTGAGTCATTGCGATCAGTTCAATTCAATCAAAAAGTTCCTTTAAAAAATCCTTTCAAAAAGCAAATTCTCAATAATTTCTGTGCCATCATACCATCACGTCGCTTTCAAATCAAATCAAATCAAATCAAATAATTTATTTGCATAATATGGGTTTACAACGGTGTTACATATATTTCTACGAAGGGTTAGGCAGAGGTGTATTAATGTATACCCACAGTTTGCAAGCCAATTTTCATTCGGCCACAAATCCAAACTCAGAGCTGCCACTAAGAATTTCGTAGAAAATAATTTCCGTTAAATCCGTTAATAGTTAAATGTTTAAATTATAATATGTCGTCAAAACCTACTTATCTGTATGATTGTTTCATTCACTAGTTGTTTCAAGTTTCACTTTACATTTTAAACTACGCTGATCTAGACTTTATCTTGAATTTTGAAACGAATTAGTGAGAAACTAGATTTTAGAGATTTTTTTTTGTTATTTTTTTTAAATTTTCAAAGCATTATTAAAACCTTGACTTTAATTAACGTTTTAATATTTATTACATGCCAATTTTCTTTGTTTGGGGTCAATGACTGACTTTTATGAGAACAATGAAATATATTTATATCATTGTATAATTAGGTATTGTTTCTAATTTTAGTACCTACCTACATAGTTTTTCACACGTGGAATAAAAAAAAGTCTAGGTATCATGTACCTAGACTTTTTCAAGTCAGTATCCAAAATTAGTGTTCACAAACATTGTTTCTCAGCGAGTTACAGTAAATAAGTAAAGTGCTATGTATGTTTAAAAAATCTTAAAATTATAACATACCATCACGCATCTTATCCTCGAAGGGTTAGGGAGAGGTGTACTAATGTACAGTGTACCTACACCAATACTTCACCGGTATGTTTGGGTCCCATGTAATAAGGGGTGAGCCTATTTCCATTAAGGTCACAAATTCAAACTCCGAGGGGCAACTGAGAATTTCATAGAAAAACCCAATAACTGGCTTGACCTGGGAATCGAACCCAGGACTCTAGCGTAACAGTCGTGCTTAGGACTACTAGACTAATGAGGCAGTTAGTAGTTACATTTTGTAATTCAGTTTAATTATCTATTATCATTATTTTTCTGCTTGCAGAACGGAAATGACGGAATCTAACACAAAAGAGTGTCTATTCAACGTTACAATAAACTTAAAGGTACAGTCGCCAGCGCATCAAGCTATACAAAACTGACAAATTCTCCAAATAATTTAAAACCTTAAAATGGTAACGATTAAGTTCAAAATCAACTGAGACAAATTTGACATTTTGTAGTTACCTGATGCGCTAGCGACCGTACATTAAACGCATCGTACTCACTTTGATGGCCGTCGCTTCCTCGAGAGTCGAGCTAAAGTTTCACAAAGTGAGCGCAGTGAAGGCATCCGATAGAAGGTTCTCGTTATACCCGCCACAAAGGATCTATTGTGCATCCAGACGGTTCCAAATGAAAAATATAACTTGTTACTGAAGTGTTTGAGTAATGTTTCGAGACAAGATGTCATGGATACTTTTGAGTTTTCGCTAGATACGATTCACTTTCATTTTCGTGTTACTGTGGACTCATATAATATTTTTTATCTATTAAATTATATTTCATCATCAATCTATTTTCCGTCCCATTGTTCGGCATGGGTCTTCTCTCAGGGTGAGATCCATGCCAAGGGTACGGCTACATAGTCTATATAAATTGGCTACATGACTATGTAGCCAATTTATATAGAATATGTAGCCAACCCACAGTAGGCTAGCGTGGTGGACTCACCACGCTAGCCTACTGTGGGTTCGCGACTTCACACGCCACCGCCGACAAAATCTCTCAGGCATATAAATTTCCTCACGATGTTTTCCTTCACCGCATAAGCGAGTGATAATTAATTATGAATACGCACATGATTACGAGAATTTTATGGAAAAACCCAACAATCGCTCTATCTGGAAATAGAATCTACGACCTGTAGTGTAGTAATCGCGCGAAGGACCACTAGACAAATAAGGTAGTTCCTCCTATACATACTCCCAGATAATATTTAAAATAAACTAAGAAATAATCAAGAAATAGTGCAAACTAGGAAAGGCTGAAATATTGCCCCGGTAGTATTACAGCATTAATGCTGATTAAGGGTACCATTTGTTGGCAAAATGAATGTATAAAATAAATAAATAAAATAAAATAGCCTATTATTTCCAGTAAATTTACACTTCTTAAAATCTATGTATGTGTTAGTTTTGTTTAGTTTTATTCTACGTTAGTTTATTTAAGCATTATATGTATTATATCATAGTATTTAATATTTGTAGTTTTTTTTTATCTAATTCTTAATCTTTTCTAATTTCTTCTTAATTTCTTAATCTACCGGAACCCCAGAATGGGTAAGGGCTTCCTCCAGTGATGCCCATTTGACTCTGTCTTCAGCTAATTGTCTCCAGTTTGGACCAGCTATTGCTTTTATATCATCTTCCCATCTTGTGAAAATGAATGTATAAGTAGTTTTATTTTATTTTAATGTTATATCGTTTTTGGTTTGCCAATAAATATATTTTTACCTTTAAAATACACTATGTTAAACTCGATACGCTACCGCACTCTGCCTCCTCTGTTCCCTCTCAAAGCTAAGAGAAGAACATCACTAAAAATCCAACTGAGCAAAGAAAACACAAAGAACTACCCTCACATAACAAAACCTCACCAAGGAACCAATAAACTATCCAGACTAAACTTTAATTAAATTTTGTATTGTCTTTAAACTCTTGGTCTAAGTTATGAGCGGAGTGGAAGTACAGAAAGATTAATATTTTATGATTTTCCTAACGATGGTTTCACTCCCCAAAGGACAGAAGGTAGCCTATGTCCTTTCTCAAACTATATCCATTCCAAATTTAATCGAAATCGGTTAATATTATAAATGCGAAAGTAAAGTCCCTCTGTCTAGTATGGTTGAAAGAGTTGCTCGCGGTTTTGCCCGCATAGGATCCAGGTTATCCCACGGAAAAATAAATAAGCCTCATGGATTAATGCAGCTTCCTAATGGTGAACGTACTATGAAAATCGATTCATAGTTTCAGAGTTAATCGATACCAACAAACACCAGCAATTTGTTAAGTTTTGTATAGGTAGATAAACAATCAATATTCATAATACTATAAGACGAGCCTGATAGCAGGCAATTTATATAAAATATTGATATTCAATTTAGCCACATCAAAAACCGACCCCGACAAAATTGGGAAATAGATTAGGAGGATGAAGTTACAAAACGCTTGTCACTTGCACCAAACCCTAAGTTATCGCTATACTTTGAAAAGTTTGAACGAACTCTTTGGCTTGAACACTCCGCCCTGGCTGAAAGCGTTAAAATTTAAATTTTATCATTAATAATAACTGTGAAAGAAATCTATCCGCTTGTCCATGATTCATAATGGGAAAGTTTTCCTTGTGAAGTTGAGGCAACTTTGACGTTGACGCAACAATGACGTTGATGCGAATTTGACGCTGAGTTCTGGTTTTGTAGGTAAAATAGAGTAGAACGCAGCGATTTGGGTTAAGTAATTGAAAAAATGATATTGATTTTAGATAATCTGGAATGTCATGGAACATTGCAATAACTTTTTGTTCATAATCTTTCGCAGGTAAGCATGCAATAACAAAATTAAGTACACAAAAGTTTCCTAATTACGGATTATGGTCAAACTTTGGATTTATTATTTAATTAACTAAATATTTTGATTAAAATTGTATCTAAATATACCTAGTTACTTAAACATATTTGAAATATTGTGTCTTTTCCAATTTTAATAATAATATTATGTTTATAACCATTTTTTTTCTATTTTAATTTTATTTTTATTATAGCAATTACATATTTTTGTAAAAAGTAAATCAACGAAAGGCGCTGGCGCTACCATAATATTGCTAATTTGGTAATTTTTGTGGAGAAAGTATAGTATAATTACGTTCAAATAAGAAGAAGAATAATATAATTAGCCTCGTTAGTCTATGGTCAACCACATGATCGCAAGTCCGACGTCTTAGCCATTAGACTACTCCCGCTTCAACAATTCAATTCAATTATAGGTAAACCAATTCCAAAAAGAAAAACACAAGAAAATACAACCCTGCCTTACCTTTCAGAGATACAGGCGTGATAGTATGTACCTACTTATATAGTAGGTATGTTCATTACGTAGCAAATACTCGCTCTAAGTTTTCTAAACAGGCGTAATGATATGTATAGTATGTTCATATTGTACCACAAACTTGCTCTAAGTTTATTAATATATTAGTCCATGTACAACTAAAACCGTGCTTATCTCAGCTTATATATGGCTTGACGACACCCTCCCGGCTTACAGGATCATCAAATATGCATTTGTGTATTAAATTGACCCCCTTCACAGGTCCCCCGTAGGGCTTATGTGGGTCACGCACGACTGACCTGCTAATTTACATGAAAAATCTCTTTGAAAATTCAAATGTTGAGCTTTTAATGCAATAATTCAACATGCATTCCATCACTCCTATTCCCCGAAATTTAGTAATGGTATACTGGTGTACCCTAGTAATTATTTTTCGAGACGAATATTAAGTATTCAAGATGATAAATACTCCTTAGAAAATTATAGTAATTGACAGTTTATTATATCTCTATTTAAAAATAAAACGTTTCAAGAACATTAGAATTTTATTTTTACCTAATGGTTAGGGCGTCGGACTTGCGATCATGTGGTTGCCGGTGCGAAACCCACCCATTGCACTACTGATATAAACCGACTGGTAACACAAGCATTTTAGCTTAGCACGAGGGGTTGGCAAGAATACTAGTAATGTGCGACCCACATTGCTAGTAAGCCTTTTTAGAAAAAAAAAACAATTTTACTAGGAGGCCTGGAGTGACTTGACAACTTTGAAGTCAAACAAGTGTTTATTAGTGCCATTATAATACTCGTATTATTGTTAGATGTACGTGTATGCAGTGCAGTGATAGCTTAGTGATATGACCATTGGACTGCCAAGTCAAAGGTCTCGAGTTCGAATCCAAGGCACGCACCTCTAACTTTTCGAAGTTATGTGCGTATTTATAATTAATTATCACGCGCTTAAACGGTGAAGGAAAACATCGTGAGGAAACCTGCATGCCTGAGAGATTTTCTTGACGGCGTGTGAAGTCTGCCAACCCGCAGTAGGCTAGCGTGGCGGACTACAGCCTTATCCCTCTCGTACTAAAAGGAGACCCGTGCCCAGCAGTGGGACAATGTAATGGGTTGATGATGATACGTGTGTGGTATATGAATAAAGTAGGTTACCACAAGCACGAACACCACATATTATACAACGTTCCACGAAGCAGCAATTAAAGAATGATAGTTCAAATAATATAAAGGATATTACGTCATAATTATGACGACACAGCACTATCATTTGTAGAGGCGTGGTCACATATCACATCGTCAGACTGTACTGGACAAATTGTTTTCTCATGATACATAATTTATTTATTCCTTTTTCTTTAGTGACTTCATGGTAGAATTTATCGATTGCGCATAGAATTATTAAGAAGTTAGTAAGACGTATCATACCATCACGCCTGTATTCCCCGAAGGGTACGGCAAAGGTGTACTAATTAACTCACAGTCCGGGAGTATGCTTAGGTCCCTTGTAATAGGGGCGACCCTTTAGGCCAACTCCAAACCCAATAATACTGCTCGTTCTGGAAATCGAAGTCAAGAATTCTAGTGTAGCAGTCGTATTTAGGACCACAAGCCTAAAGGTCCTACATACGACAAGCAAGGCTGATCAAGGCATTAGACAATCAAGTGATTGACAACAAAAAAGTTAGGTATACAGGTAGCTACGGAACATCTGTCTTGATATAGATTTTGTTATAAATAATTATACGCCAAAGTGTCATATGAAGGCCGCTAACAATACCAGCATTTTGACACCTATCGCGTGATATAAGACATATATTTATAGTAAGCTGCCCGTATACAAATACAGTCGACAAAAGAAATCTCTTTTGTTGACTGTTGTACATTATACTCACATAACTTCGAAAATTCAGAGGTGCAGAATGCCTTGGATCGGAACTCGAAACCTTTGACTTGGCAGTCAAATGGTCATAAAGTATAATGGTTGCATATATTGGTTTCCACAACCTGGCTATGTCAACAAAAGTACACATCAATCTACTCACATTAAATTCACCCAAAAAATTTCCTCAATCATTTTTATAAGATCTTCCTAAATCAATATGAAACCTGATTAGTTAAAGAACCTTAGCCTTAGCCTGTTCCTGAAAGTTAGCACCGACATAAAATTAATTCTTTTTACGATTCCTGAAAAACAAGACGAGGACGGCCGCTGAAAACGAAATGAAGCTGAACTGATTCAGGTCACGAGCAGAACGAGTTTCGATTACGAATTATCAGTGTTTTCTCTTCATGTCAAATAATATTATAGATTAAAAAAATAACAATAATTATAGAATAGAATCATTTATTCGCTAGAGATATGGTTTTACAAAGCTGTTGTTACATTTTGGGAAGGTACACAGATATCTCACCTATACTAGGCATGCGAAAGTTAATTTTTTTTGTCATTAATTGTGCTTATAATTGAAAAATTCATTAATCGTGTAGAAGCAATTTACAATCAACCATTGCTTTAATTTGTTTTTGAATTTTGTCGTAGGAAGTTTTCTATACCGGATGGAAGTGACGAAGCATAACAGCCTACCATGAATTCGATCAGTACATGATTCTGAACCCCTTAGCGTTGATATTTTAAATCAGTTATCTATTATAACTAGACATCATTCTGGTAATTTATAACAATAAACATAGATAATATTTGTCTTGTAATTAACGAAAAATTCAATCACTCAATCTTCAATAACGTCAATCTAGTGTCAACCTTATAATTTTTGGGTGGTTTAAATGGTCACATTTAATAGGGGCAGAATAAAAGCTCTCAGCTGCTATTGAAAATTTGGTGATAAAACCTTATAAGACTGTTCCATCAAATTCAGGATCACAGGCTCAGCCCAATAAACATTAAAACAATGAAATAAAACTTCCCACAAAATCAGCTTCAGGTTACAAACGATACCCGAACTTGTTTCAACTAATTCAATCACGCTAGTGTGAGGTATCCCAGAGGATAGCAAGTTTGTAAGCCGCTTTATTTCTTTATACTTCCTTAGTTTATTTGCGATTGATACAAATTGCTTTGGGGGATTGTGGGCTAATTGTGTTGGTTAGTTTTTCCTTATTAGGTAAGTAGAACTCTACGCTCTTATACTTGGTGTTCACCTGCGAGACAAGAAATTGTAAAACAGAGGAACTTAACTTTGTAGAATTTAACACGGCGTAAACTATCTTAGCTTACCTCTCACAAACCCAAATCACGGGCTGAAGTTCCATCTGAGTTCAGTTATATCACTAAGGCCTCATTTCACCAACTCCAAATAAATCCCGGTTTAATAACTCAACTAATTTCATACAAATTCTGTTCCATTTTTTAATTTATACGATTTTAAGATAGTACAACGATTAAGAATTCCTAAAATACATACGTACACACGACAAGACGTCAAGTAGGTACTGTTGCACTAGAAAATTCATCGCTATTACGACGGAATTTGGGCGTCCCAAAGAGCAAACTATGTACCTTGGTATTTCGCCGTGTGTACCTTGGTGCAATGTAAAAACATTGTCCAACACTAGAGTATATAATATATTCACAAACACTCAGACATACTTAGACTTAGAAATAACTATAGCAGGCCATACAAATAATTATTTCAGGGATCGAACTCGCGGCCCTATCTTAGCATCCTATTGCTCAACAACTCCGCGAATCAAATCGCCAATCGATTTGCTTCAACATTTGAAATAAAAACTACATATTTTATGTTATGATGAAAAATATCCTGATGAAAATAATACTTATTTTCCAGCAAATAAGCTTCATTCTTCCTCACGTCAATCAAGCTAGTAATTGGATACATTCGATAGAATTTCCCAATTCCACCCCAAGGGAAATAGTTTGGCCTATTCCCTATGTTTGTAATTGAACAAATAAACACAAATAATCTTTAATTACATATATTCTGTTATGATGTTATAAACAATTGCGGTTTGATTTATGAAGAAGAGATATTTTTGAATTTGTATGAAATATACGCTGAGTAGTTATTTAACAGAAACTTATTCGGAGTTGGTGAAAAGCGGCCTTAAAATTCTAACGCCTGTTTAAACACTTCTAAGCGGGGGAAAAGAAACAATGAAGAAATGAGATTTGAATAACCATACAGCCAATCAGCTATATATTATTATCTTTCATCTTTGGGCTCCCTCAGTAATACGACGAGAAAATACATTTCTGAAATCCAGAAGGAAATCTTACACCCAAAACCTTTCCCATATGCCATCGACTCCCGAGGTTGGGGTAAAAAGTACGGATATTCGATAGCGGTTAATTTATTTACTCACAGTGCCCGAGGCAATTGACCCGGATATTTCCACTCAAGGGAAGTTTTTTTCCCGGATATAACAGGGTTCTTTGGGAGAAATGTTGTTAAAAGTGCTAAATTGATTGTTGGAGTGATTGTACTTGTTGCCTGTTTCTGATTCATGTCTTTACAACAATCATTGCAAAACTATGTCCTTAGTTTCGGGATAACAAAAAAATATGAAGCAACGTACTTATAAGTACCTATATACGTTACGCCTGTATTCCCTGAAGGATTAGACAGAAGTATACTAATGTACACTATCAGTTCGCTGGTAAGTTTAGGTCCTATGTAATAGGGGGCGAGCCTGTTGGACCAGGCACAAATCCAGACTCCAAACTGCTACTGAAAATATTATACTAATACCCAATAACCTTTGCTCGGGAATCGAACCAAGGAGCCCGAACGAACGAGTGAACCCCTCTAGCATAGCAGTCGCACTTTGGACCACTAGACTAATGAGGCCAAGAAATTATAAGCCACCAAGCAACTTTAGTACAAGTTGGCTTATTCTGACTCACGAACTTAGCTGAATATGACTAGAATAGGTAATGCATAATGTTGCGGATTATCCGGTGAGTGTGGAGCGCTGGAGACCCAATTCCTACCTCAGACCCCTTCCTTCTCCTTTTCTCCTTCTTTTTCCTTAAATAGGCTCGGCAACGCATTTGCGACTCATTTGGTTTTGCAGATGTCTATAGGCGGCGATGACTACCTACCATTAGGTAGCTAGCCTGCTCGTTTGCCGAGTAATCCCTTAAAAAAGGGCCATACTACTAAGATCCTCGCTTAATGCTAAATGATAATGCTTAGTGCGTGATCTTAGTGAACAAACGCATTGACAACTATCACAGTTGGCCATACTGCGCTTCGTGCCTTCTTGTAAGTAAGCTTACTAGCAATGTGGGTCGCACATTACTAGTATTCTTGTTAACCCCTCCTGCTAAGCCAAAATGCTTGTGTTACGAGTGGGTTCACGTCGGTAGTGCAATGGGTGGGTTTCCGGCAACCACATGATCGCAAGTCCAACGCTTAAGCTATTAGGCTACCGCCGCTTCAACATTGCTAGTAGCGTAACTCTCATCTTGGCACGTATAGTGTGACAGTGCCCTATGCCACTTCCTTTCCTTTGCTATAGCAAAGATAGGTGTTCTTTTATGGCAAAAGTTTGGTTTTGAGTCGGTACGAGTCCGATATACCCTGCCGCCTCCCCAGGTAGCAGACTATCTATAACTGTGGCAAATTTTGCATGACATTACATTTTAATCGTTAATTGATACAATTGAAAGGCAACTGTATCAATAAAACAATACGGATACAGTAAAAAATAAATACAGCAAAATGGTGTTTAAATTCAAGTGATTTATTGCTTTATATGTTTACTCAACTTGTCTTGGCGAGTTGATTCAGTACTACCTGAGCAGTGTCATTGTTACTATTTGAGGAGACCACAAATGATAAAGAAATGCAAGTAAGTAGTAAAAAAATTCGTTACGTTTTCTGATTAGTCCAATATACTGCGCAATTTTCTTCATTTTTCTTTCCGTAAGAACCTTCTACAAAGTATTAGAAAACAAAAAAAAGATGAATTAACTCGGTTTAGTAATTCTCAAGTTATGGCATGATCAAGGGAATAGGGATTCATTTTGTTACGTAGTTCCTATATAGTTTTTTTTTATTTGTATCAGAATTTTTATAACCTAGTGTCCCGCTAGATATCCGCTTGTTGTTAAGTTTTTTCCTGCCTCAGTTATTCTTACATTGAGTTATAATAGTTTTTTTTTCAAAGCTTACTAGCAATGTGGGTCACACATTACTAGTAATCTTGTTAACCCCTCGTGCTAAGCTAAATGCTTGTGTTACGAGTGAGTTCAGGTTGGTAGTGCAATGGGTGGGTTTCGAACCGGCAACCACATGATCGCAAGTCCGACGCTCTAGCCATAGGCTACCGCCGCTTCAAGTTGGAGGTTTTGTTGAAAATATGGCTTTATATTTATCATTAGTATATCAATAAAGATACAAATAGTAAATACGTCAATTACAAAATGTGTTTTCTTCGCAATAAATAGCAATTTCTCGAAATAAAATGGCAAAACACAATATCTAAGCGTTGTTTTTCAATTTGTCCCAGGTTTTCAATGCGGGTATTCTAATATTCTTTCCTACCCACTGATCCGGTGCTCCCCTACAACGGCCAAGAAGAAAATGTATTTTTATGTCTGCTCCGGCCTTAGCAATAAAGGAAGATTAATATTTCGTATTACGATTACGAAGGCTTTTTATTGTTTGTGTTTTTACGTGTTTCCTATTGGTTTGCTGTTTGGGTTCTGCTATTAGCATTCCCAAAATAAAAGAAAACGATTTATTTGTGTTTGTACGTTATAATAATATCGTTTCATTGAGTGAGACTACCATCCAATGAAACTAAGACTCCAAATGTTTCTTTTTTTAAACGCCTATTGCTGGTATTCTTGTTAACCCGTCATGCTTAGCTAAATTCTTGTGTTACAAGCGGGTACTCGTTGGTAGTGCAATGGGTGGGTTTCGGACCAACAACCGCATCATGATCGCAATACCGACGCCATAGCCATTAGGCTCCCGCCATCGCTTCGATATTTCAATTAAACAGGTCTACTTCTAAAATGTTAAATACTAATTGCACGCTTCCAAATAGTGAGTTTTATGAAGAATAACCAAAGAACCTCAATTTCAGGCTTACAGTTTTTTTCATCTGTTTTTTTTTTCTTTAATTGTGAGTTTCAATTTTGTTATTTCATTGTAAGACTCCTGCAGTTTGATTAATCTTATTTGTTTTTAATAAGCCAGCGCTTCTGGCTTCTGACTAAGACCAACGATGGCTGGTGGCTCGCTCACTCAGAGGCCGAATTTCTCCCTCAGTCCCCTTCCTTCTCCTTTTCTTCTTGCCCTTCCTTTTTCTTAAATTGGCTTGATAACGATTCGCAACTCCATTGGTCGGCTATGACTAATTTTTATCAGGAGGCTAGCCTGCTAGTTTGCCGAGTTATCCCATAAAAAAGAACAGCTTTGATTAATAAACTACAAAAAAAATACAATAATTACGATCGAACACGTTTTGCTGATCTAGCGATCCAATACCGCCGCCACAAGTGCGTCGCGACCTCAGTGCAGATTCGGATAGCTAACCGAGTGCATTAGTACTTATTAGCAGCAATAATCATATAGCATAGCGTACTCAGTAAAGAAAATAAACCTCTTAAAGTTATCCCAGTGTTTAATTTAGCAGCACAGCAGTCTCTACGCGTTTCGTACATTTTGGTCCTTCGAGCCGGATTGATTCAAAACACAAACCAACAGCATAAACATAATAAAAGAAACCACAATCTCTTAATTAAACCGTCAACTACACAATCAGGACAGCTAGCAAAAAAAGTACAGTTAGAGAAAGCGTGGCAGTAAGTCCCAAAGCCGGGTACAGACGGGTAATCATTTAATTAGGTGGCACCCGGAGTTAAGGAGTTTGCAGGGATCAGACGAGCTTACAGTTTGTCGCGGCATCAGCCAACTTTATTTATTAGGCACGAGTTTCCCTCTTGATTGCTATTGAAATAACTACGAAATAAAAAATAAATAGTATTTCTATTCTTATTTTTTTATTTCAGCATTATAGAATTAGAATTATCTTTATTTGCCAGAAACATGGTACATAAAAGGATATTATTTTAAACATTTAGTTCAGAAAGTTTCGCCAGCACAGCGGCATTCAAATCACTATCACTATCATCACTACATATTATAAAACAAAGTCCTACGCCATGTCTGTTTGTTCGGGATAAACTCAAAAACTACTGCACTGATTTCATGCTGTTTTCACCAATGGATAGCGTGGTTCTCGAGGAAGGTTTATATGTATAATACATACATTTTACGCACCCACGCGAGCGAAGCCGGGGGTGGAAAGTTAGTACAACATAATGATAAAAAAGTACACGAGTACATATCTATCAATTATCAAAGTTAACAATAACTTTAAATTAGTGCCTATACCTTGATTAGATTAATTAAAGTAAAAATTGGGACTATTGTGTAAATATACCTATAGGAATATACAACATACCATCACATACCATCACTCCTGTATTCCCCGAAGGGTTAGGCAGAGGTGTACTTAATGTACACCCACAGTTCGCCGGTATGTTTAGGTCCCATGTAATAGGGGGCGACCCTATTGACATTCACCGGGCACAAATCCAGACTCCGAGCTGCTACTGAGAATTTCATAGAAAAACCCAATAACACTTTGCTCGACCTGGGGATCGAACCCAAGACCTCTAGCGTAGCAGTCGCGATTGGGACCACTAGACTAACGAGGCAGTCAATGGGAATATACACAGTGGACAATAAAGGACAATAGCATCTAACAAGGTCATCGCTGAAAACCAGCGCGGTTGGCGTTGTAATGATACTACATCTCCGCAGCAATATGCTGAGCTTTGACCGTTTTTCGCTGATACGACGCACATGCCTCTTTTTGTTTGATAGCACTATAATCGACCATATATAATTTAAGTTTTCCACTTGTTATTATTTTATTTGTTGATGTTTACTTTTATCCTATTATTTTGGCACTTCCTTTTGTCAATGTTGCCAGATGCTTAATTAATTTGATGTTTTTTTTTTTGTTGTAATTGTAGTACCTGGTATTTTTGACCTATGGTTAATTGTGCGTTGTTTTGGGCGAAAATAAATGTTTTTTCTTTCTTCTTTCTAACAGTTAGTGAATGTGTTGATAAAAAAAAAATGATTTGAAACGGCGGTAGCCTAGGCTAGGGTGTCAGACTCATCAGATCATAATGATTGCCGGTTCGAAACCCGCCCATTGCACCACCGATGTGAACCCACTCCTGTAACACAAGCATTTAGTTTAGCACGATATTGATCGATATTGCTAGTAAGCTTTATTAAATAAACTGGCTTTAGGTACGTATTCAAATTGTTGTACGCCGACAATAACTATTCACCAATTATTTGAAATAAATATTATGTACCTAGTCGTATAAATAAATATTGCAACTATTATTCATAAATAGAATATATTACAAAATTGCTTTAAACAACTCAATGTTTACGCAAGTGTTTAATAATTTTCGTTCAAGGTGTGATAATAAAAAAAACTATCTCACCTTGAACGAAAATAATTAAAATACAGTCTTATAAGACTGGTGTGATAATTTTATTATAATACACTCACGCTTTTTTCCCACAGGAGTAGGCGGAAACTACAGACTCTTGCATATCTTCTACCAATCTTTGTTCGTTCGTGAAAACAAAACGGAATTGATAAACACAGAAAAATAAGTCTTCCATCGCTTTAGGAAAATCCATCTATTATAATATCTCATTCCCATTGCACGATCTAATTTCCTATTCATCGAACGCCATATTTCTGTCACCCTATTCTAAAACCAATTTAAGTTTCCAGTCTGGTTCGACTCTATCTTCACAAATATAAAGAGTATTTTCGGTTGTATCAAATCGATGGTAAATTTGTAATCTCTTAAGAAATTCGATACAAAGGGAACTCAGGGAGAGTTGTATTTTTTCCCTCCATTTTGAGGAAAACCTGCGCGCTTCGTAAGCCAATACGAAATATTGGATTAAGATAAAAAACATGATTTACAGTCGATTACGCTATGAAATGATTTGCAAAAGGATTGTTTGTTTCAATTTAAAAGCTGTATTTTGCATTTATTTCCACATTGACAAAATAAGGAGCCGTACGATTCTTATTTTTCGTGTTCTCTTTGCCAATAAAATTATTAAACATACCATCACGCCTGTATTCCCCGAACTGTTAGACAGAAGTGTACTAATGTTCACCCACATTTCTCCAGTATGTTTAGGTCTCATGTAATAGGGCTGGGTACAAGTCCTGGCTCCGAGCTGCTAGTGAGAATTTCATAGAAAATCTCAATAGCACTTGGCTCGACCTGAGGATCCAACCCAGGACCTTTACTGTAGCAGTCGCGCTTTATTGTGTGATGTGATTTTACTATTATATAAACTTATATCCCAGCTTCAAAATATTAAAAACATATTGAACTTTTCTTATTTTTGTTGGTCTTTTAAAATGATGACGTTGCATTGATATCGCAAAATCGCTCCAAGATCAGGCAGCGACCGAGTGTAGTGTGAAATGCGGCAATTACCTTAACAGCACCATGTCACACATCCTACTAGCTCTTCAGCTAGGCACGGGACATATTCACACATTGAAGATTATCGATAGATACTATATACTAACTTTGTACCAGCGGCGTTAAGTAGCGTGTGGTTCTGTACTGAAATTCAAATTATTACAATTAACTTTGTGATACTAATTTGGTATATAACATTTATTTAGTTGAAATAAAACTACTTTTTACGGATTTTATCGCGTTATATTGATATTTTTAATTCCCGACGTTTCGGATCCTTTACAGCATCCATGGTCACGGGTGGACTGAGGTGTTGGTCGTCCTAATGTCAAAATTATTAACCAATTGTGACCATGGATGCTGTAAAGGATCCGAAACGTCGGGAATTAAAAATATCAATATAACGCGATAAAATCCGTAAAAAGTAGTTTTTATTTCAATGTCTAATATTCGCGTAAGTGTTAGAAACCAGTATTTATTTAGTTTACAATATTTATTATTAATTTAGAAGCTAGTAAAAAAATAAATAAAATAAAAGCTATCTTTCAATGGCAACGGGGTAGTTAATAAATTGATTATTTATTTATTTATTCTCTAAAATGGCGAGGGGGGTGATGGCTGATCCGTTATAACGCACGGAACAGCTCGTGAACGGGTGCTGCTTGTGGTGACTGGTCGACTTGCTGGCTATCGGGTCTTAAATTATGTACATTTATTATTTTTTTCTTTTTTAACTCACAAGTTTTTTTTTGTGGTAGGGCCACGCTGTTCGCAGCATGAATGGGCCGCCTTGACCGGGGAAGTACCACACTCTCGCAGAAGACCGACGTCCGAGTAGTAGCGTTTCGTTACTGCACTTCGTTCGGTGAGCGAGAGGGCCGGAGGCCCAATTCCTCCCCCAATCCCCTTCCTTCTCCTTTTCTCCTTCCCCTCCCTTTCCCTAAATAGGCTCGGCAACGCATCTGCAACTCCTTTGGTTTTGCAAATGTCCATGGGCGGCGATGACTACTTACCATCAGGTAGCTCGCCTGCTCGTTTGCCGAGTTATCCCATAAAAAAAAAAAAAAAAAAAAAAATTAAAAAAGTTGACTGGGTTCCCTTGTAGGTCCTAGTAATCATGCATAATATTATTTTGTTTTCAAATGTTAATTGTACGATATTAAAATGTAAATGTGAGTACTATGTAGGTTAGCTTTAACTCGTATCAGATGTTTAATAAACTTCTCTGACAGTTTTGAGTATTTCACATGACCTACACAAATGTCTTGCTGATCTGGTATCCTTGTGCGACGGGTCGTTGAGCTCTCTATAAAATGGTTGAGCTACACGATGACTGATGTATGCGTGCCGTCAGTTAGGACAGATCAACTCAAAGCTGCTATGGCTCTTTCTTCAAAAGGCCTACTGGTTTCTAACACTTACGCAAAAGGCCTTACGCTTTTCAAAAGGCCTGTTCAGATTTTGCCCTACATTGTTAAACTCGCATAATATATCGAATAACATAACTATTGTCTGGACTTTAAAAGAGACCATGATTCTCTGAGTTTGTTTCGACGTTTCTTCTCAGAGGTCGTCAGATAGGAAACGTCGGCGCCATCTAGTTAAAAAAATGTAAAAAACCGACTTGTAAAAGTGTCTTTAAAAGATCTATTTACAGAAATAAATATCATTTCATTATTTTATTTCATCTATTAAGATGATGAAGATTGTTGACTAGTATTTTTTTATTGTGTGCAAGCGGAGTTTCACTTGTATGTGCTTATGTTGCTGTAAAGACTTCATTATACTTGAAATAAAACACATTTTTGTTTACTTTGTATTGAATAACGACATTTATTCACAGTTGCATTTAAAAAGTCTTATTTAAAAAGTACTTATTACGTTTTACTTGCGTTTGTTTCGACCTGAGACTGTAATAACCCTTTTTTGCTTATTATTTTTGTTATTTTTTTTATTATGTTCTATATTTAAAGATTGTAGGACTCCGCTAAGCTTTAATTATGATGTAATATGATTATTATGTTCCAATTTGAAAGGTAATGCTGCCAGTAAAGTGTCAGGGTATTTAAAAGTTAACAGCTAAAATGTAAAGATGACATTAAACTAGTGATTATTCTACTGGTGTTTCTGGAGTCTATAAGCTACGGTTGTCGCCAACCACCAGGCAGCCCGAATGCTTATTTGTCATCTAATTACAAAAAAGCGAGCGACAATATCTTTCTAAAATTGACAGTTCTATCGATAATAATATTATTTGTCAGGCACATCACTAAACCGTTCGAAGTGTCGGACACCGATCTCGGAACAAGTCTCACGCTTCTCAAACACCACTGCGATTTAACGCTCGAGTATTCCAACATTTCCAACATTCGTAGAACGTAAATATTTCACACTACAGTACAACCAAATTGCTGAATAAATTGAAGCTTTGTATTGCTAAAATTAATCATTAACTCGTCAAAATCTATTGTATTGCCCTCATGAGACCATTACGTGCGTTAGTGAATTCATTAGCGAGCGGTAGTGGCCCATTGGTATCAGACGTGACTTACGAATTGTAGGTCGTAGGATCGAACCCGGACAGGCGCTTTACTTTTCGTAACTTATTTCCTCACCACTGCTCCTAAAAACGGTGAAAGAAATCTTTAGGAGGAAACATGGTAGGCATATCTTAGATCCAAAAAATTCGGAGACGTGATATTACCAACCTGCACTGGGCCTGGCCGGGCTGGTGGATTACGGCCACTCACCGAGAGGAGGCCTGTGTCCCAGCAGTGGGAACATTATAGCCTGATTATGCTATGCTAATCTTTAATTATTGTAACTCATAGAAGTCTATGCAAGATAGAATAACTACCTATACTAGCTATTCGATCTCGCTTATACCATAACATACATAATATACCATCACGCCTACATTCCCCGAAGGGTTAGGCAGAGATATACTTATGTACACCCACATTTCGCCGGTATGCTTTTAGGTCCCCTATGGGCAATAGGCGCGCCTATTGCCATTAACCGGGCACAAATCCAGCTGCTATTGAGAATTTCATAGAAAAACCCAATAACACTGCTCGACCTGGGGATCGAACCCAGGACCTCTAGCGTAGCAGTCGCGCTTAGGACCACTAGACTAATGAGGCAGTCAAAGTTTGGTATCGTAAGCTATATAAACCTATGTTTTTTTTAGAACCCTTGCGACACAGAGTTTGTTTCCTAGTTCGGGACTATTGTTTCATAGAAAAACTCGCGCCCTATTACATGAACTGTGGGTGTATCTCTTACCTAACCATTCGCAGACGCAGGCGTGATGGTGTGTTTATTATGATAACTAGATTCCCAGAAAGCTTTATTAAAATTAGACTTTTGCCGTTCAATACCTTCTATACATGATACATGATATGAATTTGTGTATATAATAACTTTTTAAGGCACTTTTACAAGTTTGAAGTAATATGTGACGACCTCTGCGAAGAGAAGTCGAAATAAAATCAGAGAATCATGGTCTCTTTAAAACCCCGACATAAGTATAAAAATATGCGATATACCTAACATAGTGATGTTATCTATTTCTGCAAAAATATATTTTAAAAGATACGTTCACGAAGCTTTGAAATGTCTGTTTCGTTTTAATAATGCCAACTACCTTTCCCTTGAAGGCCATAAATATATATTTCCTTGTACTTAGCCACTATTTATTTGTATCAGTAAATTTCATCGCGGCCGAAGCTCGTAAAATATCCTAGGTACACAATTTCTAGTTTCTCCCAACATAGATGTAATGAACAAAGATGTGAATTTTCTAGTGAAAGACATTAAACTAAGGAATATTATAAACCGTGCATCGAAAATATTGATTGAGTCACAAAATTACTTATTGAGCAGCAGAATTACTGATTCTGTGACAAAATTACTGATTGAGCAGCAAAATTCTAAATAAAGATATCGGTTAGGTTAGGTTAGAACTGTGACCACACTTCGCCAGAACCAAATCGTGTTCATGAAATGTTAGAAAAAAAAACATCGTCACCATTTTTAATATTTTAGTAGTCATTATTCGTTTTTTTGACGCCTTTACTTTGACTTTTTATTCGCTCGTTTAAATACGAGCTTTAAACTAACTGTCAAGTAAGTCGTTTTGGTTGAAAGCCATAGTAATGTCTTCAGTAGATGTTGTTGACGTCACCTTAAGACGTAAAAAGTGGCACAAGCAGTGGTCTCGGTAGCTTAGTGGCTAAAGCGTCAGGTGAACGTAATCGGAGGGCCACAGCTTTTATTCCTCCCTGAGATCGTATTTTTCTTTCACTAGAGAATTCAACTTTCTGGATATTTCGCATTACGCATACATTGCGAGTTAAATACATTTCCATACATATTGTCACGCCTGTCTCCCATGGGGGTAGGCAGAGACTATAGTTTTCCACTTGCTACAATCCTGGTACACTAGTTTCGCTACATCTACATTAATCTCTTCATGCATGACCGTCGGTTTAGGGTGCTCGGAACCTGGCCTTTTTTAAGAAAATCAGCAATTTTGTTGCGTCAGTTCGCCGAGGTCGTCCCCTTCCGTCCATCCACTTGTCCATCCGTACTCACCTTAATACTTGTTTCGTCAGTCTCCGTTCATCTATTCTCTCTACATGACCAAACCATCTTAACCTCCTGACTATTCGAGGTACTTTTTTCGGAATTTGTTCGTGAAAGTTGGATATATTGTAAATGAATACCCTAGTATACGGTAAAAAATACAAAAAAAAATCCTAAGCCGGAAAATCTAGATTTCCACTATGTCCCTTATATAGGACATGATCAGAGTGTAAAGTTGTACTTTGTATAGGACATAACGATTTCATGCTGAAATTTAATACCATTGTGCCGATTTTTTTAAAGTGTTAGCTTTAAAACTAATTCAAATGTAAGGAAATATATTTATTACTTTAAAAAATATTAAAATAAAACAGTTTTACAACAAAAAAGCTTAATATTGTCAACAAATTATTAAGGCAATTAAAGAGATACAAAAATCAACTACACTATTCAACAAATCAACGTTATTTGTAGTCATACTAGATGATACATTTTTAAATAAATAGTTTTATAATATATCAATCAATCAGCTATCAATTCAAACTGTGATGAAAGTTTAAACTTAAAATAAAAGTCAATGCTTTTGCGTTAAAAGGCTAAGCTAGGTGGCAAAACTTAGAAGTCTAATATTTTAATTAGCACTTGAAAACCAGTGAAACACTTCCTATTAGGTACGAAGCAAAGATCTATATTGCATTTCTTACAGCAAACTGTAGTTTTTTATCACAGCCTGGGTTACGGCAACGAGCTTGCTATGATCAATAATCGGGAAGGTGGCTTGCTTTTTGCTATCTTCTTTGTATTGACGGCAAAGGGACTATAGAGAATATCAGGGCCGGATTTAGGTGAGGGCAACCGGGGCTACAGCCCCGGAGCCTCCACAAAAGAGGGTCACCCGCAATAGAGACTTCGGGAAAAAAAATACCATTTTATTTGGAAAATAATTTGGGGCCGGGGGGCCTCCAACCCTTTATTGCACCAAGGCCTCCACATCTCGAAATCTGGAATTGGATAATATATTTCTCGATCTAGGATTCAGTCCTAGACTACGACTTCTTCTCCCACGTGTACGAATCCGGCCGGCCCTTTCGGAACTCATTAACAATACTGGCGACGGCGCAGGTTCACCTGATTGATCGACATACGAAGAACTCTGTGAAGAACTGTCTGACTCTGTATCGCGATCATTTGTTTGTGAAACAAAGCTGGAATCGTCATCGAATACTTCGGAATCATCTTCAAATTCAAAACCTCGTTGATATTTTCTTCTGTCAATGCTAAAATAAAAGTAAAAAATATAAAAATGGGCTATGTACTATACCTAGGACATTGACAGTGTATGTAGTATTCATATATATTGACTGTGTATAGTCTGACATTGTACTATACAAAGGACATATAAAAATCACTTGTTGTGGGATGACGAATAAAAGTCCATTTCGAAAAATCTTTCTAGACTTATTACGGTAGTGAATCGGCCAAATTTTGAAACTTAATTATCCACCAGATTTGTAGTAATTACCATGATTAAACTAGATTTTACTTACCGGCCCTTCAGCGTGAGCGCACCTCTCCACAGGTCGACGTCATTTTGCTAAAAATTACAGGTGCCACGAACACAAGTGGTTTTTATTTTGTATAAGGAACAAAAGACAGATGACGCTACACGGTATTTTTTTCATGAAAAAGAGTAATATCTGGCAAATATTTTTTTTTAGTTAATGTTCTATGAGTAGTACAAGGGCGGTCAGGAGGTTAACATACCTTTCTCAATCCGTGTTACTACATCTTCTTGCGAGTTAAATAAAAGCTCGTCAAAAGAGGAATAGGTTGACGGCATACAATAAACCCTTTGTCCCCATAGAATTGACATAAAATCGTATCAACTCTACTTAAACGAAGGTACAACAGAATTTCCACTATGGCCATTATACTGGCTCCATGATCCAATCAACTGAGGTTTTACAACAGTCGCATAAAACTCTCTACGTCCTAAATGCTGATAGTTTGTATTTGCTGTGTTTAGTTTATCTGAAGCGGACAATGAGTCGGTTTTAAAAATCAATATTGTTACAGAGTTATGTGAGCCACAACTTGTACCCCTCGACGGGCAACATAAGCGAGGCCATTTCGCTGGTGGCTAGCGATCATTCCGGAGGCACCACTAGAAGATAAAGGGAAGCAAGAAGGGACCCTGAAGAACAGAACCAGCGGTGAAGACTTGAAGACCGAAGAACGAAGAACGTTATGGAGTGATTCGCTAATGTTTTAACTGAATAAATACGGCAAGTGCCTTTCAACGTTAACGTGGTTTTCATCAGTCTCCACTGTAGGGATCCCCTTCATTATCTTTACTGTATTTTACAGGCAACTCTCGTAAGCATCCTGCCATTGAACAGAAAGTAGCAAAAGAAGGGCTAGAAACCTTCAACGAGGATTATTTTATTAATATAGGGAAGCAGCAACAACTTACCAATTCTGTATCTGTCATCTAGGCAGATCAGATCAAAGAGAAAATAACTGGACAATTTGAAGTTATTAGCACTAAGGATATCAAAGAATGAATTCCAATTAGTATAAAATTTATAGTAAACGATGCCTCATTAGTCTTCTGGTCCTAATCCCGACTGCTACGCTAAAGGTCCTGGGTTCGATCCCCAGGTTAAGCAAAGTGTTATTGGGTTTTCCTATGAAATTCTCAGTAGCAGCTCGGAGTCTGGATTTGTGCCCCGTTAATGGCAACAGGCTCGCCTCCTATTACATGGGACCTAAAAACATTAGTATACCTCTGCCTAACCCTTCGGGGAATACAGGCGTGATGGTATGTTTATAATAAAAGATTCGATATAAAACATTACAAATCAAAACAAACTAAATCTGATAAACATGAATACAGATAATAATCTTTATAAACTGCCATTCCAAATGCTTCACCTAAAACTTTCCATCATGAAGATCATTCAAAAACGATCAAAATATTTTGTGTGGCGCAACCCATCCAAAGTTCAATGATAAACATCTGTACCGTGGATAAACACCCCATAAATAAGATTAGGCTGGTAACAAAGAATGCTGTCCCACGCTTTCGAGATAATGAAAGTGATAGCCAAGCGCATTCTCGTGAGATAACAGCCTAATTAGGTTATTTGTATTAGGAGATTAGGATTTCATAAGTGTTGTTAGGTTACCTCCTGCTGTGATGGGAAAAGTGAAAAGCTGTTTGTTTTGATGTCGCAACTATTTAATGTAGCCATTATACTAGGTATCATTCTTGTGCTCTCCGAAGGGATATCATCACATTTCGCTTGTAGGTATGATTAGATTTTAGCAGTCCGAGCTGCTATTAAATATTCCATTGAAAAATCTAAAAATACTAACAACAAGGAATTCATGGTCATTCACTGTAACCCCATTAGTGATTTTTTTTATAATTATATATCACAAAGCAATTGTTGGTATTTGGTTCTTGTCAACCAGAGCTGATCGTTACCAACTTAGTAGTAGTAGTTGTGTCTAGCTGGCATGTCTACGTGCCAGTATTAATGGGTCGAGACTACCGGAGAAGTACTCTCCCATAGAATATCGACTTGAAGTAGCAATATGTATAGTGTTGCATTTCGAACGGTGAGTGTAGAGTGCCGGAGTCCCAAGGCTGTTTGTAGGATCGGTAACGCGCGAGTGATACTCCTGGTGTTGCAAGCATCCATAGGCTACCACTTATCAGGCGGGCTGTATGCTGATCCTTTAAATAGCCAGCAGGGGGATCCTAAAAGTTATAATGGCCTATCATCTAATCAATACTTTTAATAACTGCAATAGTTACTTATATAAAAAGACAACCTACTTCATATTCATATCATTTATTCGCATTCCACAATGTCATATTAGATGGTACATATATGCTCAGGAGCTAGAAACAATCGTGGACCCTACTTCAAGTGTTTTATTGTGGTTATCATCTGAAGTATCAGACTATTTATATAGGAACTTTATATAAGTATTTTCTGAAAAAACCAAATCATCGAAATCGATTGACAATCATCGAAAATATCGATTAGCCCCTCCTTTTTGAAGCCTGACAAAACTTGCAAATAACCCTGTCTTACCTACATACAAGTATCCATTTGTCGCGCACTTTCACGACGACGACGCCATTAAAAATTACAAGTTGCTCGTTAAGGAGTATCAGGCACGCAGGCCTGAGGCCAATGTCACTACAAAATAGTATTTATCGTGATTGATACGGCTTGTCTCCCTACTCGCCACATGCTAATTTATGCTAAAGCTATACCACGATATATTGTAACGATAATTTCAATTCTGAACTGTATTATGTAAGAAATAAAGTAGCGATCGATGGCAAATTACGGTTAATATCTGTTTATGTTACGACCAAATTATGATATGACTTGAATCAAGCGATTTGGAACTTTATTACCTTTACTTTAAGTTTGGTTAGGATGGCAAAGTATATTTGGTATAACAGTAATCTAAATGCCGCCTGACCGTTTAATGTTAGCGTTAACTATGCAAAAGTCTTTTTAATTTTTACGTTTTTGTTTGTTTTTATAATTGGCGGTTTGTTTGTCGACATTGTTGTTTGATATGATTAATATGTAAATGTCGGTAACATAATAATATTTTACATTTGACTGGTAGAAAATAATATGAAATCAAATTCAACTTGGTAAAACTGGTATAGTTTAGTTAACGTAATTGTTCGGGGTTTTGAATTCTTCGTGAGGTAGATCTAAGCAATGTGACACATTGGGGCAATGCCTTTAACAACTATCTTACGTCATGTGGTCGGCGATGGAGCATGCTTGCTTAGAAGTAGGTAACCTATTCACTCGTGACTTAAAAACTCCTAGGTTGAGAATATTTTTGTGTTCCTGCTGCCTTTAATAATTTTGTCTAGTATTTTCTATACTGGGCTTCTTTATATAGTTCTTTATAAAGGTAGGTGTAATTACTAACAACACATTAAATGGATCCTTGATATCCGAAATAAGCAGTTTATCATTACCATTATTTATAGAACTACGTTGAACATAATAGATATCCTTCCAATAAAGACTAAAATAACTGAATTATTCTATAATTATTTTAGTATTCAAAATGGTACGCACGGCTACACGTCGAGCTATACAAATCCAGTCTACGCTGGCCTCTTATTGTATGGAAACCCACGACAATGCGATATCAGCTTAAACTGGTTTTGTATAGCCTGGATGTAGGTAATGATGACAAAATGATCTGTCTGCTGACATTTTCAATTGCGCTAACATTTATTACCACTGACTGGAGCAGACTTGGATCGACCCAGACTATAAGTAGTCTTAATTTAATTAAAAGAAGGGAAAAGAGTTGAATCTTCCTTTATCTGTTACCGATCGTCCAGTGTCCCCAGTAGCGTTACACATAAGAAAGTTACATGAAAGCATTAATTACTTAGCCATTGGACATTGCTGTTGGTTGTGGGTTAAGTTGAGGGCTGTAGCGAAGTCTAGATAATATTGTAAAGGTGGACAATAGAAGTCTTAGACAAAGTCAGATTGAGGCGAAAGATTTATAGTCTATTCTATTAATACATCCTTTGCCTTTATTATATAGGGTGTCACCGGTTCGATGGGCATATCCAGCGTGGCAATGTAGTAGCTTTTAATATGATAAAAAAAGGCTCTGAGATTTGCATAAATAAAAGTCTAGGAGTCATGTTCACAATATGCTAAGACTTCTTCTGAAGTTATAAATTTTATGAAAAAAAGAACGACTCGAACTGCGTTCTTCTGTGTTGGTTGAAAGAATAGATGCTGATGACATCTCATGATAGCCAATGGTGTAAGAAAATTTCGACATCATGGGCACAGACTTGATAGCTAGGTTGATTCAAGGATCTGGAATAAAAACCAAATGCAAGTTTGGGAACTACTGCTGAAGACAAATTGCAATGTGCTATTCAAAGTGTTGAACAAATCCAGGCTAAGAATAAGTTTTCGGAAAAAGTCATTCCCATATTGTATTTATATTTATTTATGTTGTCAGGATCAGCGGTCGTACTTTTTTTTCCAAAAATACATAACTTCAAAATCTGCTATCCGCTTATACCATTTCAGCCGTCCACACCAAGACCACAAATGGATGGAGTCCATTTAATCTCGTGGGATTTAATTGCAGCACCTTTCGATTCGCCGCCGGTACCGACCATTTATTGGTCCGAAGATTTACTGGCGACTGTGTCGATTACTGAATGTTTAAGTTTTCTTTTTAACAAAATTTCACGATGTAATGTTGTAACCGCAAGCTCGTGGAGAGTACGTTATAGGGCTAATGTGAGGTGAAGCCATTATGGGGCAAAAAAAAAGAAGTAAGTCATCAAACACACAAAACATAGTGCATTTTGTTTAGTGCCTCGACTCCCACAGTGATTTATTCTTTAATTAATAATATTTGAAGAGGCGCGGCGGTAGCCTAATGGCTAGGGCGTCGGACTTGCGATCATGTGGTTGTTCGAACCTCACCCATTGCACTACCGACGTAACCCACTCGTAACACATGCAACACAACAATACTAGTAATGTGTGACCCACATTGCTAGTAAGCTTTATAAATAAAAAAATATAAATAAATTTGTTTTTGGCGCTCAAAACAAACGAATACACGGTTAGCACTCCAACAGAAATCTCTAGTGTAACTGACCTCACCTTTAAGTATTATAGGCAGCAATATTGTCATCATTGCCATCATCGTTAGTTATATTAGGATAGATTTATATACTAAGAATTTCATAATATTTTTTCCTTCCAAAACCCTTCGGTGCAAGAACACCTCATTAATTCTATCGATAGTGATGCTGATTACTATGGTATAAATTATTTCTAAAAGATCCTAGATAAACATGATCATACAGTAAATGTAGATGACACTTAATGTAAGCTTTAAATAGTTTGTAGACTGACTTGGGCTGAAAACAGATTGAGTATTTATACGCGTACTACATATTTATAAACACGTATATGTCCTAAATAAGCAATAAAATCGTGTTCCGAAACCCTGTCCATATTCAAACATTCCATTTCGGCAAAATGTCAAAGCAACACAGAGTCAATCGAATATTTTAGCGAAAATGAAAAACAAACCCGTCCAGTGAGTGCAGGCCACTTCATATTGGCTGCCTTTCACTTGCATCCTATGAACTTAATATGATAAAGCACTATACACAATGGATATTTACTAGAATATTTATAGGTAGATATGCCTACAGAACAATATTCATACTTTTTTGCATTGAGAATCGTCGGTCCATTAAACATACCATTAGGTACTCCAGTATTGTCATAAGCATTCGACAGTATTTTACATTTAAAAATATATATAAGTAATACATTTAAAAGTTACCTGCGAAGTGTTAATAAAAATAAAAATACAAGTTTTAGACTTTAACTATATGTCTTATAGGGTTGTAGAGTAGGGTGGAGCGAAAATATTTATTTTTTAATTTTAATATTCCTGTATTATTAATTGATGATACATAGTATTAGAAGTAATTATGCAAAATTTTAGTTTTCTAAATATATATCTTAAGGTGGCGCATTAGGTTTAAAGTTTTAAAATAATGCAATATTTGACATTCACATATATGATTTATTGAAAACGATATATGGACCTATTTAACAATTTTAATCATAAACTTTACTGAAATCATAATAAACTAGCAAAATAAACTCAAAAAATTTCATTTTAGTGTGGAAAATCAGTAGTTTCAGGGTGCTCATAAATACGAAAATATTGAGATTTGGTGTCGAAAACGGGTATGTCTTGCCGGGCTTTTATCCTTGTACGAATGAATCCATCTCTAGCTTCTGGTCCACAAACTGCTAACGAAGCCTCCGTTACCAGCTTGACACACCTTTCGACAGCCTGAGTGTGGCAAGGATACTTTTCGAAATCCATCAAAGCTCCTGAAGTAATCAGGTTTGAAATTTCTGTGTCGCTATATTTCATTGTCATAGGCGGTTCTGTAATCTTTCCTTTCGTCCAATCTATTAAATCATAATAAGTAGATGTGTCAGCCCTTAGTTCTGGGAGTCGAAATTCGCGAACCTTCTTTCCTTTGGTCTCTTTTCATGCTTTTAACACTCTTCGAAGCGCCAGCTCCCTTATGTGAGACGCATCATCTTGCAACATAGCCAGCACCAAATTCTCTGGGTGTGCGAAGAATGAATTTCTTTGAATAGTTTTCAGTGCAATACTTTTCAGGTTATCTGGTAAATACTGACATCTTTTAACCATGTTAAAAACATGAATTGGACCATATTTACATGATGATTTTGTCTTTATGCCGAACCAGGTTGGTGTATAAACTTTCATAATGAAAGTCGCGAGATCCCTCAAATTCTTTGTTGGTTTAGCTGTTCCAATGTATAAACGGAGAATCCTGTTTGCGCAAGTCAACCATCGGGAATGAGCCAGTTTTCCTGGGTTTTTGCTAGCTAAGTTGGGCGACACCGAACCAGAAGAAATCGCGGTGCAAATCTCAAACAGATATTTTTGATCAGTACTTAGCAAATTAGGATTCAAAGCTGGCAATTCTGTGGAGATGGCTTCGAATTCCTCCACTTTAAAATCGAGGCACTTAGCTAGCTGTTTTCCTATGTTGCCAGAAAAACTATTAGGGCCTGTTGTTGTGCCATCTTAACTGGAGAATAAATGACGAAGTGGTAATTCATTTGCATGTAACAAGCACACAAACCATTGCAATGGGCGTTTCAGGTGTTTTTCTAGTAAAACAATAACTCCATTTTTATGTCCTGTATTCACAGCTGTGCCATCGCAGCCAACACCCATCAAAGAAGACTGATATTAGAATTTACCCTCAAGAAAGTCAACAATACTCTTCTCAATCGTCGTCGCCTTCCCAGAATCAATGGAAAGATGTCCGATGTATTCAGAATCTGGCTCTGATAATATTCAGATGTGTTCTTCTGTAACAGTCTTGCGATCCGATGTATTGTCTGTGGTTGTCATCACTAAGGTTTTGTCTTTTCGACCGTCAAAGTAAATAGTCCTTAAAGGTTTACTGGCAATAACACTCTGCAAATCTTTGCGTACTTTTTTTCGCTCTCGCACACAAGCAATTAATTGTATTTACTTCAAATAAAACCGATTCATATACGAGATGACACTTCGATACAATTAAAAACACCGCGTTTATAAAGTTAAATCGTGAATCGACTTCGAATAGTGGGAGCCACTTAAGTGTAAAAATTGAAGTTTTTTGTAAACTACCTTCAAGGTGCGCCACCTGAAGATTAAGTCCTAGATATCTGATTTTTGGTATGAACAGAGGTTTTACTTAGGATCATCGATTAATGATACAGGAAATTTGAAAAAAAGAAAAAAAATATTTTTGGCCCCTTTCACTCCACCCTATTGTAGAGTATTTATAAATACTGTTCCATCTAAAGGTAAGATTTTCTAACCAGACGGTCGTATTGCTTGGTAGGGCTTGGCTCGGCAGTGGTACGGTTCGCTTTCAAATGTATTTTTTTTCATAAGGCGTATATGTGTCGACAATATATCGATACCAGGTTGGTATCTGGTAGACACATAATTGTCGACACGACGTTATTCAGGACTTGCTTTGTGATTGGTAGGTGTCAATTGCTTGGTTAAGTATTAAGTTCCTATGAAGAAAATACATTTGAAATCCACAGCCGCATAAAATGGCAGCAGCAGAATATAAAAAGCAAAATTAAATAAAAATAGTACGTACGTACCTGTAAACACACCTCATGTATTCATAGCATATCCAATTGTAATACCCAGAGTAATGTAAAAAAATGGTGTTGGAACAGAAACACGTATCCGATATTCGTGAAATTGGATCGCTCGATTTCTTGAAAGGGAAGTTTTCGCCCATATAAACAGATTTAGATAGTTGATAAATGAAAATAGAGTAAATAGAGTGGTATTTCTTGATAACAAAGATGAGAAAAAGGAAGATGAGAAAGTTTGGGTCGCTCAAACTTCAGATAGGTCGGATTGGAAAGAAGGAAAGGCCTTTGGCTAGCAGTGGGACGAAATGGGCTAGAATAATAATAATAAATGGTTTTACTTGATAATAAAACTTTGTTAACATTGTTATATGGCTTTGAAAAAATAATTATCAGATTGGTTTCTGAATGAAAGATACATACATACCATCACGCCTTTATGCCCCGAAGGGTTAGGCAGAGATGTACTAATGTACACCAATACTTTGCCGGTTGAATGAATTTAATGAAAGTTACAAATAATAACATAACATACTATGTATCACGCGTATATTCCCTGAAAGGGTTATTGTTAATTACAATAGGTTTGAATCCTATTACATCGGAAGGGACCTAAATACACAGGCGAACTGTGGGTGTACATAGCTAAGTACACCTCTGCCTCACCCTTCGGGAAGTACATGCGTGATGGTATTAATATCACTGATCTATGCCGACTTCTGTTACCGATTTAGTACTCAAAAATAATAACACACATTTTCATACATTTTTATTTTAGATTTAGAATATAGTATAGTATAATACAATGTAGTAGTATGGAGATAGGGAACAAATTCAAACTTACAGCTGCTTCTGAGAACTACTGTCCAGAGAATTGACCAGGATCTCTAGCGTGTCGTGGAGAAATAAAATGCCTAACCTTAGCCGAAAGTAGAAAGGCCAAACACCCATATGGCTTTAGTTGGTCGGGCACCTACCCTGGGTGGAGTTCGATACGCTCAGTCGCCTTCCCTGGCCGATGGTAGTCCATGAGAAGTCCTCACGCAAAAAGGACCTGTAGCGTAGCAGTCGCCCTTTCGACCACTTATTCATCATCCTCCTAGCCTTCTCGCAATCATGTCAGGATTGGCTTTCAGTCCAACCAGGCTGAATATAAGTATTTTACACAAAGCGACTGCCATCAGACCTCCACAACCCAATTTTTTGGCAACGCCGATTTTTTTTATTTTTTTTTATCACCGATAGGCTTGACCATAACTTGCCTGATGCTAAGCATCGAAGTGGTCTACGATGGAGCGCGCTTGCCTAGAAGATATCTATTCGCTCTCGTCTTGAAGGACACCCAAATTGTAGGTCTCAGGGAACTCAACCGATGTTCGAAGGTTCGACTGATTGTAAGGCCTTTTGGGCTTCTGACTAACACAGCCCACAATTTTCATAGGTGTTCGTATGACAACCGTGACCGACGGCTTTATGTGCTCTCCGAGGCACGGAGGGGTCTCGCTGTGTTAATAACGGTCACCCATCTACAGTCTGACCTCGGAATGTGTAGCTTAACGTTTCAGATGTGTTGATCAGCGCAATTATAATTTAGCCACGAGCCCCTTATTCCTACCACTAATTGAAATTCAAAAAATGATTGTCTCTGCTAGTATTATTCATAATAATTTTACATAATGTTGATAAAGTGCGCTATTTAATTTAAAATGAGACAATAATTTTTATATACACACTTATATAACCTACTTCTAGCTGTATCACTCCAAGCTGAATCAACATGTTTTTCAATGGGACGTGAACTGGTTTTAATGAAGAGGGTTCCGATCCAAGGCCATATTTTTTTTACTCCAAGTTCTAAGGTCTACTTTATTACCTGCATTCTAAAATTTTAAGTAAATCTCTACTAGTACAGATTTGTAGTGACATCTAACGCGCTACATAAAGAACTACGTCGAGCAAATCCTGAATCGCGCTAGCGAAGTTTGCCGCGCAACTAGCATAGATACCTACAACCACCCGACATCAACCGTTGGGCCGTAGCCCGCCAGGCAAAAATACCTGCCTGGTCGGAGGATCCTACCTTTGGTTGGAGGTGCAACACACCTCGCCTCTCTACAGATTTACTACGGAAAGTTCACGGAACGGACGTTTTTCCGCGGCGTCGCTTCCAAATAGAAATAATTAAATCATAAACCGACAGTGATGATCTCTTCTTTCTATGGATCAGCATACTGTAGAGAGGTCATGCAGATACGCTACATAGAACCCCATTAGGGATAAGAAATTCCAATGTGCCGTAATTTTTCTCTTAAACAGTATAATTTAACACAGGTACCATCACGCTTGACCTCTGGAGAGTAAGGCAGAGGTATGCTAAAGTACACCACAGCTCGCCGGGATGTTTAGGTCCCATGTAATAGAGGGCGAGCCTATTGCCATTGACCAGGAACAAATCGAGAATCTGAACTGCTACTGAGTTTGTCATAGAAAAAACCAAAAACATTTTGCTCGACCTGGGTATCTAACCCAGAACCTCTAGCATAGCAGTTGCGGTTGCGACTACTATACTATTGAAGCAAATAATTGATATTTATTACTTTAAAGATACTTTTAGTACTCAATATGTAGAGAGTTTCACGACCCATCGCAGGATGATACGTAATCAACAAAACATTTCCCTAGGTCATTTGAAATACTCAAACCTAATACTATTTCCTATAACCTGTAATACTGTTATTGGCATCCTTTAGGATGTAAGAGAATCAGTTGGAATAAGTGAAATAGCTAGTTCCGAATAAAAATATTTGGATGATGACCGAATGTAATAAAACTGTGACATCGCCAGGGAAATATACAAGCACAGTACCTTCTCACTTGAAGAGAAATATTTAAGCTTAGATGAATAAATGAGCTCAACCGCTTCTATATGTCGAAAGAAATTATACGGTGGGAGAGCCATGCTTCGGCATGAATGGGTTGACTCGACCGGATTGATACCACGGCCTCACAGGCAAAACCACCGTGAAACAAAGCTATCCTCACTCATTAGAAAAAATACGACGTAATTTTTTCTAATGAGTGAGGATACCGTGGCCCAAACCTTCAAGAGGCCGGCAACGCACTTGTGACTGTCGTGTCGTGTGTTGTGGTTGTCCCTGGGCGATGGTAATCGCTTACTTATTTATTTATTTATATACGCTTATTGCACACCAAAAACAACACATAAACATACCATCACTCCTGTATTCCCCGAAGGGTTAGGCAGAGGTGTACTTAATGTACACCCACAGTTTGCCCGTATGTTTAGGTCCCATGCAATGGGGGGCGAGCCTATTGCCATTCACCGGGCACAAATCCAGACTCCGAGCTGCTACTGAGAGTTTCATAAAAAAACCCAATAACACTCTTAGCGTAGCAATCGCGAATGAGACCACTAGACTAACGAGGCAGTCACCAAATACAATAAAAAAGAAAAGTGCGACTGAAGCTAATATACAATGGGCGGTCTTATTGCGCAAGGCTTAATCACTTACCATGCTTGCCTAACCCCTAAACCACAAAAAAAATGCCTATGTGAATACGAAACTGTCAAGAACCGTTCTTTGACAGTGTCGTATTCACATAGGCGTTTTTTGCGGTTACGTGTTGTGTGGTGCGTTGTGGTTACGTGGAACTAGCACCGACTAAAAACAATGTTGGTACCTATGTCAGCTGCCATAGAGTGTACATTGCCTTCCAGCTGAAATGAGCCATCTTTTGCGGAAACAATCCTTAGAGTTTAGCGGTTAACTCGTAGTCGTAGGTTTAATAAAAATGATAATTGAACTCTAAACTTGGAACACAAAATATGAATCAACCAATAAAATTTAATTTATTCTTTGTCTTAATGTTTGCACTGTTCAAATTAAATAAGATCGTTAATTCAGAAAAGTAAATAAGGAGCAAGCTTACGAGCATATAAAAAGAGATGCCTACAAAAAATTTGCAGTGTCATTTCAGATATTTTGAGACATGTTTCTCAGGAGCGTTATTATTTTTTACCTCTGCGTGAGGCTGTATAAAGCAGAATTATACAACCGATATACATCTACACCATTAACAGAAGAAGAGTTGGCTGAATATAAAGAGAATGATGTACTGGAGTGAGTATTTTTATTGGTTTTCTAAAATTTTTGTTTATTAATGGTTCTAAAATAATATTATAAACAGGATAGATTTGTTTGTTTGCATTGAATAGGCTCTGAAAGTATTGGACCGATTTGAAAAATTCTTTCGCCAATTATTAGAAAGCCGAAGAATTATTCCTGAGTGACATAGGGTATATATAACGTAATATGTAACGTGCAAAACGTATACTCCACGAAAGCTAGTGGTTTTATAAAATTAATCAATGAAAGGAGTTTAATATAATATAATACGGAGAGGCTTTGCCAAGAGAAATGACCACTGCTGAGTACAATAAAAAAAATTAACCTTCAATCGATTTATATCTTATAATTTTGTCGTTTATGGATTTTGAGTTCTTAAAATAGTTCCACGTTCTTCGCACAACATGAACTAATGTTTTCCACAACTTTGTCGCAGAGATATCGAGTCGACTCCCTACCGGGCACGAGTCTTCTCTCAAAATAAGAAAGACCTCCTATCCAAAACTAAATATATGAGACGATAAAGCTATTAGTGCGCAGCCTTCCAGCTTTCACTTACAATCGTTTCAAAGTTTTTTTTCCAAAATGTGGTCAAGCCGCCAAAGGGTTATTTTGCTTCCATCGACATAATTAAAGCCTCTCCCTTTGGTAACTAAAGCATTATAAAGATACGTCCTCCATGCTGGTCTGTTTAGTGAACGCTTAAAGCCGGCGGTCCCGGTTGTTATAGAACAATTATTATTACAATTGCTAGTATTAATCTTGATATTGGGTCGGATTGCCCGTCCGACGTCAAAATGTCGATGCCGGCTGTCGCTGAAAATCAGCGCTGTGACTCTGCATTGCGTACGAGTCATAGCATTACGCTGAGCGATGGCCGTTTTGCGTTGATGTGACGCATACTATCGCAATAGTTTTACTTCTTTGTTAATATAAAAATATTTTAATATTTAGTGTGCATTTGTCTATGTGAATAAATTTATTTTCTTTCTTCTTTTAATTACATGCATAAAAAGCCTGAAAACCAATTCTATCATTAGGATGTTGGTATTGCCCAGATATTGAGTTGCAGAGGTTTGATTGTAGTTGCTTCGTGTATCAGCCACATCTGGTTACATTGGGAGTCGGTTCGAACATGGTTGTGAAGCGGCTAGAAGGATTCGCGCACCATGATGTTCTGTATGATTCCACGGACTCAAAGTACCTTCAAGAACTATAATTATTGAGCACACATAATATTGTTTCAGACGTTGCGCCATTGATATAAAAGAATGCGATGAGAGCGAGAGAAGACGTGTCGATGGAACATGTAACAACTTGAAGTATCCTGCTGCGGGGGCACACCTTCAACCAATGTACAGGATGCTGCAGGCTTATGGTAAAATATGACAAGCAGATAAGTAATAATTAACTATGAACTGGCAGGAACTAACGTAATGTCACAGCATAAGTAATCTATCTTATATTGTAGTAATGTCGTTGGGAGTCCTTGAATACAGGTGACATTTAACCAGTCCTGGTGTATATATGCGGATGGCCTTTGTTCAGCAGTGGACGTCACTTGGGCCAACATAATAAATATGAATTTCTATGCATCAGTAGAGAGGCGAGATGTATTGCCTCTCCAACCAAAGGGAGGATCCTCCAACCAGGCAGGTGATTTTGCCTGGCGGGCAACGGCCCGACGGTTAATGTCAGGCGGTTGTATATATGCGAGTCGCTCGGTAAACTCCACTTACGCGATTCAGGATTTGCTGGACATAGTTCCATGTAGCGCACTAGATGTCGCTACACATCTATATTTTCTTTGATCTCTCTCTTAACCCTCCATCTCTCCACATTCATATTCATCCTACTTAGTAAAGTAGGATGAATATGAATGTGGCTAGTATGGGCATATAGTAATATGCCCATACTAAGAGCAAAAACACGAAGCGAAACGGTGCAAGTTAATAATTTTCTAAATCGGCCTCGCCTTACTTTTCTGCTTTTATGTGTAAAACACTACCGCATCATGCTTCTACCGTTACCCAAAATAAGAGGCTGTTTTCTTAATCTCTTTTTTCTTTTATACATATTTATCTACCATCACCTCATCATTCACTTCCTTTGTAGCCATACTAACTCACATAGTTCATACATCTTTTTTTGAGCTCCCTGTTTCCTTATATCCTTTCACATTCATTTCTAATATCTTTGTAGTAAGCTCTTCACTCCTACACAATAATCATCTCATGTCCATACCACGATAGTGGTTACTGCACAACTTTTACGTAACTATTACCACTTATGTCATCGTCACTGGGAAAAATGTACATTAATAAATAAAATGTCATTTTATCTCACAAAGTATATGATAACTTTTATGTGATTAACATGTAAATAATTTAACGGCTTTTGTTATATTGCTTATTTCTCAGGTGTTCAGTCCAGAAAAGCTGTGTCCGGTAAGGAACTGACATTGCCAAGAGTAGTTCGTACACGTGTATTAGAACAGGGGAAGTCGTATAATGAGGATATGACTCAGCTAGTACCTGCCTTCGGTGTCTTCGAGTTTTTGGATTTCGGATCTGTTCATGACATAGGTAAGACCTGATTGTAAAACTTGAATTCTTAATGCAATTTATTTTTAAAATTTATATATTACTAGCAATGTGGGTCACACATTACTAGTATTCTTGTTAACCCCTCGTGCTAAGCTAAATGCTTGTGTTACGAGTGGGTTCACGTCGGTAGTGCAATGGGTGGGGTTTGAACCTGCAACCACATGATCGCAACGCCGATGCCCTAGCAATTAGGCTACCACCGCTTCAAACTTAATAGTTGAAACCTAATAGTTGAAACACTTTGTAGTGATGGTCTGCAGTGGCCAGGCCATTACTATTGCAAATTCAGGATTAGGATAGATCAATCTAGCAACTTCAACAGCAGTATGCTGTTTATAGCATAAGGCAAAACAATTGTCTTCATTCATTTCTTGTACATGAAATGAATGAAGACATTCATTTCATGTACAAGAAAACATTAACATGAAGACATTAAATTTATTATTTATTCCACACATTTATTATGTGTGGAATAAATAACAAATTTATTTATTCCACACACTATCACACATATATTATATTTTGCAATTACATACTTTGCCATCACGCCTGTATTCCCCGAAGGGTTAGGCAAAGGTGTACTAATGTACACCCACACTTCGCCGGTATGTTTGGGTCCCGTGTAATAGGGGGCGAGTCTATTGCCATTAACCGGGCACATATCCAAACTCCGAGCTGCTACTGAGAATTTCATAGAAAAACGCAATAACACTTTGCTCGACCTGGGGACCAAGACCTCTAGTGTAGCATTCGCGCTAAGAACCACAAGACTAATGAAACAGTCTATTGCAATTACTTTTTGTAATTGATGCTCAGTTCATGTAATTTGGTACAATTTTTAATGTTTAAAAATGTTGGCTGTTAAATTTTCAGACCAATTTATATTATACAAGACTGACTGCTGTGAGCCAGAACACATGAATGATACAGGGTGCTCACCGAACATAGTGCCGTGGGATGACCCTGTCCACAGGTTCACCGGAACCCGCTGCCTGAACCTGACCACGCCGATTACTTACCAAGACTACAAATGTACAAAGGACACCATACCTTCACCAGTACGTTGAGTTGTCATAAGTGATAATTATAAATTTAAGATAGTATGATAATACTAGCTTTTGCCCGCGACTTCGTCCGCGTGGAATAGTTTTTCCCCAATCCCGTGGGAATTTCCCAAAATACCGTTATAATTTAAAGCCTATATGTTATTCTGATGTATAAACAATAATACTGTAAAGTTTCATCAAAATCCGTTCAGTAGTTTTTGCGTGAAGGAGTAACAAACATCCATCCATCCATCCATCCATCCATCCATCCTCACAAACTTTCACATTTATAATATTAGTATATAGTATATATATATATAAGTATACTAGTATATTAGTATTAGTATTAGTAGGAAGGAAGTAGGATAGGATAGGATAGGATAGGATAGGATAGGAAGTAGGAAGTAGGAAGTAGGAAGTAGGATAGTAGGAAGTAGGAAGTAGGATAGGATAGGAAGTAGGATTGACACCTTTGATGTAGACTGACCCATTCAACACCAAATCCTGACAGTTGGGAAGCAGGTTATCAGTGGACCTAGAAATGGAACACACCAGGCTTATCATAATTGTAGGTACTATCTATCGTCTACGTCGTAACTAGTAATTCGTCGTATGACTACAATTGCATGCTTCAAAAAACCTTCTTGTTGCTTCTCTTCACAATATGTCTCTTCTGTTTAAAATAGCTGTAGGGTTCAGTTGTGAACTCTTACACAACAAGTGGCGATCACAATAGACCGACTACTGTAGCAATGATAATATTTCCGCAAAACATAATAAAAATTTACTACTGCGAATTCAAACCAGTCCTGTGTAATAATGTATTAGTGTATAAAATTTGCTTGACAAACTCGAAACTAACAATAAATTAATGGTTTTATATGGTAAATGATTAGCCAGCCTTAATGAGGCTCAGGTTGCTCAAGACAGTTACTTAGAAAATATTTTTTCGATAAACAATCCAAAAAATAATATGACTTAATAATAAATAAGACAATAAGTAACACTGTTTATTCACAGATTGCCAACGCAACTGCCGCCTTTGATCTATCCCAGATTTACAATTATCACGATGAGGGAGATAGTGTCATAAGATCTTTCAAATCTGGAGAATTGGCAGTTGAAGAAGAGAATGGAAAAATGTGGCCTTCATCTACTGCAAATCAGACCGGATGTCTACTAAACACGAAAACAGAGACGAGATGCTTCAAACACCGTAAATTGTTTCGAATAATTTAAACTTTTTTATTCATACTGTTGCTTTAAGAAAGAAATCTGGTTCACCAGGAGCTAAAAATTTTATTTTCATCATTTTGACTAAGAGTTCGTCATCATCATCAGGACATAGCCGGTTTACCTTAAAAATTTAGTAAAATTCACTCCAATATAATTTCTGACCTGCACAGTAGATACTCCGATAAATCTGGTTTACTCCGACTTCCAATTCAGAATACTGTGCAGTGCAGCCGAGTACTGTCACCAGAAAACACTATTAATACAGCAAATTTTTTTAAATTCAGATATTAACGGGCTGCTACCCGTCAGTTTGCTCATTGTATGGTTCGTGAGATATCACAACCATTTGGCCCAAAAGCTGTCCATCGTCAACCCTTGCTGGGATGACGAAAAATTGTTCCAAGTAGCAAGGGAAATCAATATCGCTACGGCAATGCAAATTAATTACTACGAATGGCTGCCGGCTGTTATAGGTAAGATATAAGTAATTATTTAACTGTTCAAAGGCCTAATCGCAGGTATGGTGGAACAGGATGGAAAAGGAAGTGAATGATGAGGTGACGGCTGAAAGTGATCTATAAAGGAATATAAGACGCTGCGCCGATCCCAGATAAATTGGGAAAAGGGCAGAAGTGTCATGACACCAACTCTTAAATCACTGATGAAATTTTCCACTGCGCTGAACAAGTGAGGCATCAGATTAAGCAAACTTTTATGAACGGCTACGTGATTTTTAATTTCTTCTAAGCATTATACTCCAAAGTGTAACTAGTACTTGGTTATTTTAAAAAATCGACAGTGTTTGTCTTCTCAAAATAAATATCATGGTCAATCTTATCTGCTTTACATAGTTTAGCATACTACTTAGCGTACATAGGTACTTGATTCATCATCATCATCATCATCAGCCCGTATTCGTCCATTGCTGGACGTAGGCCTCTTTAAGTGAACGTCACAGAGCCCGATTTTCAGCTCTTTTCATCCAGGTACTATTGATTGATTGTAACTTACACGGCGACTGCATTAGCTTCAATGGCAGCAATTGATCAGATGGTAGAATCCTATTCATTTATTTTATGTTTTATTCATTGTTTTCGACAAATAACATCAAAGGAAATCAATTCTAATTTCATTTGATGCATGTTATGGGATAATAAAATACTAATAATTCTATTTATTTTTCAGGGTATGACAACTTGGTAAAATATGACGTTATTAGCAATGATACTGGTTTCAGAGACATTTATAATGAAGAACTTTTTCCGGCAATACCAGCAGAATACCCCATTTTTCTACGATGGTTCCACCTCTTACAAGATGGCACAGCTAAGTTAGTATAGATACATTAAAACAATATATTTTATTGAAAACATACATTACGAGCATTGGAAGCATATCAAGATAAATAATGCCATGGCCAAAAGGTTAATACCAGGTGCCTTTATAAATGGTTACGCGACTTGCATGGTTAAAGTTGCTTGCACGATGCAACATTCGCTTCATCAAAATTCGTCAGTAGTGCGATAAAGTCACTATATAAAATGTGTGAGACAATTTTATTAGTCTGTGATTACGTACTGAAAGTGGATGACATTAGAATCCGCCAGACACAAATTCGGGCATAGGAGTGTAGGAAATCCGGTGCAAGATGAGATAATGATATCTGGAAACATTCGGTAAACACAAGTACGTGAGATTTTCACAAGACTGAAACAGAGCAATGGGTAGATTAGGGATTATTTAATCTAAAATACGTACAAATCTCAAGGGTAAATGGATTTGATGCATTAATTAATTTAATCTTAAGACAGAAATATCTTTTTCTGTTGCAACTATGAAAATACCTAATAGCAAAAAGATCCCTGAATGTAATGTGCAAGCATAGTTTCTTAAGGTGGAAGATTGGGTTTGATTACCAGGTTTTGGAATCCTGCTCCGGAAATGACGATAGGATCACCCATATTATGTATGGGTAGGTGAATATTTGTCCTAACCTTCGAATGATACAAATGCGATGGTATGCTATTCTATATTAAACAATATAATAATATAACATAGTATGATCTTTAATTGCTTGAAAATAACTACCCACATCGAAATGATTTTTTTACAGATATTCATATTAGAATTATTTTTTTCCAGGATGTTAAGTTCAAATTTTACTTTCATAGAAGAGTCGCCTATACTTGACTTCTCGTTTAGAACTGGTTGGTTGCCCAAAGAAGATCACATGGAACAAGCTACAAGGGCGACATACACACAGCCTTGTCGCGATGTGGACCACAGCGTTGATCATGATGTAAGTTGTTTTTGGCTACTAGTCAAAAATGACCGTACATAATTCTGACTGAATGTTAGAGAAAGCACGCGTGATATGTTAGGTCGAACAAAGAGTTATTTGGTTTCTATGAAATTCTCAGTAGCGGTTTGGAGTCTGGATTTGTGGACACAAATTTGCCACTAACCGGACGGTTAGTGGCATTAGGCTCTAGCCCTGTAACATGGGACCTTAACATACTGGTGAACTCTGACTTTTCAGTCATGTGCGTATTAATACTTAAGTATCACGCGCTTAAACGGTGAAGGAAAACATCGTGAGGAAACCTGGCATTCTTGAGAGATTTTCTCGATGGCATGTGAAGTCTGCCAGCCCGCTCTATTAGGCTAGCGTGGCGGACTACTGTGAGAGGACCGTGCCCAGCAGTGGGACAATATGTGAACTGTAGGTATACGTCACTCATACACTTTTGCCTTACAGAATACAGGCATAGTATATTATTTTTATCAAGTAATGATTTTACGCAACGGTTTGGATCTAGTTGTACCCCACTCTCTGTCTCTTTCTTTTCCGTGCACTAACACTCTTATTTGTGTTTTGCTAGATTAACATTTTAATGTATTGTAAAATAAAATTAGTTAACTTAATCGGTCATATTTTATTATTCACAATAATAATGATAACGCAGGTACTTTAATGTTTTTGCAAAATATACAAACGCAATTAATTAAATTAATCATAGACAGACGAATGGATGTAGGCCTTGATACATATATTGATTCAACAAAGGCGTTCGACATGAAGTAAACTGGACGAAAATGACAGGAATTTTAAAGAATAGTGTTAGGGTTACAGGGATAGGAAAATTATTGACGAACTTACTGTTCAATAAAACATTTTAATGCCATAAAAAGTAATTCTGTTACTTTTACAGCAATATAATTACTTTTTATGGAATTTAAAAAAGACATTTTGGATAAAAAAAGAACTGAATTCTCTCAGCATCAAAATTCCCAAAAAATCAATAAATAGTCCAATAATATGTGAAAAGACCAAAAAAGAGCAAGTCCCCAGTTTCAAATACCTAGGAAGCCAAATAAAACAACGCATCTATTTACTGCTTAAAATAAAGACCAATATCAGAAAACAGTTGATCAATACTTATGTCTGGAGTCTATATAGCAGCTGTGAAACGTAGATTCTGACCCAGAGACGCAGAGAAAGGTTAAGGCATTTGAAATGTTGTGCTGGAGGGAGAATGGAGATCAGTTGGACAGAAAGGAAAACGAATGACGAAGTATTATTAATTGTTGGCGATACAGGTTGGAGACAGTTCTTGAGAAACATAAAAAACAGACGAGGAAAGATGATAGGCTACTTGATACAACTCGATAACTTCGTGAAATCAATTTTAAAATGCAAAATTTAAAGAAAACGAGGAAGACGAAGACACGGAAGAAAAAAATATTGAAAAAATTGTGAAGGAAAACGTGCCGAAAACGTGTGTGAAAGGCGATTGCTCCATTGACAAAAACTGGGCTCTTAAATGCATTTAAGAGCTCAGGAAACACGAATCACTTTTGGATCTGAAAGATTTGTCAGTTGTACCCATAATTATGGACTATTCCAACTATGGGAATGCAGAGAATAGAATTGGAATCTATACTTACGAATATTTAAATAAAGCTGAAGATTTTGTTTCTTTGTACGCGCTAATATCGGGAACAACTAAAGTGTAGTTTCCCATTTTGTTGTATGTGTTGTGTGATAAAGCCCATTGGGCCCTACAAACATTTTATGGTTCATGCGCTATTTACAAAAATACAATACAATGCTATAAAATAATCACTTGAGCACAACTTAGCATCAAAATGTTCCTCACTATCTTTATTAGTATCCTTAAAGTCACTAAGAGACAGGCAGCAATGACAATATTTTTTTCGTTTACCGAACGTATTTTAGTACTAGCTTTCCGCCCGCAGCTTAGCCCGCGTGGACAGCACGATTTTGACTGTTTAGTTTTTCCAATTCTGGCGGGAAATTGAAAATTATCTTTACATATCTTTCCGTCCGCTTCCTTGCTCGGGTAGACCACAAAATTTGCCACCAACTTTATTATTTACCGAAATATAAACGCAGCTTATATCCTTTCCCAAGGTCTAGTCTATTTTTGTACCAAATTTCGTCATAATCCAAACGGACTTTCATCCTCTATTTCATCCCCACACAGTTTTAAATTTCAAAAACCCCATAACAAATATTTATTTATTTCTTATCAAGTGCCTAAACACAAAAATTTCAGCGCTTATCTTCAACAATGACAAACTCCCATACAATTTGTCATCCCTTATTACAGCCCCTTTTTTACAACAAAACGTAGCTTATATCCTTTCCCAAGGTCTAATCTATTTTTGTACCAAATTTCATCAGAATCTGTTCCGAGGTTGGGCTTCAAAGCGTGACTTTGTTTGGACTTCCATATGAACTTTCATCCCCTATTTCATCCCCACACAGGTCGAAATTTCAAAAACGCTAGAACAAATATTTATTTATTTCTTATCAAGTGCCTGAATTCAAAGTTTCATCGTTTTATCTTCAACAATGACAAACTCCCATACAAATTTTCATCCCCTATTTCAACCCCTTCAAAACAATTTTTTGCAATAAAAGGTAGCCTATGTCCTTTCTCAAGCTTTAGTCTATCCCAGTACCAACTTTCATCAAAATCGGTTGAGTGGTATAAGCGTGAAAGCGTAACAGACAGACAGACAGAGTTACTTTCACATTTATAATATTATAGTAGGGATTAATTTGTATTTAAAATTTGTTTTAAGATGGCTGAGCGAGGCCTCCCTGAAGTTCAGCGTAATGTGGACATCCCCACTAGTGACCTGCACAAATCTCGTTTGTTCAACTTGCCCCCATACATTCACTACGTGTCTTTGTGCCATGGTATTAATGTCACCTGCTTCGAAGATTTGCGCGCGCTCATTTCAGAGGATGTAAGTTAACATTGTTTTTTTTTTGTGGCAAAATTAATATTGTTGTTATATTATATATTTAAATGCCATACCCTAGTGATATGAAATGCCTTTGGTTTCTTGAAAAATGTCGTATTTGACAATGACATTCGACGTAACATGACATTACAATTATGCTTTTAAAACCAAAGTTTAGTGATTTCAAAGTAATACCTAACCTTTGGCAAATATTTTTATCTCATTCCACCGTGTAACTGACGTTAGCTTTCGAAACGTTGTCAATTGTCACGCGCTTTGACGAAAGGAAAACATTGTGAGGAAACCTGCATGCGTGAGAGATTTTTTCAACAATTTATAATATAGACTGCTTCATTCTGCTAACCCGCAGTAGGCTAGCATGGTGGACTATAGCTTAAACCCTCTCATGTTGAGAGAAGACCCGGACAATAAAATAGGCTGAGTATGATGTTGAAATCACGGAATTCTATCAGTCCGTGTGACCAGCAGGTATGTTATTTTAATGTGTTATTTTCAGTTGATTAGGCGCCTAAAAGATGTATATTCTGATACTCTGGACATAGACAGCTTAGCAGGCATGTGGGCGGAGAAGAAGATGGAAGGTGGCAGAATAAGTCCCACCCTCGCGTGTGTCTTGATAAAAACTTTCCGTAGACTCTTGGAAGGCGATAGACATTGGTACGAGCGAAAAGAAAGGCCGCATGCGTTTACCGCTGGTAAGTTTGTGTTTTAAAAATATTACTTTTTATTTATTTAGCTCTTCAACAATAACTGGTAAAATAAAAAAAAATAAAATAAAGCGGCGGTATCCTAATGGCTAGAGAGTCAGACTTGCGATCATGTGGCTGCCGGTTCGAAACTCACCCATTGCACGTATTAAATGCATTTAGCTTGGTATGAGGGGTTAACAAGATAACTAGTAATGTGCGAGCCACGTTGCTAGTAAGTTAGGTATTAAAAAAAGGATATAAAAAAAGAAAAGAAATATATTGTCACTTATATCTAAGTGCTCCATTACCTAAAGAAGAGCACTGCATGCACTATGGTATGTGGGTAACAGAAAAGTGAGCACTATGGTGGATCCAGACAATGCAACAAATCATTGTTTGTTGAATAGTAAAAGTAAAGTGATTTTTTGTTGGATTTAAGTGCCTTAAAGATAATATAAGAAATTGACTTAAAATTTGGATTGGGTTTAATTCCCAGATCTGGCAAAATGTTTCTGATTCTTTACAATAGAAAAAATATCACCCCTTTAGTTTTGCAGATGTCTATTGATGGCGATGACTACTTACATAATGTAGCTCGCCTGCTTGTTTGCCGAGTTATCCCATAAAGGAAAAATTATGTTCTTGGCCTTAGATAAATTCAAGGCGCCATACAATAGACACTCTCTCTCTGTCTAGTTGGTGCATAAATTATATTTGCATGAAATCAAAAGATCAAGATTATCTAATTGCAATTTTGCTGCTTAAATAAGGACATAAATATGCGAAATTATAAACATAGCTGTGTGCTGTTGGTGTATAGTACTATATTTCTACCTAACCCACCCAGGAATACCTACTGGCATTATGGCATATAAGACGTTTTGTATTTCACGTGGAAATTAAAAATTCTTTCTCAAAAACTTCATATCAAATCATTTTATTTGTTTACAAAAATCAACTTCAGTAAAGATGCCAGCATATTTTTAATTTGCATTTTGTAAATTTAAAGAAACAAATTGTTCTTTACAGACCAGTTAGCGCAGATAAGAAACTCAACTTTATCGTCTTTGATATGCATTGCCGGCGATGGCGTCCAGAAGATCCAGCGAAAGAGTTTTTTGAACATCAGTCCTGAGTAAGAAAACAAAAATAAAAGTTTTAATGCTGCAACTTTAAAAAACGACATACAATGTGTAACGTAATAAGTGCAAGAGCTAAATATGGTTTGTTCAGAACCGCTTATCTACTGAATCGATTACAAAAGTCTTTAAGTAAATTTTTCTCATAGCAATAATTATAATACCTGCAATAATAATCTAATGTAAAAGCAGTAAGACTAAATTCAAACTTAATATTATTTTTCCGATCCGCAAAGTATAATAATAATTCGACAATCATCGATGAATCCAAACTCCAAACTAATGGAACATAATTACAATTCATAATTTGGCCATCATTTCGGATATTATAATTATTGTTAAAAACTACTGCAATTGATTGGTCGTTTCAAAGCTTATTATGTTGTATAAGCATTGATAGCTTAGTGATATAACCATTTAAGCATTAGACTGCCAAGTTGTAGTTAGGAATTCAAGGCTGGGCTGCCTTGGTTTCCTAAAAGTGCAGTGGTCCCAAAATGGAACCCTGCGGTACTCCGTAAGTAACATCTGCAGTGGCAAAACAAAAACAATTTAACTCTCTGGTGTTCCATTGCAAACATAATATGAATAGAACCATCGTAAAATAACCTCATTAAACTCTCATCAACTCAAGTATCTCATTTAACGCAATTTTCTACAAAAGCAGGTCGTGGTCAACCTTGTCAAAGGCTTTGCTGGAATCACTATAATTATATGGTATCACGTTAAATACGGGCATCCAAGGTGATGAATGATCGGCAACCGTGACCAAGTTCGTCACGGTTTATAAATAATAAGTCTTATCGGCTACCAGCCTAGACCAAAATTAGGTACAAACTAATATATAATGCAAGATTAGCTTATACTGCACCATAACGGTTGATGTGTACCGTGCGTATATGGCGTTATGTCACCTGTCATCCTATCAGATTGGCCATAGCCTAAGTATCATTCTTATCTTGATTCATTTTTGTTTCCAGAAACCCTTTGGTGAGTTGCAGCAAGATTAGCCACATAGACTTAAATGCATGGGCTGACCCTGACTGCAATAGTGTTAGCTAAAATTCTATTATGATTGTTATATTCGAAATACTGTCTGTTACGAATATATTTTTACGATGAATTTAATGCATTCCAATGTTGTTGACCTTAGTTTCGTTTTATTTTTTGTGTAATTATCTTGATTTTGTTTATAAAATATTTTTTAATAAAAACTTATTGTGATATTGTTAAAATTTGGTGTATTTTTAAATACAATAAAACTAGTAATCTTTCTTAAGTACCTTTGTATTTATTTTTTAGCAAGACCCACACATAATCTTTTGTGTATTTAATTAAACTAGCAGTGGTCACCTGGTAGTTGGAATTTGACCAATATTATGGTCAAATTTACTGCACTCCTTCCTGTGAACTTTATTTATGCCAAATCTCACACGCCTTCGTGCGTGCAATATGCTTAAAAAGGGGTACAACAATTTAACGTATTATTATATAGTTAAATACTCAAACACTTACATTATAAAATACATAATAGTTTTCCGCCTGCCGTTTATTTTTTTCTTAATTTATTCATTTCCTGCTGCAGTTTTTTTTCTTTTAACTGTATAAAATCAGTATTCTTATTGAATCCAATTAGATTTTCAATAAAAAAAATTGCTAACTTACTTTTTTCACTCAAAACAGCAATGGAAATGAAACTCTGAAGAGTTACCGGGAGTTAAATATCAATTTCTGTAACCAATCATTACAGAGGTTAATGACTTCTGTATTTGTTTATAAGGCATTCAGGGTTACCTTCATAAAAAAACACGCACAAACTCTAATATTATCTGTAAATATCCGAGTGCTAAAATTCTTTGTAAAAATTTTGCAGATTTAGAACTTACATTTCCGTGCATGAAGCGCAGAACGGTATACTAAACATTTCAGTCTTCACATTTTCACAGTCTTGAGTGAGCGGGTACGCGGGTAGGACGTTTGTCGTTCGTAATAGTGCATCGTCAACCTTTTGGCAGTTGAAACTATTGATTTACTTTACAACTAAAATGAAGTCGTGTGCAGTTTGTAATATCCAGTTCAATGACGGTGTTCAATGTGCGAGCTGTAAGAAGCACTTGGACTTTGGTTGTGCTAGTATATCTGAAGGAGGTTGGAGAAAACTCGGTGTTGATAGGAGGGCCCAATGGAAGTGCCCAATGTGTAAAATCTCTTCACCAGCCGTGCTTACACCTACACCAGAACCTGCTGCTTCCCTTGATACAATATTAAGCGAGATACGTGAAATGAAGCGTCAACTTCTCAACTTACCAACTCTTGTGGATGATTTACGCACAATAAAAGATGAGTTGACGGAACTTAAGTCTTCATGTGACTTCTCTAGTGGCAGACTCGATGAATTTAATACTAGACTTGTGGAGCTGGAGATCAAGGTATCTGGATTTGAACAACTTCAGGAGACAGTTAACTGTTTACAAGCTGATGTAGTGAATACTAAATGCGAGCTATCCTCATACGATCAGCGTTCGAGATTAAATAACGTGGAGATTAAGGGAGTTCCCCTCAAGAAGGACGAAAATTTGTTCACTATCGTCGATGACATAAGCCGCAAGATTAATTATAATTGCCCCAAAACCCAAATCAACTACATCTCGAGAGTTCCCATGCATAACTCCAAAGAGAAATTGATAATAGTAAGTTTCCTGAACAGATACATAAAGGAAGACTTTATTGCAGCTGCACGCGCTGAAAAAAATCTTTCCACTACGGACCTAGGATTTCGAGGAGAACTACAGCGCGTCTACGTAAACGATCACCTTTGTGCCGAATCGAAAAAACTGTTAACGCAAGTCAAAGCTAGAGCCAAGGGAAAAAACTATGATTATATCTGGGTTAAACACGGTAAAATTCATGTACGGAAAAATAATAATTGTAAAACCTTCATAGTACGAAAGGAAACGGATTTAAACAAAATTGTCTAAAATGTTATCTACAATACTCTCTTTGTATTTTCTTGGTTAACTTTTTCTTAAATATAAATATAAAAAATAGTATCGCAACTACACTAATTCATTGCTGTAAAAGGTTTGGCACTCCTGTCTTGCTAATGAGCCTGACGCTTCATTATCGCGCTGTTTGCATAAAAGCATTAATGATTAAAAATGTATCTTTCTCATTCACACCCACATGTATTATGAAGTATTGCTTGCTTTATCCCGCAGCTGTCTGCAACACACCGCCGTCTGACTTCGGCTTTCTTGCACAAATAAGTGAATTCTACCCACTTTACAAGTATTTATTAATATCTTGTATGATTATTATTTTATGTGTAAATTGTTTACTTTTAAGTATTTCAGTTTACAAGTATTTATTAATAATTTGTCTGATTGTTATTTTATGTATAAATTGTTTCCTTTTAAGTATTTATATTGTTGCGTACACAAATGTGTTTTGTAACTGCAATGGGTAATAGTAGTAAACATCAACTAACCATCCTATATCAAAACGTACGTGGATTGCGAACTAAAACTGACACTTTTTATCGCCAGGTATCAATGAGCACGTATGATATTATAGTTTTAACGGAGACGTGGTTAATGGATGGCGTTTTAAACTCGGAGTTTTTTGATGATAGGTACATAGTTTGGCGTCGCGACCGAGACTATTCTTTAACTGGGCAAGCTAGAGGTGGTGGCGTACTTATTGCCACGCGTAGGGAGTTACGGGTGACTTCACAGCCACTTCTATATTCTACAGCTGAAGACCTTTGGCTAAATTTACATTTCAAAGACTCCAATTCAGGAGCTAATACAAATTTATATATATGTGCTATTTATCTTTGTAAACAGTGCAACGGCCTTTCTTTTTCTTCACAACTGAGTAACTTTCTTACTAAATTAAATGCAGTTACTATGAACAATACTTCCGATATGTTCCTGGTGGTTGGCGACTTTAACATGAGTGGTATTTCCTGGATTTCTTTGGATAGTAAAAATAATAATTCGCTCGTGCCAGTAAACCTGACGACTTATGATGAGTGTTTGTTCGCGGATGAGCTATCTACGCTGGGCCTCGGTCAATATAATCTGGTGCTTAACAGGTATGGTAAAATGTTGGATTTAGTACTCTCAAACAAATTAGTAAATGTGACGGAATGTACCGACCCTTTAGTGCCTATCGATCCTTACCACCCAGCACTATTAATTAACATTAATAACATTTTTGAAATACCTGCCTTGGTTTATGCCCCGCGACTACGCTATGTATTTAGTAGGGGTGATTTTAAATCTTTAAATGACGATATAAATGCTATGGACTGGGAGCACGAGTTCTCATTTCGGTCAATGGATGAGTCAGTGGAGTTCTTTAATGAAACTATCACTCATTTACAAAATAAATATATACCACAAAAGCTCGTCCGTAAAAATAAATATCCAGTATGGTTTAACTCGGCTCTGATTAAAATTATTAAAGAAAAGTATAGGTACCTAAAAAAATTCAAGACCTACGGCAATATATCTGATGAGCTAACGTTCAAACTATTACGAGAAAGAGTGAAGACTATGGAATTCACCTGTTATAATAATTACATCGCCCTGACTGAAAACTCAATCAAAGTAAATCCCAAACAATTTTGGACGTTCGTTAAGAATCGCTATAAGTCAACCGCCATTCCTAGTGCACTGAATTATGATAACAAACTATTACTCACGGGCGAGTCTATTTGTGAGGCATTTGGCTCTTATTTCCATTCGACTTTTCTTAACGATGGCGCTGGCAATTCTAACACTTCAATTACTAAAAACCTTGATTCCTCTACAATTAATCCGCTATGTGACATCTGCAAGATCGAGGTGAAAGTTGATGTAGTTGCCAGTCTGCTTCATAAGCTAGACACATCTAAAGGTGCCGGTCCTGATAACCTATCATCTCTTCTTCTCGTTAAGTGTGCATCATCTATCTGTGTGCCTATTTCAATCCTATTTGCAAAATCTCTATACTTATGTGTCGTCCCCAAAGTCTGGAAGTCTGCATATATTACACCGGTGCATAAAAAAGGGTCCAAAACAGATGTAGTTAATTATAGGCCTATTTCGAAGCTATGCATTATAGCCAAAGTATTCGAGAAGATTATCTACCACCAGTTATTTCCCGTTATTGTTAAAGCGCTTAGTCCTTTTCAGCACGGTTTTTTAAAAGGCCGGTCTACGACCTCAAACCTGGCATTATTCAATGATTTTATCACAAAAGCTATGGATGAGGGTCGGCAGGTCGATGTCGTTTACACTGATTATAGCAAGGCATTTGACCGAATAGAACATAGCATCCTAATTAATAAGCTTGCTTATTTGGGAATACGCGGAGATCTGCTCAGGTGGTTTTCCTCGTATATAGAAAATAGGTCGCAAGCTGTAGCACTTAATAACTACCTGTCAAGTTGGGTTTCAGTGCCTAGTGGAGTACCTCAAGGATCGTTACTGGGCCCCCTCCTATTTGTTATCTATGTAAACGACATCGACCATTGCCTAAAATCATCTCATCTATTATGCTTTGCTGATGATATGAAAATTTATTCCACAATCTCATCAGTTAAAGACATGTCAGCACTTCAGACCGATCTATGCCAGCTGGAAGATTACTGCCTATTAAACAAACTTGACCTCAACCCCTCCAAATGCTCAGTAATCACGTATACTAGGAAACGTGAGATCATAGAGACTTCGTACACCTTGGGAGGTCTAACCTTGCCAAGAACTATTACAATTCGTGATTTGGGCGTATACCACGATCAGAAGTTAGCTTTTGACACGCATATTGACACATGTGTGAGAAAAGCTTCCAAATCCCTCGGGTTTATAATGCGACTTTCTAAATCATTCACTGAAGTTAAGACCCTCAAAATTCTGTACTGCACCTATGTCAGATCTCATTTAGAGTATGCATCACAAATTTGGAACCCCTGTTACAACAAATACGTCGATAGAATTGAAAAAATACAAAAACGCTTCGTTAGACACCTTTGCTTTCGTCAAAAGATTCCTTATCGTTCTAAAGATTACCTCCAATTATGTAAAAAATACCACCTTCTACCACTTTCCATCCGTCGTGTGATAGCTGACTTCTCCTATCTTATAAAAATCATTAACAATGAAATCGACTGCCATGAGCTCTTGGAAAAACTATATTTTAATGTCCCGTGTAAGTCAGTTCGCTTCAATCCACCCATTCGTGTTCCGAATGCTAGTACAAATTACAGGCAGAACAGTTACATTGTACGAGCAATCAGAAATTTCAATAGTATATGTAAGCAGCACGGTTTTGACCCCTTTATGACTAGTGTGTCATCGGCAAGAAGGACCTTAAGCCTCACCTTTTTCAAATAGACAGCTATTTGTTGCAAGATCAATAAATCATAATGTAATAATAATTTGTAGTTGTAAAAGTGATTTGTAGTTGTAATTGTTAATATACTTTAACATGCTACTAAGTACCTACTCGCTCACAATTAAATTTAACTTACTATATTTCTATAAGCGAAGACTTGTTATTGGCTTTCTATTAACTAGATGATGTTGTTACTGTGATATCCTAGCTGTAAGTCTTCCATACTTTAAATAAATAAATAAATAAATAAATAAATTACATTACAATACTACTGTGGCACTCAGCGGTTACGATTCTCATACCTATTTGGGTACTGTATGAATTTAAAACAATATAACTTCACGATACTTTAATACAGGTAACAATAGCCATGGAGTAATGAACTTATGTCTAAATGGATTACTTCTGAACAAACGTCTTGATCGAGCATCCGCTCCTGGCCAAGAACCCCTCCCTTGTTGCTATCGGTACTTTAGGTGTTGAAATTCTTAAAATGATTGCTTGTATACCACTTTATATAAACAGGAACTGTAAATGTGAGTACATCGTAGCCATTTATGTCTAAGTAGTTTATAGTTATCCTAGTTCATATTTTTGATGATGTGTATTCTTACACATAGTGTATCTGTTTTAGTTTGACATTGCGTTCTCATTTGCTGAGAACCTTCTTGTAATTTTAGTCCCGACTTCAGGCTAATTACGACATAAACCTCCAATGCACTCACATCCTGTTATCGGCATAATGTACCAGCAAATTATGTTAAAACAATATATTTTAAAAGAGTGTCTATGGAGTTTCTTGCCGGATTCTTCTCCATGAGATCAACTTTTTGGAACCGTGCAACTAGAGTCAATAACGTTTCATAAACGCTTGTGAAAGCTTATTTGAAATAAAAACATTTGATTTGATTGATTTGATTTGATTTGTATTGAAATTCTTAAATGGTCTTTGAAATACGGCATGTGAGTATTTATATAAACCAAAAATCTATCGAATTAACATTTTAATTACATTGACTGTTCAAAAATAATGAAACCTAACAATATTAAGACTTTCTAAATATGCTTAGGTATTCTTAACTAGTACTAGATTAATAGGATCAATCGATGTCTAAGACTTCAATTTCATCTTGTATAAAGACTGCCTCGTTAGTCTAGTGGTCCCAAGCGCGACTGCTACGCTAGGGGTCTTGGGTTCACTTCCCAGGTCGAGCAAAGTGTTATTGAATATTTCTATGAAATTTACTGTAGCAGCTCGGAGTCTGGATTTGTGCCCGGTTAATGGCAGTAGGCTCGCCCCCCATTTATAAGGGACCTAAACATACCGGCGAAGCGTGGGTGTACATCAGTATAGCTCTGCCTAACCCTTCGGGGAATACAGGCGTGATGGTACGATATGATATGATATGATAAAGACTAGGTTCCAATTAGTGTCATATATTATTTTAACGGTTTAGTGTAGTTAGTTTAGTTAATGATATTGATTTAAATAGCAAGTTTATTCGGAAGCCTTGAATAAAAGCCTTACAAATCATCGATAGGTACGAATCGGTTTTCTCTTGCAAGGACTTGTGGTTTATCAAATCTAGTGTAGTGCTGGGCTTTGATAAGTGTAAGTTAACAAACTGCTGACTTCCTCAAACGGCAATGTTTGACATCGACAATGTGTTCGTTTGCGCGAGTCCCTATGCTTCTTTCAGATTTACTATATAGACAGATTGCAATCACAATCAAGCTTGTATACTCCTGCATCTTGTAAAGGCATATGAGAATGAAGGTATGCAAGAACTTAATGATTTCCTTCAGCAGCTTAAATAAGTTTTGATTGAAGCACGATTTACAAATATTTATGGTAATGCGACAATTATCAAGAGCTTGACTGTGGCACGTTTTACGCGGTTTCCGTGATAAAGGCGAGGTATTCGGTTCTTGTTGTCATGCAATACTTGCTTCACATGTTGAAACTCTGCATCTACTTTTCCATCATAGATCCCATGTGCGCTCTGAAACCAGTAGTCCCCGACGATATATAACTGTTTTGGGTGATGATGTGATTCACTATTTAGGTATTTTTAATAATAATATATACCATTACGCCTGTATTCCCCGAAGGGTTAGGCAGAGGTGCACTAATGTACACCCACATTTCGCCGGTATGTTTAGGTCCCATGTAATAGGGAGCGAGCCTATTGCCATTAACCGGGCACAAATCCAATATTAATAATATATCTTTCTTAACCACATAAATTCCATAGTTAATAAAAAAGGATCTCGTGCCCTTGGTTTCGTTTTAAGAATGTCTGCTGAATTTTCTAATATCAAAACGTTTAAAATACCGTACTGTAGTTACGTACGGAGTCTCTTAGAGTACCTACGCATCGCAGGTGTGGAACCCTTGTTATGACGTTTATTCGTCTCGCTTAGAGTCTATATAAAAGAGATTTCTACGCTACTTACAGTATCGAGCCCACATATTTCTGCCAGATTATGAAGCGAGATGCCGTAAATTTAATTTTTTTCCCCTTTATAAACGCCGAGAAATAGCTGATCTATCCTATCTTTTTGGTATTATAAATAGCACGGTCGACTGTCCAGAACTCCTGGAGTAGGTAGGACTGCGTACGAACACGGTTGCATTGAGGAAACCAAACGTTCTTTATGTTCCTATTGTTCGAACTAATTACAGGCAAAACTCGTTTGTCATAAGAGTCTCTAGCTCGTACAATAGATTAGTTAAGGCAAACCCTGAGCTGGACCTATTCCACACATCAGTAAGCAAGCTGAAACGCTTACTGACTGGTAGCTTTTTTCTTCTTGACTCATTTAAATTAAGTACCTAACCACGGTCTATGTGCGTGTTTTGTGTGTGTTGTTGTGTTTTTTTTTCTGTTATAATCTATTATTATTTTTGTTTCAAACTACTATATATATTATATCTGTCGCCTTTATCTATTTTATCTATCTGCGGAAACTTGTAATTGGCCTTCTCATATGTGTAACAATAGTTGCATATATCTATAAATTTATTTAATTCTGTAAACCTAGCTGTAAGTTTTCCTACTATTATAAAAACAAAAAAAATGCAAATTACCGTGGAGTCAGTGCTAATAACCTTTTGAGCCGTCTTAGATGTTTTAATCTTCTATATATATAAAAATGGTCCTATTTCCTTGGTCACGGCATCACGCCTGAACGGCTAGACTGATTTCACTAATTCTTTTTTGTTGGGTGTGATATTGTCAGAAAAAGGTTCATTTCAAAATTTAATAAAACAGACATGTTTTTTTATCAAATTCGAATTCTATATTTATAGCTAAGACGAGCTGCTGTCGGGTCAGCTAGTAATTCATAATACCAAAAACATCATAAGTAACACTGTGCATGGAAAGAAAACCCATAAGTACAGACAAATATTTAAATGGTAGCCACAACCCAACGCCCACCGATCTACCGTGCGTCGTCTCAATTAGTCGTGATTCGACCTACGTCGTGATTTTTTATCGAATAACTGATTTGTATAGCAGTCAGAAACGTCAAATTCGCTCCAGCTGTTTCGGATTTTTTTCAGAACAAAGAGATAGTCAGACAGACCGACTGACAGACGGACAGGCGGACAAAAGTCCTAATTTTTTATAGGTACCGTATATACTTTCAAGTTTCAGTGCAGTGATAGCCTAGTATGACCATTGGACTGCCAAGTCGAAGGGTTCGAGTTCGAATCCAAGGCACGGTCTTTTCGAAGTCATGTGCGTATTAATAATTAATTATCACGCGCTTAAACGGTGAAGGAAAACATCGTGAAGAAACCTGCATGCCTGAGAGATTTTCGTGACGGCATGTGAAGTCTGCCAACTTGCAGTAGGCTAGCGTGGTGGACTATAGCCTAATCCCTCTCGTTCTGAGATGAGACCCGTGCCCAGCAGTGGGACAATGTAATGGGTTGATGATGATATAAGTACTTTCAAACATACACATGAATTTCATTTATGTATTTGTATAGATTAAAAATGTTTGTGTCTGCCAGTATTATGAATATTCATTATTACCTAAAGACAACGTGAGTTGAAAATTTCACTTTTTTATTTAACATGAGATAATAATTATATTGTAAATACGCAGTAGTAGTTTTCTATCATTGTGCTGATGAAGCCCAAGCTGAATCAACATGATTTTCATGAATTTTTAATGAAAAGGGTTCCGAATAAGGCCATTCTTTTTTTTATTCATATAAGTTATAAGTCATTCCATATGAGTAAATCTATACTTATAATAAATTTGTAGCTGAAGTATTAAGTACATGTTAAAGAACAATAGAAGCCAAAAATTTTTTTTAAATTTTATGTTTTATTATTTTCTCTTCTGTCTATATTTGTGTTTGAACGCGCATCATGGAAAAATATTCCACGGAATTGGAACTAGTTTTCACAGATACCTCGTGTTTCTTGATACGCCGTCTATAAGCCGAGTTATCTATAGGTACCAATTAAAATTCGGTAAAGTATTTTTCTGAAAAGGTTTCATCGATTTTGATAATGGTTTTCAAATGAGGTCACGTGGTTAACTGAACTCTAAAAATTTAAACACAATATTTACAAAAAAATACAATTTCACTTACTTTTTGTTTGCTCTGTTTCAAATTAAATATATTTAACTCAGGAAAGTAAATAAGGAGCAAGCTTGCAAGCATATAAAAAGAGATGCCTACAAAAAATGTGCAGTGTCATTTCAGATATTTTGAGACATGTTTCTCAGGAGCGTTATTATTTTTTACCTCTGCGTGAGGCTATGTAAAGCAGAATTATACAACCGATATACATCTACACCATTAACAGAAGATGAGTTGGCTGAATATAAACAGAATAATGCACTAGCGTGAGTATTATTTTTTTGGATTTATAAATTGTCTATTTACCAAATAACAAAAAAGTCAAACCACCTTCAAAAAATAACAAAAACAATGTTATCTCTAGAACAGTTTCGGAAGTCGATGGCTTTAATTTGAGTGAATCATCACCACCGACCGATGATTCAGGTTTTACTTATATTGTATTTTGCCAATATATAATATGGATAGGCAAACTAAATTCACTACTGAATGAGACTGCGAGGTTTCGGACTAAATGAAAATATCATCGATGTATTGAATTTTTTTTTTGCTAATTTTTAAATACCGCATGACTGATTTCGGTGAACCGGTACTGGGACCACCCGGGAATTAAACCCTTTGAAACAAAAACAATTTTTCCAATCTGTTAGGCGTCTCAAAGATTTCGTCGAATTGAGAACCTCCTTCTTGAAGTCGGTTAAAAAGTTACTTGCTAAATAAATTAGATTTATCAAAAGTAGTCTTAAATCGATGAATAGAATGTGTAAAACCCGTCCCATGTATGAGACCCCCTAAGGGAGGCTTTTTCCCAGAGGAACGGCAACGGCTTGATAAATTAAAGAAAATATTGCTTGACTTTATGTTTAATGTTTCTAGAATTTCACCTACCTGGCGATTTGTATCTTGAATGTCGTTGTTTACACGCGTGGAATACGCACGTGGAAATAAGTTAATTAAATAGTTCTATGCTCTTCGCATAATGTGGGCTAATATATTCCAGGACTTATTTTGATCATAGCATTGTCTCCATTTGAGCCTTTGTATCGGCACAAGATACCATCGCCGTCGGTATCACCCCATTTAATGCCGGGCATGGGTCTCCTCTCAAAAAGAATGCGAGAGGCACAGGAGCATTGGACCACCACGATAGTCTAATAAGATTCAACGGACTCCAAGTAACTTCAAGAACTATAATTATTGAGCACACAATTGTTTCAGACGTTGCGCCATTGATATAAAAGAATGCGATGAAAGCGAGAGAAGACGTGTCGATGGAACATGTAACAACTTGAAGTATCCTGCTGCTGGAACACATTTTCGACCAATGTACAGGGTGCTGCCTGCTTACTGCTCCAAGGGTATGACCAGCAGACAATAAATATAATTAACTCTGAACTGACTTCATTACAAACTAATGTAATGTCGTTGGGAGTCCTTGAATTCACGCGACATATAACTAGTCCTGGTTTATCTATGCGAATCGCCATTGTACAACAGTGGATTTCACTTTGTCCGATATTATAAATATTAATTTAAATCCATCTATATTTTCTTTGGTGTCTCTATAACCCTCAATTGCTTCAGTTTTACATTCACGTCTTCTTTATTCACGTGCGTCTCATCCTTCTTTACTACATGCTTATTCTAACAGAAAAAACAGGAACCGAAACGGTGCTTATAAATATTTTTCTAAATAGGCCTCAAAATATACCTTTCTGCTTTTATCTGTTACGTTTCTACAAACTACTTTTATCATCTTTCTGCCCTTAACAAAAATAACAGTGGGTATTCTTATTCTTAAGTCTTTTTTTTATAAATTCCTATCAGCCTCTTCATTTACTCCCTTTGTAGCCATATCATCTCTAGAAAAATTCTACAATCAATACAGAGAGGATCGAGACATATCTACTGATGCTGACATTTTATCTCGCAAAGTATACGATACCTTTGTGTAATACATATAAATAATTTAACGCTCTTTGTGGGATATAAAGTCTAAAGTTTAAAAAATGATCGTATTTCTCAGGTCTTCAGTCCGGCGAGGAACCTGTTTTGCCAAGAGTAGTTCGCACTCGTCTGTTAGAACAAGGGAAGTCGTATCATGTCGATATGACTCAGCTAGTACCTGGCTACGGTGCTTTCGTGTTTTTGGATTTTGGATCTCTTCATGACATAGGTAACTAATAAATAAAACTAATTGGACGTTGGACATGTCATAATTATTTTGACGTCAGGAATTTCAAAATAAATACAATTTTTGCAATTAACATCCCATCCAACCTCAATAACGACACTCAATATCGACTTTTAGGATTATTTACTCCAGATCCCCTCTTCAAGGTGTTTAGTTTCAGAATAATCACGGAATACGTGTTTGACTATTAATCTGCTTTCAGGATTGGGTACTCCTACGTATATTTCATACTATGGTTCCGTACTAAGTTTAAACACCCGTTTGCCCCTTTAGGAGGCGAAAAGGTTGATTTTTGGATAAAAATTACGACATGTATTTTTCCTTATTTCTTTTTATAAGTTATTTTACGAAGTTTCAAGTCGAAATTTTTATTTAAAATATTATATTTCCATACAAATTTTGGACCGCCATTTTAACCCATTCAATTCAAAATATCATTCCTTGTCATACAAAATGTAAGCTTTCTAGTTTTTTATAACTTAAGTCTAAACAACAGTCTTCATTCATTTCTCGTACTATATTTTTGCAATTACTTTGAAAGCTACTCATGTCAGTGTTAAGTGATGTTATACAGTTTTTGATGTTTAAAAATGTTAGTTTTCTCATTTTCAGACCAATTTTTATTTTATAAGACTGACTGTTGTGAGCCAGAACACATGAATGATGAAGGTTGCTCGCCGAACATAGTGCCGTGGGATGACCCTGTGCACAGGTTCACAGGCATTCGGTGTATGAACCTGACCACGCCGCTCACTTACCAAGACTACAAATGTACTAAGGACCCCATACCTTCACCGGTGCGTTGAGTTTTCATAAGTGATTATTATGCATTTTAAGATGATGTTGACACCTTTGATGTAGATTGACCCCATCTCACACACAATCATAACAGTTGGGAGGCAAGTTATCGGAGCCCCAGAAGTGAAACACACCAGGCTTATCATAATTATTGTAGCATCTGTCGTCTATATCGTTCGTATGACTACATTGGGTGCTTCCCATATACTTACGAATATATAGGTTCTATTTACCTTTTGGAGGAACGCGAATCGCTAATATATAATGTATGTAGCGCAGTACTCATATAGGGAATCATACCATAAGCCCAGACGAAATAGAAAACCCCTACGAAAGTCAGTCTATAATAGCTGCAGGGTTCAGTAGTGAACTCTTACACAACGAGGGGCGAACACAATAGACCGCCTACGGTAGCAGTGATAACATTTCCACAAAAAAATATTTACATTTACTATTGCGATCTCAAACCAATTAGTTCAAGTCCTGTGGAACTCGTATAAGTGACTATTAAGTTTTCTTGACAAGTAAGTAACAATATATTACCGAGGCCCAGGGTGCGCCAGACAGTTAGTTGTAAATAATTTTCATTGTTTGATTGCTTAATTATATAGAAGTAACTAAAATTAACACCGTTAATTCACAGATTGCCAACGCAACTTCTGCCTTTGATCTGTCCCAGATTTACAATTATAATGATGAGGGTGATAGTGTAATAAGATCTTTCAAATCTGGAGAGTTGGCTGTTGAAGAAGAGAGTGGCAAATTGTGGCCTTTATCTAACGAAAATAAGACTGCCTGTCAACTAAACGTGAATTCAGAGACCAGATGCTTCAAACATCGTAAATTGTTTTATTTGTTGCTTTTTAATTCATTCAGATACTTTAAGAAACAAATATGGTTCATTAGGGGTTGGAAATAGTATTTTCATTATTTTGAACAAGAGTACATAATTCTCTTACTGACTGCCCTATTAGTCTAGTGGTCCTAAGCGCGACTGCTATGCTAGAGGTCCTGAGTTCGATCCCGAGGTCGTGTTATTGGGTTCTTCTATGAATTTCTCAGTAGCAGGTCGGAGTCTGGATTTACATACCACCACGCCTGTATTCCCCGAAGGGTTACGCAGAGATGAACATTAGTACAAATAGGGGGCGAGCCTTTTGACATTAACCGGGCACAAATCAAGACTGATGGTATGTTATAACATCATAAAGATTCACTATAAAATGATTATTAATTTCCGATCTACATAGTTCTTCGAAAGGTATAGTATTCTCCGACCTTCAATTCGGACTACTATGCAGTACAGGCGAGTGCTGTCACCAGAAAATATTTCTAATACGGCTAATTTTTCAAATTTAGATGTAAACGGGCTGCTTTCCATCAATATGTTAATTGTATGGTTCTTGAGATATCACAATTATTTGGCCAAAAAGCTGTCCGCCATCAACCCCTGTTGGGATGATGAAAAATTGTTCCAAGTAGCAAGGGAAATCAATATCGCTACGGCACTGCAAATTAATTACTACGAATGGCTGCCTACTGTTATAGGTAAGATATCAGTAATTATTTAACTACTAAAATGCCTGGCCCCAGGTATAATGGAAAAGGGAGTGAATGATGAGTTGACGGCTGACAGGGATCAACGGAAGCATGAGGAATCATTAAAGAAATTTTTCACAGCTCTGAACAAGTGTGTCACCAGATTTCGAAAACTTTTATGAACGGCATCGTGTTCTTTGATTTTTTTCTAAGTATTATACTTTAAAGCTTAACTAGTACACACGGCACACAATTTCAGTTTTAGCTGATCTGGTATAGTATAAACTTTGCATAAAATAAGAGACCAGCGAAAACTGGATTTGTATAGTTCGATGTGTAGCCGTGTGTACGTCTACTCGCTTTTGGTGATTATTTCAGAAAAATTACTTTAGTGTTTGCTATCTTAAAATAAATATTATGTCAATCCTACTTGCCTTACATCGCTCAACATTTATAAATGTTCAGCATTATCAGAAGATAAAGATGTAGTTACTTGATTGATTTAGCCGAAATTATTTTCATTCTGCATTAGTTTCCATGGCCATATTGTTATTTATTATTGGTGTTATTGTGTGTTATTGTTACTTTAATGTTTTATGATCCATTACATTAAACAACCTTAACATCACAGCAAACAAAGTTTTATTTCATTGGATGTTTGTGAAAATAAAATGATAATAATTCAAGTTATTTTTCAGGATATAAGAGCTTGGTAAAAAGTGGCGTTATTAGCAATGATTCTGGCTTCAGAGACATTTACAATGAAGAACTTTTTCCGGCAATACCTGCAGAATACGCCATTGCTCTACGATGGTTCCACCTCATACAAGATGGCACAGCTAAGTAAGTATAGCATTGTAACAACATTCTCTGTTACTGAAAACATACATCACGAGCAATGAAACTTAAAAAAAGTAAGTAAAAAGATAGCTGTTGGACACGTAAAGGACTCTAAAAACGTATAATTAAATCGACACAAATTACCTTGACCCAGACTTGAAATCGAAATAGAAGCAACGACACACGGCTCAACGGTTTTCCCAGAATTACCACCTTTATCGGTACACCAAACGTGGGGTCAATTATTATTGCAATCTTTAATCTTAGCATCGTCACGTCAGAGTCATCAATTTGGAGAGACTAGGATCACGTTGGGGTCAACAGAGTAATGATCTAGCCAAGGGAAAGACCAGGAGGGCACTTTGCTGGGCGAGTCACGGCCTCTATAAATGGTTACCCTCTATTATAGAGGGTAACCATTTATAGAGGCACTTCATCGAAATTCTTAAGTAGTACGATAAATGTCATTATATAATTCTGTGCGTTGTCAACTTTCAGTACATAATCACAGGCTTTGAGTGTCAAAGCCTGTGATTATGTACTGAAAGTTGATGACATTAAAATACGGCCAGTTACGAAAAGATCAAAATTGGGTATAGGAGTACCTATAGGACTTCTAGTGCAAGATGAGATGATGAAATTAGGAAACATGCGGTGGTTACTATGTGGCATGGTGAGGCATGTGAGATTTGCGCAAGACTGAAATACAGCAGTAGGCAGATTGGGGCTATTAATCCAGAATTCATACAAATTTCAACAATAAAGGGATGAATTCATTGTAAATCGTTTGGTAAAAACCACATAATGTACGAGTATGACATTATGTGTTTTTTTACCAAACGATTTGTTAAGCTCTTCGAATGTGCATCTTCCCAATTAAAAATGTTTATGATTTCGGATTTCAGCTCCGTACATATTACATCCGTATCGTATCATATTATCTTCATTATTGTTTAATCTGACCACATTAAAATGATTAAGTGATCGCGGTGGCTTAGCGGTCATAGCGTCTGGTGTACTTAACCAGAAGACGCAGGTTCGAATCCTGCCCGCGGTCGTATTTTCCTTCACTAAAATAACTTAATAATCTTTGCATGGAAAATGCCTAAAAAATACAAAAAGATGATTAAGTGATATTAATATTATAAATTAAAAGAAATATTTTTCCAGGATGTACAGTTCAAATGGTACTTTCTTAGGTGAGTCACCTATAGTTGACTTCACGTTTAGAACTGGTTGGTTGTCCCAAGAAGATCACATGGAACAAGCTACAAAGGCAATATACTCACAGCCTTGTCGCGATGTTAGCCACAGCATTGATCATGACGTAAGTTGTTTTTGGATACTTGTATTTAATTTTGATATACTTTTGTAGTAAGCACGCGTGATATGATAACATTTTTATGTTAGTTATATCACTCGTAATGTATAGTTATATATTTGCCTGATTAGACTGGTAGTCCTAAGCGCGACTGCTACGCTAGAAGTCATAGGCTGGATTCCCAGATCTAGCAAATTATTATTAGGTTATTCTATGCAACTCTCAGTAGCAGTTTGGAATCTGGATGTGTGCCCATTAAGTGGTAATAGGCTCACCCCCTTTTACGTGGGATCTAAACTAACCGGACCTAAACATACCGGAAAATTGTGCATATACATTAGAACACGCTTGCCTAACCCTTTGGGGAAAACAAGCGTGATGGTATTGTATGTTAGTTCTATGAAGAACTCTACTACTTGTATCGTGTGAGATGGCATAAAATAATACGCAAACACCTATGTCTTACCATAATGTTAGCACGTACGTACATACCGTAATACGCCAAGCCTTTGTAAATTAGAACAAGAGATGGAACATATATAAAAAAAAAACTATAATCTTAGACGAACACAAAGGTGCAGGAGATGACGGTATTCCACCAATACTTAATAATCTATATAAATATAAAAATCAATCGCCGTTCGTTAGTCTCGCCTAACCGCAAAAACGGCTTGACCGATTAGAATAATTCTTTTTGTGTTTTGTTTGTCATAATACAGGGGTGGTTTAAAAAGAAAAATAATAAGGAAAATCTTGAAAGAACAATTAAAAAAGAATAAATAATATTGGTAAAGAAAATCCTCTACGTGACTTGCGATATGAAACTGTAATTTTTCATATTTTTTTTAAAGATAAAATGGCTTTCGTGGCAGCCAGTGTTTTAAACTCTTTTGTGCTCAAGGTGCTTCAATAATGAGAATCTAGCAGAGTGTAACCCAATATATGGCAGAACGAAGTTTGCCGGGCCCACTAGTATTTAATAAATATCTCAAAGCAGCCACCACAGCTTAACCAAATCCAAGTCTACCTCAACTTACCTCCATATGCTTTGTACCGTCAATTTTAGAGTCATTAGAAAAACGTTCCCCTGTGGATACTACATACACTGATTTTAGTAAGGCGTTCGATAGGGTCGACCATTGCCTTCTGGTCGGTATTGGAGGATATTTGCTACAGTGTCATACTTCAGCGACAGGTTATTAAGTACAATAGAACGCTATGTAGAAAAATAACTAAGGCACATCTCAGCATCAAAATGTTAGTCGCCACCTCTATTTGATCAGTAGGTAAATAAAGTGACCAAGAGACTGTTAGCAATGACAATACATTTTTCGTTCGCCAAGAAACAAGCCATTCCATTCTTTTAGTATTGATTTGTATTTTAAATTTGTTTTAGATGGCTGAGCGAGGCCTCCCTGGAGTTCAGGAAAATCTGGACATCGCCGCTAGTGACCTGCACAAAGGTCGTTTGTTCAACTTGCCTCCGTACATTCACTACGTGTATTTGTGCCATGGTATTAAGATCACCTGCTTCGACGATTTGCGCGTACTCATGTCAGAGGATGTAAGTTAACGGTTTTGTTATATTCTATAGAATATTAAGAATTAATTAAAATCTTATATTATTATTATTTAAATATATTTAAATGCCATAGCCAAGTGATATGACCATTGTACTATAAAATGGTTGAGCTACGCGATGACTGATGTATGTGTGCCGATGTATGGTTCTTTCTTCAAAAGGCTTGTTCAGATTTTGCCCTACTTTGAACTCGCATATAATATAACTATTGTCTGGACTTTAAAAGAGACCATGATTTCTTCTCAGAGGTCGTCAGAGAGGAAACGTCGGCGCTATCAAGTTAAAAAAATATATTTAAAAAAACGACTTGTAAAAGTGTCTTAAAAGATCTATTTACAGAAATAAATATCATTTCATCATTTCATTTCAACTGCCAAGCCAAAGGTTTCGAGTTCAAATCCAAGGTACATACCACTGACTTTTCAAGGTCATGTGCGTATTAATAGTTAATTGTCACACGCTTAAACAGAAGGAAAACCTTGTTAGAAAACCTGCATGCTAAAGAGATTTTCTCAAAAATATAATATGGAATGCTCCATTCTGCTAACTCGTAGCAGGCTAGCGTGGTGGACCATAGCCTAATCCCTCTCATTCTGAGAGAAGATTCAGACGATTAAAATGAGTTGAATACGATGTTAGAATCTATTTTATGTTATTTTACTGTGCTATTTTCAGATGATTAGGCGCTTAAAAGATATATATCCTGATCCTCTGCGCATTGACTTCTTAGCTGGCATGTGGGCGGAGAAGGTGATGAAAGGTGACAGAATACCTCCAACCCTCGCGTGTATCTTGATGAAAACTTTCCGTAGACTCGCGGAAGGCGATAGACATTGGTACGAGAGAAAGGACAGGCCGCATACGTTTACCGCTGGTAAGTTTGTGTTTTGAAAAAGAAAAAGAAAAACATTACAATTTCTATATAACTGCTTCATTAGTCTAGTGGTCCTAAGTGCGACGGCTACGCTAAAGGTCCTGGATTCGATCCCCAGGTCGAGCAAAGTGTTATTGGGTTTTCTATGAAATTCCCAGTAACAGCTCGGAGTCTGGATTTGTGCCCGGTTAATGGCAATAGGCTCGCCCTCTATTACATGGGACCTAAACATACCGGCGAATAAAACATATTTGTATTTTTTTGTTTAATAACATCATGTAAGTACTACTAAGCTAACCCTTTGAGTCTTGGTCACTTGAATAAAGAGATATTAGTATGATTATGTATTATTAACTTAAATTTATAAGTCACTTATATTCATATTTTTGACATCGAAATGTTCACTTCGTTTATGGTAGCTAGGCTTGCGTTTGACCACAACTCGCTTGCTTACCTGCGTTGGTATCAGTCTAATACGTCCTTAGGTAGATGGTTGTAAATAAGTGGTTAATTCGTGCGCTTTTTAGCTGGTTAATTATACAGGTACATACTATGCGAATCTACAAAATATATCAGTGATTTGTGGGTGTATATCAGTATATCTCTGCCTAACCCTACCAGAAATATTGGCGTGACGGTTTATAATACATAAGACAATTATGATTTTGTTGCAGGAACGTTTTATTTACGTTTTATTTATAACATTTTCTTAAAAACTTTATATTAAATCAATATAATTACTTACTAAAAATAACTTCCCATACAAGTGTGCATGCTAGCTTATTAATTTAATTTGCATGGAAAAAAAAGCTATTTGTTCTTTACAGACCAGTTAGCGCAGATAAGAAAATCAACAATATCATCTGTATTGTGCTGCGTTGGCGATGACGTGAAAAAGATCCAGCGAAAGAGTTTTTTGAACATCAGTCCTAAGTAAGAAATAATTTGCACGTATTATGTTACACTGTTTCTCAGAGCAAATAAAAAGTTAAGATGGAACTTTGCGAACAAAGAAGTGAGGCCGGCTAAAACTACGCCTAACCGTGTACAACACACAATTACACGAACACATGTATTAGTTAACTATGCCTTATTTTGTCAGTCGAGCTTTCGATAGCTCGATAGCTAATATCAAAAATAATAGTACGAATGCTGACACTTTAAAAACGGTATACAACATGTAGATAATAAGCGCAAGAGCTTAATTGAAGCGGCGGTAGCCAAATGGCTAGGGCGTCCGACTTACGATCATGTGGTTGCCGGTTCGAAACCCATCCATTACACTATCGACGTAAACCCACTCATAATACAAGCATTAAGCTAAGTACTAGGGGTTAACAAGAATACTAGTAATGTGCGACCCAAATTGCCAGTAAGCTTTAAAAAATGCAGTTTGTTCAGAATAGATAATCTACTGAATCGATTACAGTAGTTTAAGTGGTGTAAGTGTGCCTCTGTATGGATATGAATTTATTTCCCGAATAATGGGAAATAAAAGTTATTTCTATGATAAAAATACAACAGCGAGATATTCTTTACCAGAAAAAAATAAATATTAATATTGATTATTAGATAAAAAAACCTTTTTTTCACTTGAACCAGTAATCAAATGATATATCAACTCTCAGCCGAGATCAAGATTAGTTACTTGCCAGCACATCAGGATATACAAAACTGACTAATGTCTCGAACTGATTTTAAACCAAAAAATGTTGATCACGGAAGAGATAACTTCCGTGATGTTGATGATTAAGTTCAAAATCAACTGAGAAAATTTGTCAAATTTTGGTAGCTTGATGTGCTAGCTACTGTACAATCTAATATACAATGCAAGGTCAGCTTATACTGTACCTTATCGGTTGACGTGTACCGTGTGTATATCGCGTTATGTCACCTGTCATCCTATCAGTGTGGCCATAGCCTAATCTTGTTTCTTTTTTGTTTTCAGAAACCCCTTGGTGAGTTGCAGCAAGATTAGCGAAATAGACTTAAATGCATGGTCTGACCCTGACTGCAATGGTTGTAGCTAAAATTATGATTGTTATTTAAAGAATACGATGAAATTTACGATGAATTTTATGCATTCCACTGTTGTTGACCAACGACCTTACTATCATTTTTTTCTGTAATTATCTTGTTTTGTATCAAAATTTGTATTTTCATTTTTTTTTAATTAATTTATGGTTTGCTCAATTCTGTTGGTCTCAGGGCTGTACTGAGCTTTCATAGGACATAAATTATATTCAGGTATTTTCCTAACAATCGTCTACGCTGATTAAATGCACGCGCAGGCCTAGTTTAAATTGTGAAATATTATTTAAAAATGCTCAAGTTGAATAAAAATATGTTATTTTCATTGTGTACCTACGTATTTATTTTATAGTAAGACCCACTCACATTCTTTTGTGTATTAATTAAATATCTATCAAACTTTTCACGCACTTTCAACACTGTCCACGCGGAACAAAATAAAAGACTTCTTGTTTCATGGGTCTCTCGTTTACTCAAGTTGAAAAATAATTAGTTTAATTTAGAGCAGCAAGTGCAAGATACTGATTCAATACATGATTCTGGTCCTGCATACAAAAAATTTCATCAGATTTTTCTTCATTCTTATTTTTTTTACTTTAAACTGTAAAATATTTTATATAAAAAAAATATACTACCTACTGCCATTAACCGGGCACATATCCAGACTCCGAGCTGCTACTGACAATTTCATAGAAAACCTAATTACCTACACTTTGCTCGACCTGGGGATCGAACCCAGGACCTCTAGCGTAGCAGTCGCTCTTAGGGCTACAAGAGTAATGGGGCAGACCTCCCATATTGCTGAATTATATTCCAACGGATTCCTTATCAGAGCGTTATACAACGCTAAGATAGCTTTAGCGCTTGTAAAAGACATATATGCCCTTTTACAAACATTGATAATGTGCTCTCGGAATGTCAATTGAGCATTCATACGCACGCCTAGATCTCACACTGATTCCCCCCTCCTCATCAGCGCACCGATTCAATTCCACCTGGTAATTGTAGTGGAGTGATACCTTGACACGACCAAATGTTATAACTGAACATTTTGCTAGATTGAATTGCAATTTGTTTTTGCGACTCCACTCAACTACTTGATCGACATCATGCTTCAGTCGCTGAGAATCTTTTACGTTTTCCACAGCCAGCAGTAATTTCAGGTCGTTTGCAAATAACACGCTCGAAGCGCCTTTCATTGTTTCGGGTAGGTAGTTGATCATTATGATGAACTGTAAGGGCCCTAGATTGCTGCCCTGACTCCTAACCTTGTGAAAAACGGTTCCGATCGGTAACCTGCGTACTCCACATACTGTTTCTTCCCAAGTAACACATAAAAGCTGTATAACGGCAGACTTACAGCATTTTTGTATCCTTTTAGCATTTTGAGTTAGTTCTTTAAGAGCATTATAAACGTTTATACGGCTACTATAAGTCTTATTTGGGCACAAATTATACAGCTTTAGATCCTAAATAGGGTCACAACATTTGTTTAATCGCATCACAGGCGCGTTTTAATAGCATTATTGTGATTCATGATGTTGCCGATCGCATTACAGAAGCATTCTTACGGTCACGGAAGTTGCCGATCGCATTACAAAAGCATTATACTGGAAATATTATTGATAATGAAGATGTTTATTGCAATATAAAAGCATTAGAAAGTATTAGAAGCGTTATTGGAGCTATTTAAGTGTTCACATGTTAGAACTTAAACGAAACCTTCCATCATTGCAAAAACATCTCTAATGGTATAGTACAAATGTTATAATCCAATTAATGTAGTAATTTCACTACTTTGTCTCGATATAATATGGACGAATAGTCTGTCAAAATTGAGTGAGAGATACCATAACTGTTTACAAAATTAATCTGGGTACCTAAGTTAATTGACTTTTGTTCTGTCATGCCTTCAAATATTACTGCGCAATCTAGTTTACTGTAAATGTCCATATGAGTTTCATTGAAAATTTTCACGCGCCTTCGATATATTGTGGTTTTGATATAAAACATTATAAAAAAGTATGTGTGAAGTAGCCAAAAAAAAATTTGTATTCCTAATATAGAACGAATTTAACAAAATTAACATAATAATATTGGTTGAGTAGCATTAAATTAAGTTATATCATTATAATACAGGTCTTTTGCTTTTATAGATAGGTCCGAATGATAATATTTTTAGGTTATAACATATTTACAAAATGGTGTCGGTACATAGCAGCCCGGTGAGCCTTTAAAAAATATAATTAATGCAGCAGGAGATATAAATACTCACACCTGAACAATTATTAAGCCACAAGCCCGAGAGAATATGTTTGGTAAACCACTGTAGTGCCATTGTCTATATAGTAGTTCTATATGGGTTCACCGGTATCCTAAAAGAATCGATGTAGTCTGAAATAGTGTCATTACTACAACGCAATTTTGGGGATCCTTGGGCAAAATCATAAATGAATCAACCCATACATCATTTTCGCGAGATCTTTTAACGCTATTTGATTAATATTCCTTTAAATGGCCCACCTTCATAAATTTTCTCAAATGAAGAACATTTTACATATTAATCAATATCACTATCATCTTCACTTTTGTTGGAGCTCTCAGGTCTTACATTTTCAGCATCAAACGGGTAGTCCGTTTTTAAATAAACAAGTTTTTGTTGAATATTCTCATTACCTAATGGCAATAAAATATTTTTTGAAACACAAGGTTTCCATATCGATCGTATTTCTCATGTTGACAGGTCCTACTTGATTTTGGTGACCTACGGAACCTTCTTTAATATCCTATTTTAATATCCTCAATATGGCCGACAAAAGGTTTAACAAATACAGTAAAATGAATTTATATACAGCTTTACGCATTACAATAACTCACGTATTTAATTAAAGAGCTGTTAGTTTTACAAGAGAACTCAGTTCACCTTTAAAAATGCAGGCATTACATTGAGTCACATTTATGCTGTTCAGCAGCACTAGGCATTAACTTACCACTTATAAGTGCTACTACACAACAAAGTGCACTAAGAACAACTCAAAGCTGTATAACGGATTAACGGTGCATTATAGTGGTAAAAGTTGATGCTAGTTAGCAGCATTAGGCATTATCTTACTACTTAAAAATGCTATTGTAGATCCAAATGCACTAAAAACAGCTGAAAGCTGTACAGCTGCGTTGTGGTTTGCTGCACTAAAACTAAAGGCTTTACAAAAGCATTTTGGTATGCCATTATCCAACCGTTTTACAGTGTAAAGCATCATAATGGTTTTGAAATGCTAATATAAAGCGTCAAGATGCTCCGTGAACTTACATAAGAGTTTATACGGACCTTAAGTTCTACATAAGTTTACTATTCGTTTCTTAAAATGCTTCCTGTGTTACTTGGGTTGTCCTTCATATAGCTCGCAAAAAATTGGAGAAGTTTAGGCGAGCAGCCTACTTTCACCAAATTTAATAATAAGATGTCGTTATCTACTAAGTCGAACACTTGAAACGCGTGTAATCTTCAAGCTCTCAGAAAAATTCAAATTTTCGAGGCACATGTAGCGGGTATGCCATATTATAAAAAAAAATACTTTTAACAAATTATTTTAGTATTTTTTGAGGGCGGTTTAACTTTTTTGTTAAAAGTAATTTTATTTTGTTATTTTTAGTTGAAAGTTTTGTTTAGAAGTACTTGTTAGCCAACTAAACGCACTGCTCCAATAACACAGCGATGTTTCGGAGTAAACGATAATATCATCGATGTAAACAATTTTTAGATGTTTGTTGATATTTTCAAAACTACTCAACCGATTTCTATAAGATTTAAACGGGACCACCTCTGAAGTATGACCTACCAAACAAACAAAATATCGCGTAACAAACATACAAAAGAAAAACATACAGACGAATTGAGAACCTCCTCCTTTTTGAAGTCGGTTAAAAATTGATGATTCAGTAAGCACAGTATTTTCATAAGAGCATAAGAGTCACAAACGTCTAAATTACTTTAACTATTACAGAGACAAATTGACAGAGACACAAAAGCTTTAAATTATTTTTGTTTTAGGCGCCGTAGGTATACGCTTTCATATGCATTTACTAAGAAGGTGGTATTTTGACATTACCAAAAGACATTTCTTACTTAAGACGCAAGGCTTTAACTAGTGATGACCTATGGCACAGAGACGTGGTCTCTCACTATGGGCCTCATAAGAAAACTCAAGGTCACTCAGCGAGCTATGGAGAGAGCTATGCTTGGCATTTCTCTACGCGACCAAATCATGAATGAAGAGATCCGTAGAAGAACTAAAGTTGTGGACATTGCTCAAAGGGATAAGCAAGCTTAAGTGGCAGTGGGCGGGGCACATAGCTTGTAGAACGAATGGCCGTTGGGGCAAAAAGGTTCTTGAGTGTAGACCACGCACCGGAAAACGCAGTGTGGGACTACCTCCAACAAGATGGACGGACGACCTGGTAAAGATCGCTGGGAGTCGTTGGATGCAGGCGGCATATAACCGGTCATTGTGGAAGTCTATGGAGGAGCCTTCGTTCAGCAGTAGACTTAATTTGGCTGATATGATGATGATGAAAAGACATTTCAAGTTAATTTATTGTTATGGATTAAAAGTGTTCGTCTTTTTCAGTATTATGAATATTCATTATTAAAAACTACGTGACAATATGACGTTGAAACAGTGCGCTATTTAATTTAAAATGAGACAATATTTTATAAATATGCTTAAGGTTTTCTATATTTGTGCTGATTCATTCCAAGCTGAATCAACAATATGTTTTCCAATGGGTTGGAGCTGGTTTTAATGAAGAGGGTTCTGATCTAAAGCTATTTTTTTTTTAACTTTTGCCTCTAATTTTTAAGGTCTACATTATGACTTGTATTCCACATTTTTACGTAAAGAAAGATATAAATCGGAAAACGACAGTGATGACCTTTTCTTTCTATTCATCTGCATACAGTAGAGAGGTCAAGCTGATACGCCACTTAGAAGCCCAGTATATGAAATTCCGATATGCCGTTATTTTTCTCCTAAATAGTATAATTTAACACATCATCACGCCTGTACTCCCCGAAGGATTAGGCAGATGTGTACTTAATGAACACCACAGTTCGACGGTACGTAATTGGGGGCAAGTTATTGCCATTAACCAGGCACAAATCCAGCCTCTGAACTGCTACTGAGAATTTCATAGAAAAGCGAATAACACGTCAATGATTTTGTTATTTTTTTCTAAATGACTAGTGGACCGTAGCGCAACCTACCGGGTCCAAGGGAAGGGAAGTGCGGTTTTGAGTCGGTACGAGTCCGATATACCCTATCTAGGATTTTCCGTACTAAAGAACTATCTTCAGCAATATTTATGTTTGCACAAGTCATCTGAAATAGGTACTCAAAACTATAAAACCGTGGGAAATAGCTAGTACCAAATAAATACTAATAATCTGGATGAGGACCGAATGAAGCTTCCCAACCCAAACTGTCACTTCGCTTAGGAAAACAGGAAATGCGGATCGGTGCACAAGCACAGTGCTCACCTGGGGAAACATGAGACAATAATGAAAATGATAATATAAAGGAGAATTTTAAGAAGCGTCGCTAGCCTAATGGCTGGGGCGTCGGACTTACGATCATATGTTTGCCGGTTCGAACCCCACCCATTGCACTACCGACGTGAACCCACTCGTAACACAAGCATTTAGCTTAGCACGAGGGGTTAACAAGAATACTAGTAATGTGTGACCCACATCGCTAGTAAGCTTTTTTTTTTTTTAAAAAAAAAAAAAGGAGTTGAATCCTTTTTCTGCGCATACGATAGGTACCGTCGGGGAACGCGAACGGTGTGGTTATGTGGAACTAGATCCCACTAAATACTCTGTTTGAGCCTATGTCCGCTTCCAAGCACGCGCACGCGCACATGCTATATGCAACTCTTCCCAATAAAAATATCAGTTGGCTTAACAAAATCTTAACTGAACTCTAAAACTTGGAACACAAAATTTAAATCAAGCAATAAAATTTATCTTATTTTTTGCTTTTGATGTTTGCACTGCTTCAAATTAAATATGATTGTAAATTCGTAAAAGTAAATAGGAACCAAGCATATAAAAAGACATGCTTGCAAAAAAATTACAGTGTCATTTCAGATATTTTGAGACATGTTGCTCAGGAGCGTTATTATTTTTTACCTCTGCGTGAGGCTGTGTAAAGCAGAATTATACAACCGATATACATCTTCAGCATTAACAGAAGAAGAGTTAGCTGAATATAAAGAAAATAATGCACTAGCGTGAGTATTTTCATTTGTTTTATAAAATGTATATTAACCCAAAAAGTTACTTGCTAAATAACCCAAAATATTCAAATAATTAAAATGATAAATTAAAGGTACAAATACGGAAAGGCTTCGCCCAGAGGGACGGCAACGTTAGAATACAATAAAAAAGATAACTTTACGTTATATTTGAAATTTCTAGATTTTCCCCTTTCTATCGATTTGTACCTTTTAATGTATATAAGTACCTTTTAAGTAATGGATATAAGTTCTTTAAATAGTTCTACCCTCTTTGCAAAACGTGAGATAATGTATGTATGTTATGTCATTATTTGGTCGCGCAGTATAATTATAATGAACCTGTTACATAACCAAGAGAAAATATTCCGCAACTAGACTGTTAGTGCGCATTTTAATCATATAGCTCTCATAATCGTTTCAAAGTTTATGTTTCAAAATCTGGTTACTGATCTGCCAAAGGGCTAATTTAAGCATAAGAAACACAAGTACTCCATGCTGGTCGATTGATGCGTGCAACACAAAAAGCCGGTGGTCCCAGTTGTCATAGAACAATAATTACAATCGTTAGTAGTAATCACATGCTTAAAAAAAAAACAATCTATCATTAGGATATTCGTATTGCCCAGATACTGGGTTGCAGAGGTCAGTTGAGAGTGGCAGTTGCTTCGTGTATCAGCCACATCTGGTTAGACTGGGAGTCGGCTCGAACATAGTTGTGAAGCGGCTAGAAGGATTCGCGCACCATGATGTTCTGTATGATTCCACGGACTCAAAGTACCTCAAAGTACCTGTACCTTATTGAGCACACATATATTGTTTCAGACGTTGTGCCATTGATATAAAAGAATGCGATGAGAGTGAGAGAAGACGTGTCGATGGAACATGTAACAACTTGAAGTATCCTGCTGCGGGGGCACACTTTCGACCAATGTACAGGATACTGGATGCTTATTTCTCCAATGGTAAAATGAACAGCAGATAAGTAACATAATTAACTATGAACTAACGTTACTGAAATTAAACGGCTTTCGTAATATTGTTTATTCCTCAGATTCTCAGTACAGAAAATCTGTGTCCGGTAAGGAACTAACATTGCCAAGAGTAGTTCGTACACGTGTATTGGAACAAGGGAAGTCGTATAATGAGGATATGACTCAGCTAGTACCTGGCTTCGGTGTCTTCGAGTTTTTGGATTTCGGATCTATTCATGACATAGGTAAGACCTGACTATTAAACTTGAAATCTTAATGCAATCTAATTTAGACTTATTTACTAGATATACTAAATTAATTTATATCTCTATATAAAGTTTTTTAGTGAAGGGAGAATTTTAAGATATAAGATTTGAACCTGCGTCGTCTGATTAGGTACACCAGACTCACTACCCAATAAGCCAACGCGAGAAGGGTCGAAATTTGCCTTCACATTTTGAACTTACGTCTTTGAGGTGACAAAAGTGACAATTATTAAAATGCAAATTTAGATTCTCAACTGAAATCACTTGCTTTACAGCAAGTGCGATGTTAGACGATGCCACCTTACTACTCGTATATTTCTTTATTTATAATATTAGTTAGTCCGACAATATGGTTTCAAAACAGGTTGTTTAATGGACGGCAAGCCCTAGTATTGAGTATTGATTCAGTTTGTGTCCGACATATCTGAATCTCTAGGCAAACGACTAGGGGTGGATACAGGGTACACAGACTTTAGCAGTCCTTTTGATAAAGTGAGTCACTCACTACTTTTGTCAAAACTAGAAGCCAATGGCGTGCACGGATCACTTCTGAGGTGGTTCATAATTTATCTCCAACACAGGTCGTTGTTTTGATTAGTTACGCATCACAACCTTTATCTATCTTGGGGATACCTCTTTTTTTAAATCTTCAGACGATAGAATTCGAGTTTAAGCGGATCTCGCATTGTATATGGTTACGATACAATAAGAGACCAGCGTACCTACACATATTTTGGCAGTCACTTTGAAGCTATTCAGTTCTTGTGATTTTGTAATTTTATTAATTTATTTTAAAATTTTGGTTTTCACATTTTCAGACCAATTTATATTTTACAAGACTGACTGCTGTGAGCCAGAACACATGAATGATGAAGGTTGCTCGCCAAACATAGTGCCGTGGGATGACCCTGTGCACAGGTTCACAGGCATCCGCTGTCTGAACCTGACCACGCCGATCACTTACCAAGACTACAAATGTACTAAGGACCCCATACCTTCACCAGTACGTTGCGTTTTCATAAGTAATGATTATGAATTTTAAGATGGTGTGATGATATTGACACCATTGATGTAGATTGACACATTCACCCAAAACCATAACAGTTGGGTGGAATGTTATCGGTGGCCCCAGAACTGGATGAACAGGGTTTTAAAAATTTTAATACATGTCGTCTGCGTTACATCTCGTAATTCATCATATATGTCTTTACCTTTTGGAAGACCGTGGATCGTTTTAATATACGAGCGCAGTATTACTCATCCAAAGAAACATAGAGAAACACAATAAAATTTAAGTCCAAAAGAAATAGAAAATCTATTTGAAATAGCCGCAGGGTTCAGTAGTGAACTCTTACACTCTCGCAATATAGAATAGATCGACTACGGTAGCAGTGATAACATTTCCGCAAAAATAATAAAAAATTACTACTGAAATCTCAATTTATTTATTTAAGATAAATAAATTGAGATTTCAGTATTTATCAATTTATTTATTTGAAATAAATAAATTGAGATTTCAGTATTATTTGGTGATGTGGAACTAGTATAAGTGACGTTTGAATTTAGCTTGGCAGACACAAAAGTAACAATAAATTCATTGTATTAAATGATAAGCCAGTCATAATGAGGCTCAAGGTGCGCCGGACAGTTGGTTATAAATAATTCTCATTGTTTGATCGCTTGACGATAATGAAAGTTAGAATTCCAAAAATACTACAACAATAATACAAAGAATTAACACCGTTTGTTCACAGATTGCCAACGCAACTGCTGCATTTGATCTATCCCAGATTTACAATTATCATGATGAGGGGGCTAGTGTAATAAGATCATTCAAATCTGGAGAATTGGCTCTTGAAGAAGAGAATGGAAAATTGTGGCCTTTATCCAACGAAAATAAGACTTCCTGTCCACTAAACAGGAAAACAGAGACGCGATGCTACAAACACCGTAAGTTGTTTCGAATAAATTACTTTTTTTAATTCAACCTGTTACTTTATACCTATATATCCAGGATACAAATCTGGTGCATTGGGGGCAGAAAATAGTATTTTCATCGTTTTGACCAGAGTACATCATCGTCATGTTTTAAAATTCATTCTATAATTTCTGATCTCTATACTCCAACTTTAGACTAAATTTGGACTAATGTGCAGTGAAGGAAAATACTCTCACCAGAAAACACTTCTAATAGAGTTCTTTTTTTCAAATTTAGATGTTAACGGGCTGCTACCCATCAATTTGCTCACTGTATGGTTCGCGAGATATCACAACTATTTGGCTCAAAAGCTGTCCGCTGTCAACCCGTGCTGGGATGATGAAAAATTGTTCCAAGTAGCAAGGGAAATCAATATCGCTACGGCAATGCAAATTAATTATTACGAATGGCTGCCTACTGTTATAGGTAAGGCATTATTAAAGATCTACGCCCAGGTATGATAGGTAAGAGAGTGAATGATGAGGTGACGACTGCCAGGAATCAATGGAAACGGACGATGACGTTTGATCTTAGATCACTGAAGAAACTTTCCCCTTCGCTGGACAAGTGGGTCACTTGATTTGGCAAACTTTTATGAACGGCATTGTGATTTTCGATTTCCTTCTATCTATTATACTCCATAGTTTATCTAGTATGTCTACTCGCTTAAGTGCTTGCCCTTTCAAAATAAATATCATTTGAATCATATTGCTTAGCTCATTAGTGAGCATAAAAATGTTTAGCTATATGAAAAGGTCGGATATGTTGGGTACCTACATGATTGATTTAGTCAAAATCGTACCAAATTCTTTGATAAAGGTAGATTGTAGTTTATGCGGGGACTGCGTTAGTTTCAAAATCATATTGACTAATAGACAAACTGACAATCAATTATCCAATTAATTTGTTTTTATGTTTTATGACCTATTAGATTAGAAACCTTAACAACAAAATATATATTTTTTTAAAACATTGGATGCATGTGACTGGATAATTAAATACTAATAATTCAATATATTTTTCAGGATATGAGAGGCTGGTAAAATATGGCGTTATTAGCAATGATACTGGTTTCAGAGACATTTATAATGAAGAACTGTTTCCGGCAATACCAGCAGAATACGCCATCGGTCTACGATGGTTCCATCTCATACAAGATGGCACTGCTAAGTTAGTATAGCTACATACTGGTTTCTAACACTTACGCGAATATTGGACATTGAAATAAAACTACTTTTTACGGATTTTATCGCGTTATATTGATATTTTTAAATTCCCGACGTTTCGGATCCTTTACAGCATCCATGGTCACGGGTGGACTGAGGTGTTGATCGTCCTAATGTCAAAATTATCAACAGCTACCCTACATTTTGTTGATTATTATTTATGCCGGTATGTAATGTAAATCGGACCGTGTGTTATGAATTAGCTGTTGTAATAATTTTTTGCTTGCCTGTTGATAATTTTGACATTAGGACGATCAACACCTCAGTCCACCCGTGACCATGGATGCTGTAAAGGATCCGAAACGTCGGGAATTTAAAAATATCAATATAACGCGATAAAATCCGTAAAAAGTAGTTTTATTTTAGTATAGCTACGTTAAAACAATCCCTTTTACTGAAAAGTCCATTACGAGCATTGCAAGTTATATAAAAGTAATGCAATGCTCGTAATCTAATTTTACTGAAAAGTACATTACGAGCATTGCAAGTTATATAAAAGTAATGCAATGCTCGTAATCTAATTTTACTGAAAAGTACATTACGAGCATTGCAAGTTATATAAAAGTTTATAACAGTTCCCCGACATATGAGGACCCACAAACATACACTTAAATCAACACAAAGTACACCAAGACTCGAAATCGAAACGGAAACCATGACACACGGCTCATCAGTTGTAGCAAAATAACCACCTTTACTGCTACACCAAATGTGGCGTCAAATACTTTTTTTTTTTTAAAAAAAAAAGCTTACTAGCAATGTGGGTCACACATTACTAGTATTCTTGTTAATCCCTCGTGCTAAGCTAAATGCTTGTGTTACCAATGGGTTCACGTCGGTAGTGCAATGGGTGGGGTTCGAACCGGCAACCGCATGATCGCAAGTCCGACGCCCTAGCCATTAGGCTACCGCCGCTTCTAAAATTACTTTATTGATACTAGGATCACGTTAGGGTCATCAGTGTGACGGTGTATGATGATGATCCATCCAGAGGGAGACCGGGTGGCCTAGCAGGTCACGGCCCGAAGATAATGCCAGGTGCCTCTATAAATAGATACGCAATTGGCATGGTTGCAGGAATGATGCAAGATTCACTTCATCTAAATTCGTCAGTAGTGTGATGTGCTAAATATATGTATTGTACAAATTCATTACACCCTTACTAGGTGTCCAGTGTTGGACAATTAAAGTCTATAATTATGTACTCACAAGACTGATACACAGCAGTGCGTAGATTGAGGCTGATCAGGAGTACATACAGATCAAGAAATATCTTTTACTGTTTTTCCTACTCATTATGAGTCGTTTGAAATTTCGTATATACATCCGTATCATATCCTATCATCTGCACAATGTATACTATTGTTCATAATGTTTAATTGTATCTACCCACATCGAAATGTCTTTTTACGAATATTCATATTATAAATTAAATGAAATATTTTTCCAGGATGTACAGTTCAAATGATACTTTAATAGGAGAGTCACCTATAGTTGACTTCTCGTTTAGAACTGGTTGGTTGCCCAAAGAAGATCACATGGAACAAGCTACAAAGGCAATATACACACAGCCTTGTCGCGATGTCAGCCAAAGCATTGATCATGATGTAAGTTATTTTTGGCTACTTGTCAACTGTAACCGTACTCAAGTCTGACATTTTGAAAAAAGTACGCGTGATAAATTTATTATTCACAAATTGACTGTTTGTGTATAGGCAGTTATATGTCTGCCTCATCAGTCTAGTGGTTCTACTTCGGTAAAGGTAAATTCCCGGGTCGATCAAAGACTTATTGGGTTTTTCTATGAAATTCTCACTAGCAGTTCGTAGTCTGGATTTGTTGTCGTAGTAGTTGAAATAGGCTTGCCTCCTATTACATGGGACCAAAACATACCGGCAATCTGTGGTACATTTTGGGAAATGCAGCCGTGGTTGTATGGTATGTTAGTTCTATCTCGTAATAGGTTTACGCAATGGTTTGGATCTAGTTGTACCTTACTCTCTGTCTGTCTTTCTCTTCCTTGCACTATTCCTACTATTGGTACCGTGTGAGATCCCATGAAAACAACAGTTACCCATTCATTTATATCAATTTTTAATTTATTTTAAATGAAATTGAGTAACTATTCAAATAAATAATGTTAATAACTTCAATAGTTTCTTCGCAAAATAGGTATTACAATGGTGGAAATTTAAACGTTTTGAAGCAGAAAGAGTGTCCTTGTACACACAGCTACAGGTCAACCTAATAAAACACTAGTTTAAACTGATCTCGTATTGTAAAGGCTTCCCATTTAATAAGAGGCCAGCGTTAACTGGTTTCTTACCCATATTCAGACAAATAAATGATTTGCTTTGATTGATTACAAAAGCGAATCACCAGTACTTACATTAGTCTGACAAGACTGCCTGCCAAGAACACTTTTTGACGTTAAACTATAGGTAGAGTGAATCAGAATTACAAGCGTAAGGTACTAGCCACCAAAACTACACATCAAAAGTTCAGCCCATTCGGCTCTTTTAAGAATGAAGGCATATTCTTTAAGGCATAATTTGTATTTGAAATTTGTTTTTAGCTGGCTGAGCGAGGCCAACCTGAAGTACAGCGTAATGTGGACATCGCCGCTAGTGACCTGCACAAATCTCGTTTGTTCAACTTGCCTCCCTACATTCACTACGTGTCTCAATGCCATGGTATTAATATCACCTGCTTCGAAGATTTGCGCGTACTCATGTCAGAGGATGTAAGTAAACATTTTTTATACATATATTCTATATTTAAATGCCATAGCCTAGTGATAGAACATAGAATAGCCACAAGTCATAGAACTCTAGTTAAAATCCAAGGCACACACCTCTAGCTTTTTAAGATAATGTGCGTATAAATAGTTAATTGTCACGTGCTTGAGAGATTTTTTCAACGACATAACATACAATGCCTCTTTCTGCTAATTTCTCATTTTGAGAAAAGACCCAGGCGATGATGGAAATCGGTTGATGATGATGATAATGGAATCACAGAACTGTGTCTGTCCAGCAGTTATGTTAAGTGGAAGTGTTTTTTTTTTCAGTTGATTAGACGCTTGAAAGATGTATATCATGATCCTCTGGATATAGACTTCTTAGCTGGCATGTGGGCGGAGAAGAAGATGGAAGATGGCAGAATAACTCCCACCCTCGCGTGTATCTTGATAGAAACTTTCCGTAGACTCGCGGAAGGTGATAGACATTGGTACGAGAGTAAGAATAGGCCGCATGCGTTTACCGCTGGTAAGTTTCTGTTTTAGAATTATTATAATACATATAAAAAATCGACTTATTTTTTCTATACAAAGCTCACTTGCTTAGTATGAGTTCCTGGGTTTAATTCCGAGATTTGGCAACGTGTTATTGGTTCTATCCAAAAGAAAACTCTCACTAACAGCCCGTACTTGATTTGTGTCCGGTGGATGGAAATAGGCCCGCAGCTCTTCACTTACTCCCTATACGAGACTTTAAACATAATCATAATCCTCATTCCGAATATGGGTGAAAGAATTATGTTAAGCGGTGGTTGGCGCTCTTTCATATTTGACATAAATATCGTCCAGCTATATATTCTGCCATTCAGCATACAAAAGAGAATCTATTTATGACCAGCTAACCCGACAGAAGGTCTCCTGTCTGATATCAAATATATATTCTTTTTAATTTCGAAATTTTTTATGCAATTTTCTTCATTTATTTCCGTAAAACCTTACGAAAAAAAATGAATTAAATCTGTAATGTCGTTCTTAAGTTATTTCATTTATCACTCTTCTTTTTCTTAAAAACTTCATATTATTATCTAATCAAATTATTTGCTTACAAAAATCAACTTCCCATACAAGTATGTCAGTTTACTAATTTAATTTCTATGAAAACTTAAAAAAAAAACATATTTTTTCTTACAGACCAGTTAGCGCAGATAAGAAACTCAACTTTATCGTCTATATTGTGCAGTGTCGGTGATGACGTCAAGAAGATCCAGCCAAAGAGTTTTTTGAACATCAGTCCTAAGTAAGAAATAATTTGCACGTATTATGTTACACTGTTTCTCAGAGCAAATAAAAAGTTAAGATGAAATTTTGCGAACAAAGAAGTGAGGCTGGCTAAAACTACGCCTAACCGTGTACAACACACAATTACACGCACACACGTATACCGTAACTACGCCTTATCTTGTCAGTCGAGCTATCGAGCTATCGAAAGCTCGACTGAAAAAATAAGGCGTAGTTAACTAATACATGTGTTCGTGTAATTGTGTGTTGTACACGGTTAGGCGTAGTTTTAGCCGGCCTCACTTCTTTGTGCGCAAAGTTCCATCTTAACTTTTTATTTAATCTGAGTAACACAGTGTAAAATAATATCTACGTGCAAAATCTGCTTATAGTTTGTTCAGAATCGATTACCTACTGAATACCTAGATTAATTGGGTTAAGTTATTTTTTCTCGAAGCTATAATTATAGTACCTAAAATTGTAACTCTGACTCTGACCATTAATTATAAACCAGAACCTAATGTCAACGGAGTAACGCTTAATTCAAACGCAATATTAAATTTACCGTCCGCACACTATAAAACTAATTTGAGCAATAAGTCGAGCAACTGAAATGGATCAGGGAGTCATAATTTCGGGTATTATATTTTTTGTTTAAAATTACTACATTCAGCTACCTCATTAGTCTAGTGGTCCTAAGTGCGACTGCTACGCTAGAGGTCCTGGTTTCGAGCAAAGTGTTATTGGGTTTTTCTATGAAATTCCCAGTAGCAGCTCGGAGTCTGGATTTGTGCCCGGTTAATGGCAATAGGCTCGCCCCCTATTACATGGGACCTAATCATACCGGCGAAATGTGGGTGTACATTACACCTCTGCCTAACCCTTCGGGGAATACAGGCGTGGATACGACGGGATCGAACCCAGGACCTCTAGCGTAGCAGTCGAGCTTAGGACCACTAGATCAATGAGGCAGTCTATATGTATTATAATATTAGTATAAATTATCATTCTTTTAAAAGGTTAAGGAATACATAGTGATGAAATCTGCATGCTTGGAAAATTTTACTCGACGGCGTGTGAAGCTTAACAACCCATAATAGGTCGTGGAATATAGCCTAACTCCTCACGCCTCTCCTTTGAGGAGAGCCCTAATGACGACTTTAAAAACTGCCTCATTTATCTATTGTGCGTTAGCGTGGCTGCTGACTGTCAGTTCTTAGGTTCCATTCCCAAGTCGAGCAGTATTATTCGTCTATTTTTTGGAACTCTCAGTAGCTGGTCGGAGTTTAGACTTGTCCTTAGTTAATGGTAATTTCAATCAGTGTACAACTCGAGATGATCAACGCTACAAAAAAATTTACAATTCGAGATCAGCTTATACTTAACCTTATCTATAGATAGATGTGTCGCCGCGTGTATATCGCGTTATGTCCCCCGTCATCTTATCAGTGTGGCCATAGCCTAATACCTATAATCCTTATTCTTGTTTTTTTTTTCTTTCAGAAACCCCTTGGTGAGTTGCAGCAAGATTAGCCAAATAGACTTAAATGCATGGACTGACCCTGACTGCAATGGTTGTAGCTAAAAATATAATTGTTATAATTTAATTATTGTCTGTTACAAAGTTTAAGATGAATTTGATACATTCCGCTGTAGACATATGACGTTACTATCTTTTTTTTGTTTAATTATCCTGATTTTTTATTGAAATTTGTACTACCTTGCATTTTTTAAAGTTAATTTTTGGTCTGCTCGATTCTGTTTGTCGGTTTCAGGGCTGTAGGTACTGAGCTTATAATATGATATGATAAAACAGCAGGCCTAGTTTCATTTGTGAAATATTGTTTGTGTGATATTGTTAAAGTTTCGTTGATTTTTAAGTTCAATAAAAATATGTTATTTTGACTGTGTACATTCGTATTTATTTTTTAGCGAAACCCACTCACAATATTTTGTGTATTTAATTAAATATTTAGTAGTGATAGCCTAGTGATATGACCGTTGGACTGTCAAGTCAGAGGTCTCGAGTTCGAATCCAAGGCACGCACCTCTGACTTTTCGAAGTCATGTGCGTATTAATAATTATCACACGCTTAAACGGTGAAGGAAAACATCGTGAGGAAACCTGCATGCCTAAGTGATTTTCTTGATGATGTGAAGTCTGCCAACCCGCAGTAGGCTAGCGTGGCGGACTACTTATAGCCTAATCCCTCTCTTACTGAGAGGAGACCCGTGCCCAGCAGTGGGACAATGTAATGGGTTGATGATTTAAACTTTGACAACAACAACACGCGCACAAACAACCACGCTTGTCGCATCACGCTCGGTGCCTTTCAAAACTTATATGTACATATGTATAAGTAGGCTAGTTTACAGCGCTTACTCTGAATTCATTAGATCATTCTGAACTTCCCTTCCGTGTTAAATTTAATTAATTGTTCTTAATTTTTTGCTGCAGTTTTTTTTTTACTTTAAATTGTATAAAATTAGTATTCTATCTCTTTGAGTTCGATAAGAACTGAAAGAGTTAGAGAGAGAGATTTCATAAAACAATTACAAATTTAATTTATTTCACTCAAAAGTACCATAACATAAATAACATACCATCACGCCTGTATTCCCCGAAGGGTTAGGCAGAGGTGTACTTAATGTACACCCACAGTTCGCCGGTATGTTTAGGTCCCATGTAGTAGGGGGCGAGCCTATTGCCATTCACCGCGCACAAATCCAGACTCCGAGCTGCTACTGAGAATTTCATAGAAAACCCCAATACTTTGCTCGACCTGGGGATCGAACCCAAGACCTCTAGCGTAGCAGTCACGATTGGGACCACTAGACCAACGAGGCAGTCAATTTTGTCAAAATACCAATGTTATTAAAACTCTATAGAGCTACGGGTCAGTTGTTTAGGTAGGTAAAGAGAGAGCGTGCGTGAAGAGTTGTGAATGTGTTGTGCGCAATAAATTTTGCGTTTAAAAATGACAGTTTCTATAACCGATCTTTGCCTTGTGCATATAAGTCAATCAGTGTTTTCACGACGTTTGCACGCCAACGCCAATTTTACTCGGTATAAAAAACAAACCCGCACAAGCTCTTAATCTTTCTATAAATTTACTGGTTTCTAACACTTACGCGAATATTAGACATTGAAATAAAACTACTTTTTACGGATTTTATCGCGTTAAATTGATATTTTTAATTCCCGACGTTTCGGGTCGGACCTTAAGGAGTTAAGATGGTCTAGAAATGCTGTTACTTTATTAGATGGTAATATTGTGAAAGTATCATCTACGTACCGTTTGTAGAACTTCGGTGTTACAGGAGCAGATTTTAGAGCAGTCTCCTCGAAATCTTCCATGAAGATGTCAGCAACAATGAGAGATACTGGATGGTGTAGCAATGGGCTCTCCAGTATCTCCCATTGTTGCTGACATCTTCATGAAAGATTGTCACACTGTGTATCGAAAGAAAACCCATACAGACAAATACTTAAATGGTGAATCACACCACCACCCAACACAGTTATCTACCGCTTCTACTTACTTCAAGCCGCTGAAGAAGATTAGTCAGCTCCTACCACCTGTGAAGTGCCACATACCACTACAAGATGCAAGAGTATACAAGCTTGATTTTGATTGCAGTCTCTCATACATAGGCCAAACTAAAAGAAGCATAGGGACCCGCGTAAAAGAATACATCGCCGATGTCAAACACCGCCGTTCCGGGAAGTCAGCAGTTTGTGAACATACACTTGACAAGGCCAAGCACTACATCAGATTTGATAAACCACAAGTCCTTGCAAAAGAAAACCGATTCCTACCTAGGATGATTCGCGAGGCTATTGAAATTAAAAAAAACATCCAAATTTCAATAGAGAAGATGGCTGGGTCTTACCATCAGCTTGGAACCCCATTATAGATTCCATTAAATCCAAGCACAAGACTGCGAGACCTAAGGATACGGTGAGCTCATTCTGCGTGACCGGATAAAATAATAATTAAATGAATGCAGGGTAGCTGTTGATAATTTTGACATTAGGACGACCAACACCTCAGTCCACCCGTGACCATGGATGCTGCAAAGGATTAAAAATATCAATATAACGCGATAAAATCCGTAAAAAGTAGTTTTATTTCACTTTCTATAAATTTCCGAGTTCTCAAGTTGTGTGTTTAAATCTTAAGGATTAAGAACTTAAATTTGTACCTATCTGTAGGTTATCAAACTTAGTAGATAGTCCTTCAAACTGGATTATGATTACATTATTAAAAAGTCCACAAGTTTTACACTAGAAAGTGGGGATTCAAAAGATGAAATATTTTTTTTACAATCTATTATGAAGTTAAAATCTGGTGATAAAATCCAGCAGTCTTCTCTATTTATATTTGGTTGTAAGTAGAACAAGAGTTGTTTATATTAAAACTAACCTTTTTTAATTTTTCTTTTATTTATAAATATAGTTTAGTTGTTAGTCTAGTTTAATTTAAAAGTTAATCTAAAAATTGTTTACATCGATGATGGTTTACTTCGAAACATCGCTGTCTTATTGGAGCAGTGCGTTTAGTTGGCTAATAAGTACTTATAAATAAAACTTTCCACTAATAATTAAAAAAATAAATTACTTTTAACAAAAAAGTAAAACCGCCTTCAAATAATAATATAATAATTTTGTCTTAAACAGTTTGGGAAGTCAGTGGCGAAAACAAAGGAACCACTCAAATAGAAGTCACCGAATTCCCAAATTGTTTTAGGCGGTGTGCGTTTTAGATCGGCGCAAAGGCGGTTTTACTTTTTTGTTAAAAGTAATTTTATTTTTTCATTTTTAGTGGAAAGTTTTATTAATAAGTACGGTTTTACTTTTTTGTTAAAAAAAAAACAATCATTAAAATCGGTCCACAATTGGTGGAGATATCGCGTAACAAACATACAAAAAAAACAACATACAAACGAATTGAGAACCTCCTCTTATTTGAAATCGGTTGAAAATTAAGCTTCTAACGCAATAAAAAGTCAGCTATTTAAGCCGCGTGAGGTCATATGTCGACACTCGAAAATCAACCAAAATTTATAGAATACTTCCTGAAACCGTACATAAAATCTGGCAAGAAGCAAAGTCTCACAGCACAAGTAATAAGAAAATTATGTTTTTTTTGATAACTAACATTAAAGCTGTCTTTATATATCTGTTAACTCTTTTTCTCAGGTTTGTTGAAATTAATAACAACAAATACCTAGGTCTATGTTAACGCAATAAAAAAATACTAGGTTCCATCTATGCCTCATATACTACTATATTTCGATGGTTTAGAGCTTCCATAGCTTATGAACTTCGGTAATGGCAATACGACAATTAGGTGCTTGACTGTGACATGTTTTACACAATTACCATGTTTTTAGGAGGGTGCAGTATTTGTATCTTGTTGTCATGCAGTGCTCTTTGAAACAATGATTTGTCAAATGACCATTTAGGTATTTTATATTACATCCTTCTTAAACGCTGAAATTCAATTCACCGTAGAGTCATATGCCAATAAATTCTTTAGATGCTTTAGTAATTTTATTCTGTCTTATTGTATTCACTCACGTTTTGAGTGAGTTCCCTTGTAGGTCCTAGTTATCATGCATAGTATATCATTGTTCACTGTTTCTAAAATGTTTAAAGAAATTTTCAATTCTTTATGGCATTCCATATTGTACATACAAATTAAAACAGATGGTAAGCTTAAAACTAAGGATCAATTATGGACCCTGATGGGCACAGCACAGTACAGTATGAGAGAGGGAGATGTACCTATACAATTATACATACATATATTGATAATTTAATTTAAGTATATTTTCTAACTATATATTGCCTATTAATTATTTAATGCACTATTTATATATTAATATGTATTAATATATTATTATTTTATTTTGTATTTTTTATGTATGCATATAATATTTATTGCATGCTTATTTAATTTATTTATATTCCATATTTGAAGGGAAATAAAAATTTAAATTATTATTTTTATATTGTATTATTATTGTATATTTTATTTATTGTTTTTACATACCATCACCACCAAAAAAAAAACTATATATAAATATTAGTTATTAATTATTTAGTAAGAGAGATAGATAAGTTATTAATTACCAAATTTTAAGTTTTTACATGCAAACTGTTTTCTCCACATTGCCTATTTTATTTTATTTTATGTTTGTTTTGCAAGAAATAAAAGGCTTTTTTATTTTTACATACCATCGCGCCTGTATTCCTCGAAGGGTTAGGCAGAGGTGTACTTAATGTACATCCACACTTCGCCGGTATGTTTAGGTCCCATGTAATAGGGGCGAGCCTATTGCCATTCACCGGGCAAAAATCCAGACTCCGAGCTGCTACTGAGAATTTCATAGAAAAACTCATTAACACTTTGCTCGACCTGGGGATCGAACCCAGGACCTCTAGCGTAGCTGTCGCGCTTAGGACCACTAGACTAATTACGCAGTCGACGACGCAAGACGAAGGTCGAATAAAGTGTTATTGGGTTTTTCTATGAGATTCTCAGTAGCAGCAAATCCAGACTCCGAGGATTTGTGCCCGGTTAATGGCTCGCCCCCTATTACATGGGAGCTAAACATACCGGCGAAACGTGGGTGTACATTAGTACACCTCTGCCTAACCCTTCGGGGAATACATGCGTGATGGTATGTTATGTCGTCTTGCGACGAGTACCCTAAATGATTTTTATATCGAGAAATTTAGATTTTTGATCGAGTAACTGATTTGCATATCTTTATATTTACTTATTCAGCCTATGATGATACCACTGCTGAGGAACTAGCCTCCTCTCGGTGGTAGGGAATGGATCCTAATCCACCACGCGGGCCCACTGCGAATCAGTAAATGTCATACGTCTTCGATTTTTTGGTTCCAGGACATGGCGGTTTCGTCACGATGTGTTTCTTCACCGTTTTGTGAGCAGTGGCAATTAAATTATTTTCACAAAGTAAAGCGCCTGTCTGGGTTTGAACCCCACACCTCAAGCCTCATCCCGCGCGTCACTATAAATAGCTCTGCAGACGACGCGCGGCCTTCTCCTTCGCCCTGCTGCAGCTACCGAAGCTAAGTGCCGCCCTCTACCGGTCGGACCTCGCCTCGAAGCCTTCGCCGAACTCTCCCTGAGCTTAACTCACCCTACTATTGCCTTTGTGTATTTTAAATTCTAACTCGTGTCAATAAATGTATATATTTTTGTGTTCCGAGTGTAATTTATCTCCACTACTTAGTTCCCGGTCGGCCACGTTCCTAAACCGTGTCCACCACGTTACATCTGGCGCCCAACGTGGGGCCCGAATTTACCTACCTACTTAACCTAACCTACGTCCTACAATTCCGCTCCTGATTTGCATAGCACCCACAATCGTCAAAATCGCTTTAGCTGTTTTGGGCAAAGTTAATTTTTTTTGTATCTACCGTATACTCGTAGGTAGGTATATACTCTCATAATGCATGTAGTAAAAAGTTATTATTTTGGCATTACGAACAGACATTTCAATTTCATCTATTGTCTCCGCCAGTAATATGAATATTCATTACTAAAGAGAACGTGACAATATGATATTGACACAGTGCGCTATTTAATTTAGTATGACATGTGATAAAATTTTGTAAATACGCGCTATTCTATCATTGTGCTGATTCAGTCCAAGCTGAACCAACAAGTTCTTCAATAGGTCGTAAGCTGGTTTTAATGAAGAGGGTTCCGATCTAAGGCCATTCTTTTTTTTAACTTCGGCCTCAAGTTCTAGGTTCTTACTGTGGCCTTCCATTCCATACAAGTAAATAACAACGCACCGGAAAACGCAGTGTGGGACGACCTCCAACAAGATGGACGGACGACCTGGTAAAGGTCACTGGGAGTCATTGGATGCAGGCGGCATATAACCGGTTGTCGTGGAAGTCTATGGGGAAGGCCTTCGTTCAGCAGTGGACTTCATTTGGCTGATATGATATGATGATGAAATAATAACTAGTCGATTTTAGTCATAATATAAAGGGATATTTATATATATATATATATATATATATATATATATATATATAAATAAGTTATAAGTTGTAAGTTGTGATTTTCAACTGTTGCATTATTGAAGGCCTAACTTAGAATCTCGTGTAAGTTTCTTAATATGCCGTCTATTAGCCGATATCTATTCTCCTCCTAAACGGCTCAATCGATTTTGATAATGGTTTTCAAACGAGATCACGTGGTCCACTGAACTCTAAAACTTGGAACACAATATTTAAATCAACCAACCAATAAAATTGTTACTTATTTTCTGTTTTAATGTTTGCTTTGTTTCAAATTAAATAAGATGGTTAATTCAGAAAAGTAAATACCATTCATACATGCATATATAAAAAGAGATGCTTGCAAAAAATTGCAGAGTCATTTCAGAGACATGTTTCTCAGGAGCGTTATTATTTTTTACCTCTGCGTGAGGCTGTGTAAAGCAGAATTATACAGCCGATATACATCTGTAGCATTAACAGAAGAAGAGTTGGCTGAATATAAAGAGAATAATGCAATAGCGTGAGTATTTTTATTTGTTTTATAAAATTTATTTTTACAAAAAACTTGCTAAATTAATTGCATTCAAAAAAAGAAGTCTTTAAATCGTTGACTAGAATGTATAATAAGGACCCATTCACATATGGAGGCATTTTCCCGAAGGATCGGAAACAGATAGATAAAATATATTGACGTTTTTTTAAGTATTTCTAGAATTTCACCTTCCTAGCGATTTGTATCTTCAGATTATGTAATTGTAGACGTGGAAATAAGTTCTTTTAATAGTTCTATGCATTTAACACTATGTGCGCTAATGTGTACCATGATTTAATTTGGTTATAGCATTTTCTCAACTTGAGCCTTTGTATCGGCACAAGATATCGTTGCCGCCGTCATCAACCTATTCACTGCCGGGCACGGGTCTCCTCTCAAAATCAGACGTTTAGGCTATATTCCCTGTCCAAGAGAAAATATATCTATGCAAGGAGAAGACTGTTAGTGCATATCTTAACCCTTCCGGCACTCTCACACAATCGTTTCAAAGATTCTGTTTCAAATTTGGTCACTGATCTGATGATTCCCTTTGGAAGATTAGAGACATATTATGCTCCCATCGGCATAATTCAAGCCTCTCCTTGGGCTATTAAAATTAAATATAATATAATTATAAAAATAAGTCCTTCATGTCGATCTATTGAGACGTCCCTCTGAGAATACGAAAAGCCGGCGATCCTGGCTGTCACAGAACAATAGGCGAGCTGCAATGTTTTTACGGTCTCATAAACTACTTACCATAAATAGAGAGATTAACATAATCAAAATTGTGAAATTATAAGCACACATATTGTTTCAGTCGTTGCACCATCGATATAAAACCATGCAATGAAAGTGAGAGAAGACGTGTCGATGGATCGTGTAACAACTTGAAGTATCCTGCTGCTGGGACACACTTTCAACCAATGTACAGGATGGAGTCTGCTCATTTCTCTGATGGTAAAATATTAATAGTAGCAACAAACAGAATATAATAATATACTACGAACTCGTCTCATTACGAACTAGTGCAGTGATAGCCTTGTGATATGACCATTGGACTTCATTGTCAAAAGTCTCGAGTTATAATCCAAGGCACGCACCTCTGACTTTTCAAAGTCATGTGCGTATTAAATAATTAATTATCATGTGCTTAAACGGTGAAGGAAAACATCGTGATGAAACCTGCATGCGGAGCCGCCTGTGCCTGTGAAGTCTGCCAACCCGCAGTAAGCTAGCATGGTGGACTATAGGCTAATCCCTCTCATTCTGAAAGGTGACCCGTGCCCAGCAGTGGGATAATGTATGGGTTGATGATGATGATGTAACGTCACTGGGAGTTGTTTTTGAATGAGTTTTTAATGAGCCACCTGATGGTAAGTAGTCATCGCCGCCTGTGGACATCTGCAATACTAATGAAGTTGCAGATGCGTTGCCGAGCCAAGGAAAAGGGAGGGGAAGGAGAAAGGGAGAAGGAAGAAGCCTAAGGGAGGACTCCACACTCACTGTACAAAACGCAACAATATGCATAATGCTACTTGACATCGATATTCTGTGGGAGGGTTGTACTTCCCCGGTCGTGCGACTCATTCATGCTGGCACACGAAATACAACGATTCCTTGTGTATATATGCGGATGGCCTTTGTACAGCAGTGGACGTCGCTTTGGCCAATATGATGATAATGAAATATGAATGTCAATCCATCTATAACATTAGTTTGGTCTCTCTTTCTCTCTCTAACCCTCCACATTCATATTCACATCTCCTTTAGTCACTTGCGTTACTTCCCTCTTTACTTAGTGCTCATGCGTATAGCAACGACACGAAGCAGAACGGTGCAAATTAATATTTTTATTACTTCTGCCTTTATCCAAATTTACTTACAGACGGCGCAGTGCGTTTTTTTCCTTCCATACATATTCTCGATCAGTTGTCACGTCATCATTACTTCCTTGGAGCCATATCATGTCTCACTCAGTCCAATAATGTTTTCTTTGTTCTTCCCTTTCCTTTATCATTCTCTTATGATTCTTATTCATCATGCTCAAAGCCTCCTACGCAATGCGCATCACTTGTCCAATATGTCCATACTACGACAAGTGTATTTCCACTATCTTATGTCATTTTCAGTGGGCAAATTATATACAACAAAGATTTTAAACACAAAAAAGATGACGACAAAGTGATATTGTCATTTTATGTCACAATTTGCGATTGTTAAACCTTTATGTGGTGGCCCAGTGATATCAGCCGCGACTGACGAGTTGTAGATTGTAGGTTCAAAATTAGACAGGTGTTTTACTTTGTGTAAATTATTTCATCTCCACCGCTCCCAAAACGAACAAGGAAAACTTCGTGAGGAAACTGGCATGTCCTAGAACCAAAACTTTGACATCCACCAACCCGGACTGGGCCCGTGTTGTGGATTGCGGGCAACTCCCTCTCTCTCAGAGGAAGCCTGTATCCCAACAGTGGGAAAATTATAGGCTGATTTTGCTTATACTCATGCTAATGTGTGACAGCTCGATTGGTGTAGTGGTCATGCAGTCCATAGTTAATGCAAGTCTATTTGTGTAAGTGTTTGTTAAAGGCACCCATGATAAAAGAGTAAATCCTAGGTGTACAAAGTTTAAAAAATGAACTGCATTTCTTAGGTTCTCAGTCTAGGAAAGCTCAATCCGGTAAGAATCTGACATTGCCAAGAGTTGTTCGTACACGTGTATTAGAACAAGGGAAGTCGTATCACCCGGAGCTGACTCAGCTAGTACCTGGTTTCGGAATCTTCGCGTTCATGGATTTTGGATCTGTGCATGACATAGGTAAGAATTGATGTTAAAATTGAAATTAATTTGTGTAGATGTAACCATAATTTTATATTTTTTTAAAGGCGGTTCAACTTTTTTTTAATGTTAAAATGTTGGTCTTTAAATTTTCAGACAAATTTATATTTACTAAGACTGACTGCTGTGAGCCAGAACACATGAATGATAGAGAGTGCTCGCCGAACATAGTGCCGTGGGATGACCCTGTGCTAAGGTTCACCAACATCCGGTGTATGAACCTGACCACGCCGCTCACTTACCAAGACTACAAATGTACTAAGGATCCCATACCTTCACCGGTGCGCAACGTTTCATATGTAATAAATATATTGCCCGTGGTTTAATCGCACTGCCAAAGGACTTTTTGAGATGAATGGTTATAGGTATATCGAAATAGTTTAAAAAAAAAACAAAAACAATTTGTTTCCTGCAAAATAAGATGAGACTTACAATCATTAAAAAAAAGAATACAATTTTTATTATGAAATTGAACACATTACAATTTAAAATAAAAAGGAATGTGCACATAGTGCCATATTAATAGTGCGTCCCCTCTCTGCATATGCTGTTCTGCATGACAAAATGCTTGCAAAATTTTGTAATGCTTTTACACAGTTACTTTCGTATAACCTAACATGGGTGGGTGGCATTGGAGATCAAATAGGATGGTGTGATGATATTGACACCTTTGATGAAGATTTGCCCAATTGATGTAAAATCATGACACTTGGGAGTCAGCCTGCCGGTTTTTATTATCATATTCAAAGTATCTCTCATCTGCGTCGTTTTCTCTTGGCCACGATTGGGTGCTTTAGATTTACTTAATATTTTAAACATTAGAGATTATGGAAGTTAGAATACAAAAAAATACTATGAAACAATAATAAAATTAACACCGTTTATTCACAGATTGCCAACGCAACTGCTGTTTTTGATCTATCCCAGATTTACAATTATAAGGATGAGGGGGCTAGTGTAATAAGATCTTTCATATCTGGACAATTGGCTGTTGAAGAAGAAAGTGGAAAAATGTGGCCTTTATCTAACGAAAATATGACTGCCTGTCCACTAAACGTAAATTCAGAGACCAGATGCTACAAACACTGTAATTTATTTGTTTGAATATTTTTATTTATACAGTATTGCTTTTTAGTTATTCAAACTTGACGATTCATTTTACTCGTATTTACACCATAGTTTCGCCGGTTTTACTTTTAAAATGTGATAACTACATAATTTACAATCTGCATAGTACTTAGAAAGATCCGGTATATTCCGATTTTCACTTCGGACTACTGTGCAGTGCAGGTGAGTACTCTCACCAGAAGACAATTCTAATAGAGGATTTTTTTTTTTCAATTTAGTCATTAACGGGCTGTTATCCAACAATATGCACGTTGTATGGTTCGTCAGAAATCACAACTACTTGGCAGAAACTCTATCCGCCATCAACCCCTGTTGGGATGACGAAAGATTGTTCCAAGAAGCAAGGGAAATCAATATAGCGATGGCAATGCAAATATATTTTTACGAATGGATGCCGACAGTTATAGGTAAGTTAGTATACGTAATTATTTTACTGCTGAAACACCTACACCCAGGTATAATATAAAAGGGAGTGAATGATAAGGTGATGGCAAACAGGGATGAATGATGAGGGATAAATAAAGAAATTGCATGCTGCGGCGATCCCAAATAAATTTAGACAAGGGCAAAAGAATTATGAGGTCCATTCCCTGATCAAGAAAAGAAAACTTTTTTACTGTGCTGGTTTTTGTGGGTTACTAGAATTCGCATTTTTTATGAACTGCATCGCGGTTGTTGTTTTTCTTCTACGTATTATACTCCAAAGTTAAATCACCTTCAATGTTCGCCTTCTCAAAATACATAATATCATGACATTTCCTTTTTAAATCATTCAACATAATGTTCATTTAATTTATTAGAATATACAATAGGTAGTTGATTCATCTGGGCAAATTTGTACTATTGCTTTGATGAAGGTAGATTGTAGTTTATACGACAAATGCATTAGTTCAATGATATATTGACTAATAGACAAACTGACAAACAAGACTCCTATTAAATATTTTACGGTTTATTACCCATTAGATTAGATATAACGAATAGTAAGGTTCTAATTAGATCGGATGCATGTGAGTGGATAACAAAATACTAATAATTCTATTATTTTTTTAGATTATAAAACCTTGGTAAAATACGGCGTTATTAGCGACAACCCCGGGTTCAGAGACATTTATAATGAAAATGTTACTACAGCAATACCAGTAGAATACGTTATTGGTCTGCGATGGTTCCACCTCATACAAGACGCCACTGCAAAGTAAGTATGTGAATAAACGAACGTTGCAGACAAAGACAGTTTCAGGACACACATTCTTTACAAACATACAATTAAATCAACTCAGTGTATATCCAGACACAAAACAAATATCCATAGATCAAGGTTATAGTTATTTCCGGATGAGAATCATGGAATCAAATGGTCGTGGATAAGTAAGCACCTTAACCACTAAACCAAACGTGGGATAAATTTTAAATATTTACTGCTTGTTCGTATTCACACCTGGTTAAATACGGAAGAGACTTGTTTTCTATAAATCAGTACTGATCCAACCCTGTTTCCAACTTCTTATTGCCTAAATGATTGATTTGTTTTTTACTGTTTCAAATATTAAAATTTATGTATTATCTGTGCTATGGCAACTCCAAATCGGTTTTTTCGGAAGATCAACGTCGATTTGCTAGCTAGCTACTGGCAATTCGGCATGATGCTGAGACTGAACCGATTTGTTCAGTTTACTTGGGTACCACAATTTAGTTATAAGTCATCATCATCAGCCTATATTAGTCCACTGCTGGACGTAGGCCTCCCCTAGCGTGCGCCATTTAGGATCAAAGAACTTTATTTCTCAAAAGAACATAGTTCACTTAATGAGATACAATATTATATGTTTAAACATAAATCCAGTATGCGTTACTTATAATATATATGAAAATAAACTAAAAGTTAATACAAATAATTAAAACGCTAAGCTATAACAAGAATTGGTCACTACTGATAATGAATTTTTTTAACCGGTTTTTGAAGATTTTTAAGGAAGTGGCATCTTTGACCTCGTTAGGTAGTCTATTGTATAGTTGCACACCCTCATATTCGATATTCTTTTTTCCATATTCTGTTCTAGGTTTCCTTAAGGATAATTTATTTTTGTTTCTTAGGCTATACTTCGACGTTTTCTTTTTTAGTGTCATTTGTGTGTGTATACTATTATTAATTATTTTTCTTATAAGTACGCATGTATTGTAAGTGTATATTTGTTTAATGGTTAGCAGTTTAGTCTCCGCATACAAAGTTTTAGTTGGTGTGAGGAAGTCATAGTGAAATATTAATTTTACTAATTTATTTTGCATTATTTGGAGTTCTTTAAGAGTGGTCTTGGTAGTGCATCCCCACACCTCTATCAAGTAATCGAAGTGTGGCTTCACCAGTGAGTTGTATATCATAAGTCTAACATAGTGTGGGAGATCTCTGACGTTGTTGCGCACAGTACCCATTAATGAGACAATCTTGGATTTTATGTGATTTATATGTCTTGTCCATGATAAAGCACTATCTAGATGCAAGCCTAGATATTTTTCGCAACTACTTCTATTTATAGGTGTTTTATTTATAGTTAAAGAAGGATAGTTTTGAATTTTCCTGATTTTTGCGGCAAATATTACGTATGATGTTTTCGATGAATTTATTGTTAATAGATTGCAATTAAACCATGTGTACAATTTATCCAAGTCATTCTGAGCTCTGATAACTATTTCTTTTATACAATTTCAGGAATAGAACAAGCATGTATCATCAGCGTAAAGAGTGATTTAGCCTGCCAAGTTTAACTCATGTACATTATTAATATAAATAAGGAACAAAAGTGGACCCAAGATTGATCCCTGTGGTACGCCAAAATCTAAAGGTTGCATGCTACTGACATCATCACCAATCTTCACAATTTGATATCGATTGGTTAGATAAGATGACATGATTTCGTATGCTCTGCCAGCGATACCGATGGATTTTAGCTTCTGTAATAGGACAAAGAAATGAATTTTCTAATTAAAGAAAATTTCTAGTGAAAGAAAAATTCGATCTCAGGCAGGGTTTGAACCTGCGTCCCTCTGGTTAAGTACACCAGACGCTTTACCAACTAAGCTACCGAGACCACTGCCTGTCTGTAATAGGATTTTATGACTCACGGTATCGAAGGCTTTTCTAAGATCAATAAATACACCGAGTACGATGTTTTTTTTTTATCAATATTATTTTTAATATTGGTGATGAGGTCAATAGCAGCTGAAAGTGTGCTTGATTTTGGTCTAAATCCAAACTGTCTTTCATATAGATACTTAATATCATTCAAGTGTTTTTCAAGTCTGGTATATATCAGTCTCTCGAAGACTTTTGAAAGCACTGGCAACACTGAAATTGGTCGGTAGTTACCAGGTTCAGTTTTGGCTCCGGACTTATATATAGGGCAGACCTTCGCAATTTTTAGACTATCAGGAAAGTAGCCGTCATTAAAGCACTTATTAATACATTTAGTCAAATCTTCTACAATTAGGGTTTTCATACATTTTATGCATTTAGTGTTTATATTATCAATGCCGGAACTGCTATTGGAATCTAAATTGTTTATTACTCTATTTACTTCTGCAAAAGTACATGGTTCTAGACAGTCCAAGCTTATATTATCTGGGAGCCCTTTACTGGTTAGCGTGTTGGTTAAATTATTGTGGTACTGTTGAGGAATTTGATTTGCTAATTTTTTAACTATTTTAGAAAAAAATACGTTAAAAGCGTTACACATAGCGGCTGTATCAGTTATAGTATTATTATTATAAATAAGTTTAGAAGGAGCGCAACTATTTTTTAATTTATCATTTCGTAATTCACTGAGTAATGACCAAATTTTTTTAGGTTTATTTTTACATTCTTCGAACATATTGCAGTAATATTGTCTCTTCTCTTGTTTAATAATAGTAAGCACCTTGTTTCTCTGTTCTATGAATTGTTCTCTAGTGAGTTCACATGAGGAGTTTGCTTTTAAAATGTACCACAATGTATTCCTTTTATTTATTTCATTGATTATATGTTTGGTAATCCAGTCTTGGGTTGGTGAATTCATAATTTTTGCCTTTTTGACTCTGTGGCTCTCAATGTTTTCTTTTATAAATTCTTCTAATAATTCATTGTAGTCAAAGTTATTCGTTCTAAAGTTAGCTGATTTAATTGTTTCGTATAGCTTTGTGTAATTTATCGCTTCATACCAGATTTTCAGTTTAGGTGGTCGTTTAATTCTTTGTAGTTCAAAATAAATCTGATTGTGGTCTGATAAAGATGATTTAACTATTGCCATGTGAAACTTATGTAATGTTATATTTGTACAGACATGATCAATTATTGTGTTTGTTGATGTAGTTTCGCGGGTTGCATAATCTTTGTTGATGTTGTTCATAATATAATAGCCATTCTCTTCCAAAGCTTCCAAGTAATAGGTTGTTAATCGATTAGGGGTCAGTAGGTCTATGTTGAAGTCGCCAAAAATAATACATTTCTTTTTACGCTGGATTAGCGATGAATAGTATTCGATAAAATGTCTTACGTTTGTATGTGGTGGTTTGTATATTATGCCCACATCGAGTGCATATGGATTCAAATGTATCCATAAAAAGTTATTGCCGTTAGTATATTCTTGTTGTATGACATCATGCTTGATGTTGTTGCTAATGAAAATGGACACAGGAAAATGGAACATGGATCAGTGCGTAAGTTGAAATGGTGCATGTAATTGGGTATATGTATGCTTTTTGCATCGGTCTCTGTCTTGAGCCAAGTTTCTGATACTAAAATTATATGAATTTCATTATTCAGGGACTTCAAAATACATTTTATTTCATCGAGTTTTCTTTTTCCGGCAATACTGCGTGCATTAAAATATAAAAACTTAAGAGATGTTGAGTTTATTCGTAGATCCGAGTACGTGTTTGTTATCTGATAGGAAATATTGCTGTCAAGATTTAACAATTTGGGGCGTTCCTTTTAGATATAGATAATAGATAAATCCGTCTCTCCACTATCCTGGCGTAACTTTAATTCAGATTTAAGGTCTTTTAATTGTTTTTGTTGCATTACTGTCTGGTCCCCGTATACGTTAATATTATCTGGAAGTTTTGACTTATTACGGAGTATATACAAGGTAATTTCTTGCATATCAAAACATACCATCAGCGGTCGGTTTTTTCCGGGGGTATACTTACCCAGGCGAAAACATTTTAAAATGTTTGGTTGACTTTTATTAACACAGATATTTTGTATTGCCTGGGAGACTTTATTCTTGTCATAATTTTGCCTGTCAGAATTAATTTCTTCTTGGGATTCAGGAATACCGATAAAAATAAGATTTTTTCGTCTGTTCAATCTGTCTTGAACTTCCAGAAAGATATCATGAGAGATGGGTTCAAAGCCGTGTGGTTTATTATTAATTGCGACCAGATAACTTTCTATTTGAATCAGTTTTTGTTCGGCTACAGTGTTGCGGCGTTGTAATTCCAATAAATCGCATTTAATTGTTGTTTGCTCCAGAGTTAAGTTATTAGTGCGCTGAGTAATGTTGTGGACATCCTGTTTTAATTCATGAATATCGGTTTTAATTTGTTGAATACTTTCTAGTTGTATTTTAGTAAAGTTTTCTAACAATGACATCATATTGGAGTGAATACCCGAGATCTGCTCGCGTAGTTCTCTATTGGAATTTGAAACTTCGGATTGTAATTTAGTTATTGCCTCACTTAATTCAAAGTCCAGTTCGGGCTTCTTTCTTTTACGCAAAGTGATTGATTGAAGCTCGTCGGTAGTTGCACATATTTTACTTAGATCGGGCTGCGCCGAGGCGGTCGGACGTAAGTTGTCCTTTACAGGCGACCGTTGTACACTCATTGTATAGCAAGTTGTATATATTGGAATATTAACGTGTGTTTAAAGATAGTGTTAACAACTTACAGCAAATGGTTGTTAATTGCTACGCCGATACTCCAGCGCACGGCGCGAAGAGGATGAAAAATCGCGCTTGTTTCTTTCCCTCCAGTGGGCGGAGCCCGGTCCCTGTTGTGACGTAGGTGTTGGTCGCAACGCTTCAATGCATTTGGCAGTTCTTCAAATATCACTGTTATTTCGTTACTCTTAGACTTTAGATTCAATTAGGTGTAATAGTTTATTTAATTAAGAAATAATGAATACGTCTTATCGCAACGACAACTGGACTCGTATCACTATCATTTCACCCTGTCCTCCGCTTCTCACATCCAGCTTCTGCTAGCAACCTTTCACAAATCATCACTCCATCTTGCCGCTGGGCGTCCTACACTACGTTTGCCGAGTCGCGGTCTCTAGTTATATATTTTTTTATTATTATTATTTGCCTTTCCGCATTAAGGTGTCCTATGAAAAAAATTGCATCTTTCTTTCTTCTCTGCAAAATAATCGGTCTTTCGTTTTATAATTCTTAATTTATTACTCAATTTTTGTGTTTTAATACGTAGGTACATGACTTTAAAAACTCAGGAGGTGCATGTGGAATACGAGACCTTTGACTTATCTTTGCAATTATTTTTCCCAATATCCATATCGTATATTTGTGAAATATTTTGCTACAGTTTTTTTACTTACTTTATAAAAATCATAGATTCTTATTCAATCAATTACAATCTTATTTATTTAACTCAAAAGAGAAAAAGTATAGAGCTAGCGGTTAACTGTTTAGGTAGGTAACAAGGGAGCGCACGAGCTTACGTTCATCACGGAGCGTTGTTTTCGCGCGTTGTTTTCAATACATTGCGCATTAAAAATGAAAATTTTTGTGTCCGATCATTACTGACGCTAATGAGTTCCTTGATTGTATAAAAGCTATTCATTATTCCACCTTATATATATGACTGTATGACTATACACACGGCTACACACCAAGCTAAACAAAACCAGTTTAGACTGACCTCCCATCTTAAAAGTTTTCCGCACTATTCAAGGCCAGACTGTACAGGTTTTGTATAGCTTGATGTGTAGCCGTGCGTGGCTTAAGATTTCTTTTAATAAATTAATAAAATATTTTTCCAGGATGTACAGTTCAAATTTCACTTTATTAGGAGAGACATCTATTGTTGAGTTCACGTTTAGAACTGGTTGGTTGTGCCAAGGAGATCGCATGGAACAAATGACAAAAGCATATTACACACAACCATGTCGCGATACAAGCCACAGCATTGATCATGATGTAAGCAATTTTTTTTTAAAGCTTACTAACAATGTGGCACCCGTTACCTACTAGTATTCTTGTTAATCCCTCGTGCTAAATGCTTCTTTAGTTTAATTTTATATTATACCGGGGCGTTATGTGGGTGTACATTAGTACACCTCTGCCTAACCCTTCGGGGAATACAGGCGTGATGGTATGTTATGTTTAAAAAAACAAATTAAGCATAACTTACCATCAAAATCTTCCTCACTATAAATGTTTCGTTGATTTGTATTTGATCTTTGTTTTAAGATGGCTGAGCGGGGTCTCACTGGAGTTCAGAGTAATGTTGACCTCGCCGCTAGTGATCTGCACAAATCTCGTTTGATGGGCATGGCTCCTTACATTCAATACGTGTATTCGTGCCATGGTATTAATATCACCTGCTTCGACGATTTGCGCGTCCTCATGTCAGAAGATGTAAGTTAACATTTTTGTTATATAGCTTTCCGTGGACTATACGTCTCATTTTACGGGATAATATATAGCCTATGCCACTCAGGAATAATGTAGCTTTCTATTGGTGAAAGAATTTTCAAAATCGGTTCAGTAGATCCAGAGATTACATATACATTTAAGTAATTGCCAATCACGGAACTCTGCCTGTCCATGTGTCTGTTATATTGATATGGTTCTTTCAGATGATAAGGCGCTTGAAAGATGTATATGCTGATATCAAAGACTTGGACTTCTTAGCCGGCATGTGGGGTGAGGAGGTGAGGGAAGGTGACAAAATACCTCCCACCCTAGTGTGTGTCTTGTTAGAAACATTCCATAGACTCGTTGTAGGCGATAGACATTTTTACGAGAGAAAGGATAGGCCATATGCGTTTACAACTGGTAAGTTTTAATTATAATTAATTAATTATTATATATTTTAATTATATTACAAATATCTGTATCAGCCCGTATTGTCAACTTGTCAAAATGACCATGCTTCTAAAAAGTCAAATTCGCATAATGTCAATTTCTCAAAGTTTGGATTTCCCACGATGACAAATTCACTTATTGTCAACGTCTCACGATGTCCCTTACTTGCCGTGAGCTCTTGAGTTTAATTCTCAGGATGGCCAAAGGGTGATTGGTCTTTTCAATAGGAAATTCTGACTAGCAGTCCGCATTTTTTATTTGTGTCCTGTGAATCGCTATAGGCTCGCGGCTCGCCGTATACCTATATGGCGAATGGCGACCCGCAATGTTTCGATCTCGCATCTTGTGGGCCTGCGTTATTACTAATTCGGCCAGAAATATGGCGTGATGGTATATAATCCGTAAAAAGTCCGATTTTACTGCGAAAAGATTTTGTTAACGCACCCGCAATATTTATACGATTAAAAATAAATATCTGCCTCATTAGTCTAGCGGTCCTAAACGCGACTGCTACGCTAGAGGTCCTGGGTTCGATCCCATGGCGTGATGGTATGTTATGTAAAAGAAATCTTTCCGAAGTGTAGATTGTAACTCAACTTTTTCTTAAAAATACTCAGATTAAATCAATTAAATTGCTTACAAAAGTCTATTTCCAATAGAAGTAGGTACGCCAGCAGTATTTATTTAATTTGTATGGAAAGATTAACAAAAAAAATATTTACAGACCAGTTAGCAGAGATAAGAAAAGTAAGTTTATCGTCAGTATTGTGCACTGTCGGCGATGACGTCACGAAGATTCAACGGAAATCTTTGCTCAACATCAGTCCTGAGTAAGTTAGAATTTATTTTATTTTAGCAAAAATACAATTTTTAATGTAGGTACTGGGACTTTTAAACCGCCTCATTGGTCTTTTGTGCGTAAACGTGACCACTGACTGTGATATCATTCCCAGGTCGAGCAGTGTTATTGGAGCATTTCCAGATTGAGCAGTTTTTTTTTATTATTTTTTTTATTTGGAAAACAAACAGTATTCATAACTTAAAATAGGAAACAGGTTTTAAATCTAATTACCAATTACATGTTTTCGCATATACATATTTTATTAGATCATTCCCAGATTGAGCAGTATTATAAGATCATTCCCAGATCGAGCAGTGTTCTTGGATCATTCCCAGATCGCGCAGTGTTTTTGGATTATTCTTTGTAATGCTCAGTCTGGATCTGAGTTTGGATTTGTGCTTGGTAAATGGTGATATACTGACTCTCTATTATCTAGACACGCGACAGTGTGTCCATTCAAGTTCAAAGAAAAAAGAACGAAAAGAAGACAAAGGTGTATCATTACATAGTACAAAACAAAGTCGCTTCCCGCTGCCTGTCCATGTATGCTTAGTTCTTTAAAACTACGCAAAGGATTTTGATGAGGTTTTTTTAAAGAGATAGAGTGATTCAAGAGGAAGTTTTATATGTATAAAACATATATTATTATAGAACAGAAAAGTTGACAATACACGCGGTCGAGTGTCTCTCTACATAACTCTTCGGAAATAAAGGCAAAGCATCATGGTATGATAAAAACAAACATACCTTATACACATTTTTTACTTGAACCAGTTATAATCTAGATCGAGTAAGCATCATATATGCTTTCAGCCACAAAATTAGGTACACACACATATATATATATACAACACAAGATCAGCTTATACTGGACCTTATAGGTTGCTGTATCGCCAAGAGTACATCGCATTATGTCAACCGTCATCCTATCAGTGTAGCCAAGTATAATTTTTAATTAGATTCTTTCGTTTTCAGAAACCCCTTGGTGAGTTGCAACGAGATTACCAAAATAAACTTAAATGCATGGGCTGACCCTAGCTGCAATTCTTGTAGCGAAATATAAAATTGTCTGTTACAAATATAATTTACGATGAAATTGTTATATTCCACTTCTGACCTTAGCGTTTTTTGTGATTATCTTAATTTTGTACCAAATTAAACTATGACAAAATAAATGTTATTTTTTGCAACATCTCGACGCTGGCCCAAGTGACATAAATTATGTTGTGATATTTGTCCAGCAATCGTCTATAGCTTAGTTTAATTTGTGTTATAATTTCGAATAAACAATAACTGTGTAATATTGTTAAAATTTCGTTTGATTTTTCAGTTCATTAAAAATATGTTGTATTTATAACGTTTTCCTTTTGTTAAACCTACACATAATCTTTAAGCTTGTTGAAAAAATGGCCGCTGGCAGAAAAAGGTTCCCTAGTGGAGACCGAGCATCAGGAAAACGGAGTGTCGGACGTCCTCATATGATATGGACAGCTGTCCTGATAAAGATGGCTGAGAGTCGTTGGGTGTAGGCGGCATATTCGTAGTATATGGGAGGCCTTTGTTCAGTAGTGGACCACATTTGGTTGATATGATGACGCATTGATTGTTGTGTATTTAATTGAATATCATCATCAACCCATATATTCTATCCTATCCTCACAATGTTTTCCTTCACCGTTTAAGCGCGTGATAATTAAGTATTAATACGAAAAGTCAGAGGTTGACTTGAGGGAGGGAGGAGAGAGGCCTTGGATTTGAACTCGAGACCTTTGAATTAAATTTAATTGAATATGTATGACGTCAAATGTTTAAAGACAGTAACGCACTAATACCTAGCTAAGTTGACTGCATTTTTATTGGCTCATAAAAATATGGCTGATTATCAAAAACAAAATCAAAATTTGTTCAAAGATAAGGAAGTTATAAGCGTTTCTAATTTATGCTAGACAGAGAATATGTGTTAGAATTACTATATCGGCTTGTGGCGTAACAAACCGATGTCGATACAAATACTATATGAAAACTCGTTTTGTGAAAGGGAAAGGGACAGAGCATCCCCTCTCTATCCCCACCAAATCTTCAAGTCCTTGTATCTTAGAACTTTATTAGCAGATATAAATCATGTTTTCAGAAAACGAATTTTAATTAATTATATTAGCAGATATAAGTCATGTTTTCAGAAAACGAATTTTAATTAATTATGCTTTTCACTAAGCCTGCAATTTTTGAATATAGGTATCAAAGCAAATAAACTTTCATATTGAAACAGAGAATCAGAATCAGGGAATTTAACCTAGAATCTTTCATTTCTATTAGATGTTGTATCATATTCTGTAAACTTAAGTATATATAAAAATACCACAAACACTAAAAATCACAGTAAACTTTGAAAAACGTATATTTTTTTAAGTGATAACAGTTATACCTATAGCTGATTCTAATATATTTCTTTTCCGTTTAAACTTTAATTAATAAAACAATATTTCGAAGAAACACCACACTAAATTCTTTTAAACTAGAAGTAGAACGTTTTAGTATCAATAAATCATAATTATACCGTGGTTTTACACATGTGTACTATATATATTAATTAACAATATCTCAGGGGCATATTTCTACTGTAATTAGACACACCCTCGAATATAGATGTTGCGGCATGTGTCTCCAATTACTCTTCACCATTAACTGTCGTGAGAAGTCGTTGAATATTTTAAATATTAAGGAAACCATTTTTTACGAAAATAAAACAACTTCATCATCCGCTAAGTGCAGTGCACTGTGCAGTGATAGCCTAGTGATATGACCATTGGACTGCCATGTCAAAGGTCTCGAGTTCGAATCCAAGGCACGCACCTCTGTCCTTTCGAAATCTTGTGCGTATTAATAATTAATTATCACGCGCTTAAACGGTGACAGAAAACATCGTGAGGAAACCTGCATGCCTGGAGATTTTCTTGACTGATCACTGAACACTGATATTCGAAGGAGATAGGTGGTCAGGCTTTTTGGGCTTGTGACTACCGATTGTAATATGTGTACGTATGACATGCCTTACGTGCTCTCCGAGGCAAGGAGGGGCCTCAATATGTTGAGGATTGTCATCCAACCACAGACTGACCGCGGCAGGTGTAGCTTAACCTTGCCGATTAGTAATAACTTAGCCACAAGACCCTCTAAATCTTCTTCTTCCGTCCCTGATCCCGTTATTTGGGGTCGGGTCTCCTCACTTTTCTGCGCCAAGATATTCTATCTTGGGTTGTCGGATCTGGCAGTTGGGCTTGCTTGAGGTCCCTTTTTATATTTGGCCTCTGCCTTTTTTCTGTTCTGGTAGGCTTAGCGCAATTTGTACCACATGGTTTTCATTTCGTCTTTTAATGTGTCCATACCATCTCAAGCGGTACTCAGTAATTTTATCGGTAATTGGTGCGACTTTAAAGCTGCCTCGTATGTATTCATTATGGACCCTGTCATATCTGGTCACTCTCCCGCCCATCTGAGCATCTTCATTTCATTTGTATGAAGCTTTTGTTCATGCGTCTTCTTTGTTGTCCAGCATTCAGATCCATACAATAACGCCGGCACAAGACGCTCTAAATAAAACAAATAAAAAAATGACAAAGACCTGGAAGTAATGTTCTATTCTGTAGTTAATAAAGGAAGAAATCGTCAAAAAATTTGATGAATTTTCTAAGATCAAATAAAAAGTTAAGATGGAACTTTGCGAACAAAGAAGTGAAGCCGGCTAAAACTACGCCTTGCCGTGTACATTCAAAATTACACGCACACATGTATACCGAAACTACGCCTTATCTTGTCAGTCGAGCTTTCGATATCTCGACTGACTCGAGGCGTAGTTTTAGCCGGCCTCATTTCTTTATTCGTAAAGTTCCATCTTAACTTTTTATTTGATCTGAATGAATTTCTAGTCATGTCGTACCCAAATTCAAATTTTTTTTTAGTAAGCTGACTAGCGCGACTACTACGCTAGAGGTCCTGGGTTCGATCCCTAGGTTGAGTAGTGTGCTATAACTTTTTTCCACGAAATTCTCATTAGCAGCTCGGAGTCTGGACTTGTGGTGGGTTAATGGCAATAAGCGTGATGGTATGTTATGTAATTTCATTCAATAGTAAGTAAGAACATTTTAGCTATACCATGGCATCACGCATTTATTCCACAAAGGGTTAGACAGAGGTGTAGCCAATGTACACCCACGTTTCGCCGCGGTAAGTTTAGGTCTCATGTAATAGGGGGCGAGGCTATTGCCATTCGCCGGGCACATATCCAAACATACTAAAATAATTAAATTAAAATATCTGCAAGTATTACAAACGTAACGTTTAATATTATTACTATAGGACATCTAGGACATTTTGACCAACACCAATTTGCGAAAATATTCCCATCATCGTACCCAAATTCTTTTTTTTTTCAGTAAGCTGAGGACTAAAAAATCTAATTGGACCACAATGACCCACGTCAACAATTTGACCCTAATTTTGCACGTAACCCTCCCGTGATGCGGGTCACGGGCGCGACACAAATTAATCCATTTAAAATACATGCGCAATTCGGTCTAACATACTGTAGCGAATAAATGAATTAATAAAATGTACGGCGTCCCGAGGTCGTGGTTGAGGGTTGATTTTTGCATCAGTCCATTTTTGGATGCGGTGAAAGGCATCCAAAAATGCCTTTATTTACTATATTACTATATTTGATGGATTCCTTATGGTAAGTTTTATAAAGGTTTGAAACAGCTTTTTGACGTAAAATGTGTGACGATGTGTGATTTTAAACAAAAGATTGAGCCAAAATATTAGGTTAGATGCTTACACTTAATGCATGATGCTTACGTTACGACTGCCTCGTTGGTCTAGTGGTCCCAATCGCGACTGCTACGCTAGAGGTCTTGGGTTCGATCCCCAGGTCGAGCAAAGTGTTGTTTTTCTATGAAATTCTCAGTAGCAGCTCGGAGTCTGGATTTGTGCCCGGTGAATGGCAATAGGCTCGCCCCCTATTACATGGGACCCAAAAATACCGGCGAACTGTGGGTGTACATTAAGTGTACCTCTGCCTAACCCTTCGGGGAATACAGGCGTGATGGTATGTGTGTGTGTGTGTGTGTAGATGCTTACAATTTATCAGTAAAAGAAAAAAAATAACACACTAATCATTGAAGAATTTCCCAGAATACAAACTAGTAAGTAACAGACTGCCCCATTGCAAGGAATCTGCTTATTGTATTTTTTATATTTTGATTGAAATATTAAATCTTTCTCTCTAAATCCGCCTTCGCCCTTTAAGGATATTTATCATATTATAGGTACTACTCGACTTTTTTATATCAGTCGAACTATCGCCATTGCTCTCAACAATCATTGCGGTCTCAATAATAATAAGTATTTTTATGTGTGTTCAATTTTAATTCTTCGATTCAAAGTTTTATTGTTTATGACATGCATTTCAGATAACTGGAATCAAATGGTAGCGTTAAAGAATATATAATTTCCACACCCCACACGATCGCTTTCTGATCGCTACTTCCTCATCAGATAGCTTATCGGTTACGATCGCCGGCATCGGCACTTCACCTATTTGCTTATCTAATAGATAAACATCGATAACCAGTGATTTCGATTTTACTGTTAATACATCGATAATTTTGTAGTAATCGGTACTTAGTATCTTTTATAGGGTAAGTGTGAAGTTGCGTCTAGCGTTGTTTGGACAAGATTGTAAAGGAATTGTAATTGATTGTAGATGATAACGCTCATTTAATTGAACCGATTTTTATTCTTATTATTGTGATATGAAAAAAGTTTGTTTGAAAGGTAAAAACAGACGGTTTACGCCATACCTACATACTACCTACCATTTTAAAATTAAGTTTCAATATAAACATAACAAAACAAAATCAGCTTCAAAGTACAAAATCAAATATCTCTTCAATAACGAGGAAATCTAAAAACGCATGAATATCGATAAAACGTCAATCAAAATTATAAAGAACGGTAATTCGATCCCGTGGGCTCTCATTATTTCATAATAAAAGGTTAAAACCAGACAGTTCAAAGAAGCTTTTGAAATCCGAAACCTATCCTGTATATAGAAAATGCAAAATTAAAAAGACGAACATCGCTTGAGAACAGGAATAGTCAATAGTCACTTCATATTGTGTTTACTGTGTAAACCGCATGAGGTTCCGTGGTATAACGTTACTGATGCACCACCGAACCAACAGAAATATAAGAATAACGAATGTAGACACATCCAACGCTGTTCTAAATATAAACACAATAGAGGCTGTTGAAACAGAAAATGTAATGGATAGAGCACAAAACGATGTAGTAGATACGGTTAGATATGAAGTAGATAACATAGTAGATAGTGAAGGGATTGTATATCCTACGGGAGCACGGGCCGGAGTTGAGTGAACTTACCTAACCTAAATTGTCGACAATAGTGCCATTGTCTGAATGTTGAGAAATTTTCTTGATGGCTTTAAATTTGTCATAGTAAGCGGAGATAGTGAGTGGGTAAATAAACTTGAAAGGGTTTTAATTTAAGTGGAGTGTTGTAAGTGATGACAGGGTGTCCTTTTACATTGCATTAGTTAAAACAATGGTGTTAAGAATAAAACTAATAAATTTTATAATCCTATCTAATGATATCATAATGACTCTTATCCTTATGAAGTGACTAAGTTAGCATTCCAGAGAAACGTATACGTATACGTATACTGTAGGGGTACGAACGTAAGGGATTGGGTTAAAAAGAACGCAAAGAGCGTATTTGTTAAAAAAAGCAAAACAAACCTTTTCGAGAGATTTATTTTTATATCGCACATCGCAGATGGAAAATAGCGCACTTTAAAGAAATATTATTAGAACCCATCTAATTTATTTGTAATTAAGTCTCGAACTGCCGCAAATTATTAGTCATCAATATCATGAGTTATCTGGGCATAGTCAATTAAACCACTATCGTGAACATCTCGGCTAAGGTGATTGAGACAGCGAGAAAATTTATTATGCGTGTTATAAATGCCGCCTAAGTTTATTCCAACTTGTTGATATATTTTTATCTTATTTAAACTTTACCCCGTCTCTTAAATATGTTATCCTGTGTCATTCATTATTAGGATTTTAAACACGAACTTGCAACTTTGAAGAAGTCAATAAAAAATAAAAAATATCTATATATTTATGTAGGACTACCTAGTAAGACTGCCACAAACATCTTAAAGATCAATCAGTTTATTTTCGATCTCAAAACTAGTTCACGTTTGACCATTGATTTATATAAATATTTTTAAAATCAATGCGTTTGATGTCATTTCAGTTTGACATTCTTAACAGTAAGATTCTAAATCAGAACTATATCTCAACAATCTTGTTATACTTTAAAAAATAATGTGAAACAGGAAAGTTATTACTTTTTATAGTGAAAACGAAAATTGACCAAAGTAATATAAACAAAACTAGTACAATATTTTGAAGATTTTAAAAGAGTGTCCATCGAGTTTCTTACCTGATTTATCTCCATAGGATCAATTTTTGGAACCACTAGATTCAATAACGTTTCATAAACGCTTGTAAAAGCTTATCTAAACTAATATTATAAAGAGGAAACATTTGTGTTTTTGTATGTATGTTTGTAAACAAAATCCACTGGGATTTTGTGTGAAAAAAAAACCGATATCAAAAATTCACTGAGTGATATACGCTATATTACATTTTTTTTAAAATAGGGATCCCTAATAATAATAGATAAAAGCCAAAAACCACGCGGGCGAAGCCTTGGGCGGAAAGCTAATTTGAAATAAAATCATTTGATTTGATTTTACTGATTTAAAATCACTACAATTGGCCTTCTAATCTTTAAAGCAATCAACGATGTCTTCACCCCTAACAATAAACATGATATCACCTGTTTTAACCGCACCCAAATCTTGAACTCAACGCCCTAATTAAGCAAACAGTAAATTTTTACGACCAACATAAGTTCCCGTAAACGGCATTCAGTTGAGTGCCCCTAAAAATAAAACGGGGACAATTGTCGCAAATTCTGGACAAGTTCCAACTTAACACGAAGCCGACATGACAGATGTCACTGCAGGATTTCCTCTTTTTTACAATACTTTTTGTCAACAAGTTCGTGACGTTGTGGAACTAAAGTGGAGAAAATAAAATGTAAAGTTCATTGTTTTGATGTCAGTGAGGGGAAAATTGGGATTGTGTCAGCGGGATATTTTTAGTTCGGAGTTAACATCAAATTTAATTCTAAATAAAAAATAAAGACTAAATATTTTAAGCAGGTAGCTGGAAGTGATTGGATTGAGAATACTACTTACATTACAAATGTTATTTTTATCTATTCAACTTTTGGAAGGATTTTAGCTTGTTATTAGTACCTCCTAAAAGGAAATCATGGATCCACCACCGCTGACCACACTTTGACCACCCATCGCAACTGATACCGAGAAGTCACTGCCGGTAGCCAACTGGAATTCCAGTTCCAAAATTCTCCAAATACCATATGACTCAGTACGAACACAAATTGTCGTCGCAGCGATATCTAAAACAAATCTGCCGCTCATTGATGTAATCTGGATTTTATGTCCCGTAATGTCATTAATGAGCAAGAATGTTGAAGTGCACTCGTAATATTTCTCTGTCTGATTTAGCATTTCGATTCGTGGTTTGACTTGCCAAGAATTAAAAAAAACATACTCATTAAAAGAAGGTTAAAAGCATTTAACTTCTGTTTATTTTATAAGTTTCTTTAAATTAATTATATTTATTTAGATTGAACAACGTGTAGTAATAAAATATCTATATTGTAATCTCTCTGTAACATCTCGTTGCATTGTTACAGTCGCCAGCACATCAAGTTATATAAAACTGACAAATTTCTCCAAATGATTTTAAACCTTAAAATGTTAATAATTAAGTTCAAAATCAACTGAAAAAAATTGTCATTTTGTGGTAACTTGATGCGCTAGCCACTGTACCAAGCTTAACACAAATGTATGACATTCCATGCAGGAAATTCAGGAATAGTACTGTAACTGTAATATTCAGCCATTAAGCTTGGCCTTATTGTGGATGCGTGACTTGAACACTATAAGGAAGTAATATCTACTTTGTCTTCATTTAAAATGTATAATTATTGTGGAGATAGACTTTATTTAACTTTCACTACGTTGAAATAAGACTACTTTTTACGGTTCTTATCGCGTTATAATGAAATTATTTAATTCCCGAAGTTTCGGATCCTTTACAGCATCCATGGTCACGGGTGGACTGAGATGTTACTCGTCCTAATGGCAAAATTTATTTTTTATCTACGTTATTAATATAATGGTCGCAAGGACGCGAGGGCCTGGCGATTCTTCAGTAGCAGCTCGGAGTTTAAAATTGTGTGAATAATATAGCAACATATACAAGAGAATACGTGGCTAAGTTATAACTGCACTGCTCAACAGATCTGTTATGCTAAACATGCCGCGGTCAATCTGTGGATGGGTGTCCGTTCATAACACAGCAAGGCCCGTCCGTGCCTCGAAAAGCACGTAAAACCGTTAGTGGTAGTTAGAAGCCCAAAAAAGCCCAACAACCAATCCAACTTTCAAATATCGGTTTTGCCCAGAAATTGAGTTGCTGGGTCTGATGGCAATCTATTCATATACAACACTGATATTCAACCTAACCCAATACAATTTGGGAAAAGGTGAGGATGATGACATACAAGAGAATACATACATAATTAGGTACAGTCGCCAGCAGGTCAAGGTATACAAAACTGTCAAATTTCTCCAAATGATTTTAAACCTTAAATTGTTGAAGATAAAGTTCAAAATCAACTGAGAAAATTTGACATTTTGTGGTAACTTGATGTGCTGGCCACCGTACTTCCTTGAGACTTAGGTATTTTTAATTTTCTACACATCGTTTCTTAAGAGAACAACTTCAGTTTCACGTTACAATTAACATTAATATTTACTCTAACACAACACGCCTGATTTCCTAAACAAAGCACATTTCTCGTATAATCGTTCCTTGTTATACCAAACAACAGTGTCCTAATCTAAGCTGCCGGCATCAGTATTGAAATGTTGGCAAATATCGAGGCGCGCGGAGTGTACAGCAAACACCGATGCGTTTTACTTAATTGAATGCCTAATGACTACGGTATAACAGGTAAGGGTACGTCCCGATGCGCCGATTGTTCAATGTTCGCTGCGAATTATTTATTTATTCATGAAAGCATGAAAACATGATAGAATGTGCTTGTATTTACATCAACAAAGGACATGTACAATATTTACGATGGTAAAAGTTGAATAGAAATAAACCATCTGCAATTTAAAAGCTTCGCAATAGAATTTGATACCACGCAAATAATTATCTCACAGTACCGTCAGGAAATAATGATATCTTGAAATTTTATTTTAATGGCTTACATTCGTATTAATGTTAGAAATCAGATTATATATATAATTATAAAAATATTTCAATGCCTTATATTCGTAATAATGTTAAAAATCAGAATATATACACATATGTTTTTGACTGTATCATATTATACAAGTCTTTATATAGGACAGCTAAAAAGATATATATAATTTATTTAAGGCTCTTAAACGACATATTCTACAAAGTAACTTCATAAAATTTATTTAAGCTACTGCTGCGTATCAGTGAAATCCAAATCAAATGCAGCTTCATAGAACTTTTCTAGTGCCAATCATAAAAACTTAATAAAAAATTACCTTTACCTTTAGAGACTATTTTGTTTGGTTAATAGTTCTGTAATAAGTATAGTTATACCTACCATTGAATTAAAAATAACGTAACGTATAAACCTGACTAAACTAACATTGCAATTTTCGAACTTAACAATTTTAGTGTTTCTACATGGAACTACGCAATCAGTACACACCCTTATTCGCATATAGTTATCCCTATGTCGGGTAAAGTAAATATTGTGTTCGTTTAATTGGATTTTATATTTGGTCTCATCCAAGTTTAAGTATTTTTTGGTACTTTCGGCACTTTATACACATTGCAAAAAATCTTGTACTTTGTGTAAGTACGTCTTTTGAAACTGTAATTTTTAATTTATTCTTCCCTAGAAATACGTATTTATAAATTAGCTTTTGGGTAGTGTCAACAAGAAATGTTTTAACATAAAAGTCGTTATAATTAGGTTCTGTTTATTCAAACAAAATATTATTATTAAGGCTATTTGATTATTTTGAAAAAGAATGTATGGTGGTTGCCAGTTGTAATAAAATATATATTTATATTTTAATTCTTTTTTTTATGAATTATTCTAGTCCATTATCATTAAAATACTTCTAAATTTCAATAAAAATAATCACGTGGGTACTTGATAATAAATCATAATTAATATCTACTTCCAACTACAGAGTAAATTAAAATATCATATTACTTTCTCTCAATTTACTAGTTCAACGAACAAAATTTATAACAGACTCAATTCATCTTAGAGTTAATTTTTTAAAGGGACATTACTAAGATTTATTTGAGGGGCCGTTTAGCGAGTAATTAAGAGGTTCACCGTTACTTTTGGACGGGAGATGGATCGTTCAAGTAGGAGCATTGAGGCATTACATACCGTCGTACTAGAGTAGAACGGTGACAACAATTGACCAAAACTTTTCGAGTATAAAACAACAACACACGCTTCAAAATTGTTCAAAATTTTAAAATTAATTATTATTAGTGTTTGCCCGCGTTTATAAGAAAAGAAATGAAGTAGCCTATAAGCGTCTTCAGGTTCCCATCTATCTCTGTATCAAAATAAATTAAAATCAACTCAGCGATTAAGGCGTAAATAATTGAATATACGTTACACGTAAACAAACAAACTCACTTTCGTATTATTATAATACGAAATGTAATGTAGTAAGTAGTAAGAATGTGATTCTAAACGAGAGAACTCTTTAAAATTCTTTAGAGTATAACCTTCTCCTCCTTGAAACTCCTTGAAATTTGTACTGTTGTCTAGGTCAAATTTCTATACGTTTTCACAATTTAACAGCATTCAGCTCGTTACCGGTTTTCGTTTTGTATTTATCTAATAACCTGAAATGCATACGTTTTTGTAGTTCAGATAATTTATCATTTATCATTTTGTGGTCCGTACTCCACATCTCATTCAGCAAAAATATAATTTCAATGTATCTCTATGTACATAATTACTCAATTATCAACAGCTGTAATCTATGACTGCGATGTATGAGTTAGTATGGTTGAAAGTATTTTGAGTATGAGAGCACAGCAATAGATTTAACCTGTGATTGATTTAGGATAGTAAAATAATAATTTAGTTGAAAAAGGAGAAATAATGGGAGTTTAGAATGTTTGTTTGTGGATGTTAATAAGATTGTCACGTCATGGAAATTTATTTTACACAATTTGTGACTAGAATGCTGTAGAAAATTCACTTATAAAAAGCACTGGTTGGATAAAAAATATAATGCCTTGAGAGCAATACAGAGAGGTGATGGCCAATGACGCGTTCAACAATTGCAGGTCTATAGAACCATTCTAGGTTCATGGCACTATTATTTGCGACATCATCTAAATAATATTGACAACTGAATACATACATACATAAAAATGTATTGTTCGTTTATAATTCATATATGTATGAGTATGTATCTGTGTGTGTCCTTCGTACGTAAGTCATCTTACCCGGTTAGTCCCGCTATGGTATAGTCCCGGTATGGCACCCTCTTAAAATACCTATCAAAAAGTCCCGCTATGGTACCCATCTTTTAGATCTACGTTAGACAATAGAAGGTACAACTGAAAAGAAAAGTGTATCTTTAAATAAATACTTTTAGGAGTGTATCAATAAAACGTCTGTTTGCGATATTAAATCAGTCTTTTATTAATTCAAAATATTTATAAAAAAATATCAAACAGTAAAACGAAATATTAATTGCAATGTAATTTTTAAAATAATCAACAATATTAATTACCAATAATCAACAATAAAAAAAATATAAAAAATCCACATCTCAGAAAAGTATTACTGTAAATATTATAAACTACAAATAAAAACAACATCCAGACATAAATATTAGTTACAAATAATCAACATTGAGAAAAGGCAGTAATTGTAAATTTATATAAACTACAAAAATAATCAACAACCAACTAGACAAATATATTAATTACAAATAATCAACATGGAGAAAAAGGCGCAAATTGTAAACATAAACTACAAAAAATAATCAACATCGAGAAAAAGTATTAAACATTTTAATAGGCTAAAAACAAAATTAAAATAAACTATTTTTTTAAATGTTCTGATCGAAATGTTGACTTTGATATGTTAATCAGAAAATCACCAATGGAGATAGCTTTATTTTCGTAACTTTTTGTTAGCTTTTGAATCTGGCGGCCGATTTCTATACTTGTTCTTTTTCTTGAATTTATAGGTGATCTTTTTAGTCGAAAGCTATAACAAAAATCATCAGTTATTTAAGTTAAGCTATATTTTTTTCAGTAACCGTCTGTAATAGAAGGCGACAACCAATAATATCTACCAAAATAAATAAAATCAAATCCATTTTCAAATTCTTCTATGTACTCGTATTATGTAAAAAAATATATATCTGCTTTTAAAAATATTATATCTGCTTAAAAATATTGTCTAAAAAATACAACTTACTTGGCTTGTTTTATATCAAAGTGACATGTGTCGTTGCCAATTGTTTGCAGAAACAATAACAAACTGGGATTTTTTCCAATAATTTTGTTGAATCTGCCATTCCATGATTCCGCCAAGTTAGTTGTTCTATGGCGTTCATTATGGCAACACCAAATGAGGTCTGGATATTCAAGCCACTGAGTGACAAAATAGTCATTGAATTTGGTCATAGCTTCATCGTCGAAACTGAAAAAAATACTTATTAAACGTTCGTACTTGTAAAGCAATGAAATTAACAGGTCCTTACTGATATTGTTGTTCTTTACTTTTTTGCCATATAATTAGAGTTAAGTACTCAAACATCATTTTGGAAAGTAACCAAGATATTATACCTATTTTCCATTTTAAGCAGCCAGCCCGGTTAGTCCCGCTATGGTATGGTCCCGGTATGGCACCCTCTTAAAATACCTATCAAAAAGTCCCGCTATGGTACCCATCTTTTAGATCTACGTTAGACAATAGAAGGTACAACTGAAAAGAAAAGTGTATCTATAAATAAATACTTTTAGGAGTGTATCAATAAAACGTCTGTTTGCGATATTAAATCAGTCTTTTATTAATTCAAAATATTTATAAAAAAATATCAAACAGTAAAACGAAATATTAATTGCAATGTAATTTTTAAAATAATCAACAATATTAATTACCAATAATCAACAATAAAAAAAATATAAAAAATCCACATCTCAGAAAAGTATTACTGTAAATATTATAAACTACAAATAAAAACAACATCCAGACATAAATATTAGTTACAAATAATCAACATTGAGAAAAGGCAGTAATTGTAAATTTATATAAACTACAAAAATAATCAACAACCAACTAGACAAATATATTAATTACAAATAATCAACATGGAGAAAAAGGCGCAAATTGTAAACATAAACTACAAAAAATAATCAACATCGAGAAAAAGTATTAAACATTTTAATAGGCTAAAAACAAAATTAAAATAAACTATTTTTTTAAATGTTCTGATCGAAATGTTGACTTTGATATGTTAATCAGAAAATCACCAATGGAGATAGCTTTATTTTCGTAACTTTTTGTTAGCTTTTGAATCTGGCGGTCGATTTCTATACTTGTTCTTTTTCTTGAATTTATAGGTGATCTTTTTATTCGAAAGCTATAACAAAAATCATCAGTTATTTAAGTTAAGCTATATTTTTTTCAGTAACCGTCTGTAATAGAAGGCGACAACCAATAATATCTACCAAAATAAATAAAATCAAATCCATTTTCAAATTCTTCTATGTACTCGTATTATGTAAAAAAATATATATCTGCTTTTAAAAATATTATATCTGCTTAAAAATATTGTCTAAAAAATACAACTTACTTGGCTTGTTTTATATCAAAGTGACATGTGTCGTTGCCAATTGTTTGCAGAAACAATAACAAACTGGGATTTTTTCCAATAATTTTGTTGAATCTGCCATTCCATGATTCCGCCAAGTTAGTTGTTCTATGGCGTTCATTATGGCAACACCAAATGAGGTCTGGATATTCAAGCCACTGAGTGACAAAATAGTCATTGAATTTGGTCATAGCTTCATCGTCGAAACTGAAAAAAATACTTATTAAACGTTCGTACTTGTAAAGCAATGAAATTAACAGGTCCTTACTGATATTGTTGTTCTTTACTTTTTTGCCATATAATTAGAGTTAAGTACTCAAACATCATTTTGGAAAGTAACCAAGATATTATACCTATTTTCCATTATATGCAGCCAGCCGTCTTCAATATCTTGTTTTGGCAAAAACGCCAAGCCTATGCATTGCTTAACATGGTTCGAGGACTCTTCGTGTTCCATGAGATTTAAAGATTTCGCTTTTTTGATAACGTTCATTTGAAAATGTACGTTACATCCATTTATTTTGATATCAGGAAAAATCTTCGCTGCTGCATTTATTACTCCTATTTCATAATCGAAGGTAAATTTCGATGGACGCCATTCAGGCAAAGTTTGTTTAATCAATTCGAAAACTTTTTCATAAGTTTTCCCTTCTTTGTTTTTTAACAGAATATAAAATAATGGTGCTACATTCGTGGATAACTCAGTGCTTCCCATGTCTCCATGAATGACATAAACTTGTTCGAATGGGTTTGGGCAGCCGTCGAAAGTGCCATCACCAAAGTAATGCGTTACACATTTTATATATTCCTTTACTTCTGTCGAGGAAAATATAATTATTCGATTACAGTCTTCATTACAATAATCAGCCAATACATACTTATTAAATTCTTCTGGTATTATAATTTCTTCCACATTCTTAAATTGTGTTTTTGGTACGTTCAACGACTTATTTCGGTGTCTGTATAATACTGTTTTTAATTTTTTATAGTCAGGAACATTTCCTGTAAGGTGTAACCCTTTGTCTTTTAAGTTACCCATGTGTTTTTCGAAAATTTTCTGTACTGATCCGTAATTTGAATTTACTTCTTTTTTGCACTCACTTATAGCCATTTGAACTTCATTGTCTTCAAAATGTGGCACGCACTGATCACTGTGTTTATAATCTTTAATTATTGTATTATTGGTATTCTCAATAGTTATATATCCACTACATTTAATACTATTTCTCCTATTTACACAACGCCAAGTACTTGAATTTTTATTTTCTCTGCGTTTAATATATTTATGTCCGGCACGTAATAAAGTTTTTCCACCGCGTCGACTGTCAATAATTATTAAATTTACACCACGTGAACTACTTGACCCAGACATTGCAATAGATAAACTAACAAGCTATCCTAATTACTCATATCGCAAAAGTACAGCTGCAAATAGCAAACTAAACCCGGAATAATACTGTCTCTCTCTATTTTCATAAAAACAAAAGGGAAGAGCTAGATACGAATTCGAGGAAGGGCTCGTCTCTATTGTTTTACGAAAAAACCGGTTGGTCAGGTAACTACCTGAAGTGAAACGACAATTACCGAGCGTGATTTGTTTAAAAAATAGTATTAATAAATATTATCTTGCTTAACTATAATAGTTAAGAAAAGATATTTTTTATTAATACTATTTTTTTCTTAACGCATTGTATAACTTTTCTTTACAACAGTACCAAAAACTGAAGGGTACCATAGCGGGACTTTTTGATAGGTATTTTAAGAGGGTGCCATACCGGGACTATACCATAGCGGGACTAACCCATCTTACCAAGTAACAACGTCTCAAAATCCATTTCGCGTCTCAACACGTTTATCAGGCTCCACAAAGCTGTTAAGAAAACAGTTTTATTCAAAGCAAGGTACCTAATTGCGACGTGCGAAACCAAAACAGCTGCGTCCCTTTGACTCCCTCATGAAAGCTATCACTGTTATTACGTTTTTTCATTCGCAAGGGTTCCGCGTTATTAAAATTTATTGAAATTATCGCCATTTTGGAAATTTTCAAAGGAGTTTCTCGAGTATCGAGATAATACGTAACGTCGATTCTTGGAGGGTATTGAATATTTTTTATTAATACTTAATATAATTCAGGGAAAATTTCTGAACGAATTTTCTTTTGGTCTACAAACTTTTGATTTGAATTTATTCATCATTCATCATCAACCCATTACATTGTCCCACTGCTGGGCACGGGTCTCCTCTCATTACGAGAGGGATTTGGCTATAGTCCGCCACGCCAGCCTACTGCGGGTTGGCAGACTTCACACACCCTCAAGAAAATCTCTCAGGCATGCAGGTTTCCTCACGATGTTTTCCTTCACCGTTTAAGCGCGTGATAATTAATTATTAATACGCACATAAATTCGAAAGGTCAGAGGTGCGTGCCTTGGATTCGAACTCGAGACCTTTGACTTGGCAGTCCAATGGTCATATCACTAGGCTATCACTGCACTTATAAATTAAGATGACTTTATTATGATTTATAAATTAAGCAATGAATTTATATCTCAGAAACGAGTTTGTAAAGAGTACGAGAGAGCAGCAAAATAATAAAAGTAACATTTATAAAATACTGAAGTTTTTTACTGACGATGCAGATGATGGTTTAGGCACGGCTCGCAATAGACACCTGCAGTTCCAACAGTTCCAAAGAAGTTGCTGGTGCATTGCCAAGCCTTCACCTTGTTTTTTATAGTATACTAACTGTCCGCCCGCGGTTTCGCCCGCGTGGTATACGTTTTCTACAAAAAAAAATACCAAAAAAAAATAGACAGTAGCTGATTCTCAGACCTACTGAATATGCATATAAAATTTCATAAAAATTGGTCAAGCCGTTTCGGAGGAGTATGGTAACTAACATTGTGACACGAGAATTTTATATACTATAACATAACTACTCAAGGAGAATACTTACTGGATGCGACAACACAGATCCTTACTCAATGTAGAGAAATCCTACCTCATAATGATGTTGATAGGGTTTCTGAATTCGATTTAAAAAGTGATGTACTTTAGAATACCAATAAGATGAAGTTTTCATCAAGAATAAATCGCTAAGGCTATGAAAAGTTCACATAAATCGATGTCATTTTTATTCTATTCAAAATAAGGTGAATAGGCGTATTAGTTTTTATTTATTTATATTTATTGTGGATGTTTTAATAATTACATATTACATACCATCACGCCTGTTTCTCCCGAAGGGTAAGGCAGAGGTGTACTTAATGTACACCCACAGTTCGCCGGTATGTTTAGGTCCCATGTTATAGGGGGGAGCCTATTGCCATTCATCGGGCAAAAATCCAGACTCCGAGCTGCTACTGAGAATTTCATAGAAAAACCCAAATAACACTTTGCTCGACCTGGGGATCGAACCCAAGACCTCTAGGGTAGCAGTCGCGATTGGGACCACTAGACTAAAGAAGCAGTTTTAATAATTAAGAGTTTAAATATGGTTCCTTTCATGTCTGTTATCAGGCTTTGATCCTAGTTACATGCTTTGAAGGCAAGGCCGCAGTTTTTGAAGTGAACGGTGGACTATAGCAAGTCAAGGACGTGGCGAATGGCACGAAACCCATGGCTGTGACAATAGAGCAAGGGAAAGCAAGTCCTATTTTCAGTCGTCACGAGTCCGACATACCCTGATAACAAATCATAAATGATATTTATTTCCGTAAATAGAACCTTTAATAACACATTTACAAGTCAAAGTAAACTAGATGGAGCCAGCATTTCCTATCTGACGACTCGTGAGAAGAAACGCGGAACGATCGCGAAAACGCCTCTGCAGACGGCAGATTTTCCATGAGAAATTTCCGTACTGTTAAAAAATATATAGCATACGTCTTCAAATACTTTAAATATTCCTTCAATCATAATTATTTTCCTTCTAAGATCATTCTAAATGACGTAATCTTTTATAAACATCTTCGCATATCCACCCGTCTTCAATCTTTTACCTTTGCTGAAGAAATATTTCTAAGGCGAGAAAATCTTTTGGCAAAAATACCCATTTATTATTAAGCCATTGCCCACGCAATCATTTAGCCATACATTGGCGCACGTACCATCGACACAGCCAATATTAATCTGGCTGAGTATTCAGGCCTGGATTCCAATTACCTAAAAACGCAGGGCCATTCAATTTGGGCCTCTAGGCGTGCTCTTGTAGGCATAAACTCGGTATGAAGTATGTATGGAAGGTGGGCTTGGAACGATGGCTGGTATTCCTTGTAAGGACGTTGCTTTGAATCTCAAAGAAAATTTAATAAAAAGTAGGGTGAGAAATAGTTTAATTTCAATAATAATATTTTAGTAGCAACACAAAAATTAAATTAGATATGCATGTGTTTAATAAAATGTTATAAAGGTATCAAAATATACCTATGCATGTGCTGCTATCTAGTAATGTAAATATGGAGCCATGTCAACCCGTCTGCCATTCCTTTCAAATAAAGTTAGTCGTTACCTACTTGTCACCGTACGAATACTTAGTTTGATTTTCACATGCTTTTATCACGTACAAAAAATAATATAGCAACATAAAATATAGTTATACATATTTCGTAGTCGACCTAAGTATAATGTTTTTCTTCACCGTAAAACATTAAAATAATTTGCTAAGATAGAAACCGGCGACATTAACGAGAGCAACCGCATTCTGTATTCCTACGTTTCATATCGGAAAGTGACTTATCAAGGTCCGAGTTCCACGTGAACGTCGTTAGAAATTCACATTTTTGGATACACGGTATTTTGTGTCCATGTGCGTTCTGTTTATTGCATAACATTCAGTGAAACGTTTATTTTATGAAATATTATTCTCAATGGAGAAAATATTTATACTAATATTATAAAGGGGAAGTATTTCTTCGATTTTTTGTAATCGATGAACTCTGCAACTACCGTTTTGCTTTTAATAGACCAGGCTTAGAATAAATCCACAGTTCATCGGTGTGTTTGGGTCCCAAGTAATACTAAGGGGCGACGCTATTGCCATTGAGCGGTCACAAACCCAAACTCCAAGCTGCTACTGAGAATTACATAGAAAACCCCCTTATTGATCATTCCACGCTATACAAAATTGCCAACGGAATCACATCAACTCCTGATCAGCTCGACAAAATAAACTTAGAGGTGCCCCGTCGGTGGCACGTTCGGCCCAACAAAATAACCAGAACGTTTCCCAACATGCCCCTCTCAATAGAATGATATCCACATATAACAAGGCCTGTTTTTGTAATAGCGGTATTGACATATTTTTCGATAGTCTTTTTTTTTTTTTTTTTTTATGGGATAACTCGGCAAACGAGCAGGCGAGCTACCTGATGGTAAGTAGTCATCGCCGCCCATGGACATCTGCAAAACCGAAGGAGTTGCAGATGCGTTGCCGAGCCTATTTAGGGAAAGGGAGGGGAAGGAGAAAAGGAGAAGGAAGGGGATTGAGGAAGGAATTGGGCCTCCGGCCCTCTCGCTCACCGAACGAAGCGCAGTAACGAAACGCTACTACTCGGACGTCGGTCTTCTGCGAGAGTGTGGTACTTCCCCGGTCAAGCCGGCCCATTCATGCTGCGAACAGCGTGGCCCTACCACAACATAATTAGTACACACACAACATAGTCTCCCAAGTTTTAAAGCTAAAGTTTTGAAAATTGTTGACCTGTGAATTCCATAGTTATAGTGTGTGAGTTATATTGTAATTTACTAACAAAACTACTATTAGGTGGTTCAATCATAATAATAATTCTACGTATTCAAATTAATATAACTTACCATTGACATCTTAATTTGTATTTAATTTTAATTAAAATTTTAATGTTATAATTGTACTTAATCATAATGTGATACCATCAATAATGACTTAAGGTGATTTAATCAATTTATTATATTACTATTCACATTTATCTAATTTATCTAATGTTAATTTCAAACAATTTCAGTGAATATTATAATATTAATGTATACTTGCTAATATGAACGGTGTGTACACCTTTAAGTGACGTATTTGCTCTGCATTGTGCAAAAATAAAATATTTGTAACAAGTTTCGTGTGAATATGTCGTTGGTGTGCCTTTAAATAAATAAATAAGAACACTTTACTTGACTCGAGAATCGAACCTTTAACCTCTGGCGTAGTAGTGGCACATAGTACACATCATCTCCATAGAGTCATATAGGTTATAAGAAACATACAATCATTTATTATGATTGATTATGATTTAATACCTACATATAACAATCTCGTGTCAGAATAATTGTTATCAAACTCCTCCGAAACACCTTGACTAATTTTTATGTTTTTTTTTGTGTATAGGGTAGGATAGGTCTGATACCTCTTCCCTCACCCTCCATTTTTTATCGCAATATTAGTATGGCAAAACAACGTTTTCCAAGTCAGCTAGTAAAATATATTACGAAATTGATTTCAATAATTTTCCAATACATGCTTGAATTAACTTGAAGTCTTGCACCTGTCAAAAATGGTACGAAAATCAATGTTCAAATATGTACGCACGGCTACACATCAAGCTATACAAATCCAGTATAGGCTGGCCTTGGAAAGCTAAAAGCTTTCCGTATAATAGGAGGTCAGTCTAAACTGGATTTATATGGCTTGATGTGTAGCCGTGTGTACTTTCAACGGATAATCTAGTTGTAAACCAATTGTGTAGGTATGTCGGTCACGAACGCTTTACTATGCAACCGCCAGGACTATGGCTGCCAATTAGTGCTGCGATGTACAGTACGTTAACTTGGTTTCGCTGAGGGATTTTTTGATGTACTGCCTTCGGGTGCAGTGGATATACTTGTATTTTTTATTCGTACCACGGATTCTAGGTATTGTTAAAACGGTTTTAATGCAAGGATATTGTTAAAGGGATATCTTATTTAGTGGAAATATCCAATAAAGACATGAGTGTAGTTGCAGTATCTTGTGATAGTACATTTAAAAAAAAGGAGATCAAAGAACGGAAGACGTCAACTCAATAAATAATATAGGCTATTAGATAGACTGAGCTATATGGGAATATAAAAAAAAAAACAAAAAACAGAGGCTTAAAGAATCTTAATGGGATCTAATTCTCTAGAGTCATCCATTGTCTATAGGATTTTAGTCACAAATTACTCTTAATTAATCACCCTAAATAAATCTAACTTTCTCAATTACCAAAACAACTTAATTTCTCGGAAAATTCTGACGCTGGTAACGATAATAAAAACAGATGACTCTACTAAACCAAAATTAGTATTCCAACAACGAAATTTGTTCGTGTACATCAGAATGCAAAGCTCGGACAATTCTGTCCATCCAATTTAGTTATAACAAAACGTTAAGACGTTCATCTTGGTGCCTAAGGATTAATTAGAATTGTAAATGATCCGACCGTTGGTCTCCCCAATCCTTCAGTTAACTTGGAATCAAAATGTTTATTGTAAACAATCCTTTTGAAGATTAAATCTGTATAGGGACACAGCGGGAATATTTATAAGAAATATTTAGGGTCGATGGCGACTGCAGTGTAAGAGATATTGTATCAGATAAGTACACACCTCAATCTTCTGTAGCGAATTTTAATCTTGTATTGGTTTAATAAATGCCCCTTTCTTGTAAAAGCATTCTAATACGACACTATCTATGATATAATTGTGTATTACAGTCGTATTATCCTTTTTCTATCTCTTGCCTATAAATAAGTGCATACCACCAACTTGTGATGTTTAAAGATTTATAGTTTCTCTCTTATTTTAGCTGAAACGCGGAACAAATTATTAAATTGTTGTTGAAATTTGTCAATATCTTGTACTCGATTGATACTGTGATCCCAACTTGGACCTTCGATTTCACTTTGTAGCCGTAATTAATGATACGATTTAATGGATTGATACCATTACCAAAACGGTCAAAACGGGAAGCCTTCTACTTAATGCTTTACCGGCAGGAAAATTATCTTGGAATTTTTGCAGGCAACCTTCGGGAATCTGTTTATTGTTTTTGATTTTGGCTCCCAGCAATGTTTTGGGATGAGCGATTCGAGAAATTACTTTCACTTTCAGTTCAAAAACTTTTAAAATGATGATTCTCTTTGAAATTGTTGTACAGCGTTTGAAATGAAGACAGAATCAAAAATGATACGAAACATTTGGAAGTTGCGAATTAATTTGTATAATTCGAGGATTCAATTATTTCGCATAAAAGTTTTGGAGAAGGAATTATTTTATAAACTCCTCTTAACGAATCTTTTAGCTGAGAATAGAAGCTTGGGCTATTATTTCATATAACATGATCCATATTTTTAGATTTTAAATGGTACAATTAGCTTGGAAAATGATTTGTAATAACGTTTAATGTTTAACATTTCTTCTGTATCTTGTGTCAGTTTACTAATAGTCTCAAACGCTCTATAACCTTAAATGAGACAAGATATCAATAATGGTGTCAAAATAATTTTATATATTAAAACAAAATCTTTTCCGCTCTAGTTTTGCTTTTCCTATTATGAATAACTTCTGTCAGCGACAATACATCTTCAATCATTTCACACATTTCCTTCACGAAACCGCATGTAAACTATTTGAAACCATCATTGAACAAAATTCCAATATTCACGCAGTACACAAATCAGATAATAGCGTCTAGCGCAAGTTTGCGCAGTTCTCGAGACAGTGTTCAATATTTACTTGAATACTTGGTGGAGCGTGCCGCGTGACGTCATCGGTAATCGTTGTTAGCAGTTGGCTTTTGTTGGGCTTTATAGTTTTATAACATATCGTTAAAAGTGGTTGGAAATTGTGTAGAATAACACTAACATGTTCTCATCTTGAGACCTCAGTTGTTAAGTCTCATAATTATACATTGCTGGCTACATTGTCATTCAAACTGGACCACAATAATGTCAGTACAATATTGCTTAGCGGCAGAATACTAATTGACAATGCGTATCATAATTATAAAGAATTCTCTTTTAGATTTACCCACAGTACAAACAATGACACACTTCACTTCAAGAATAAACTAGAAACCGAACCCAATAATTACTACTTTACTTATTCACAGTAAAAGTATTATAGGGAAAAATAATGACACATCAAAGACATACATTTACTCAAGGATCCGGGAATAGAAATTAAAAGATGGCGCCGCCGCTGTGAATATAAAATCATGGGAAGTGAACACATGGCAAAATACACTTATGAATAGGTTGTGTGCAATCTACAACTAATATGAGGTTCTTGAACTGAAGCCACAAATAGAATCTTTTGATGATATTCATTGTTTTATAAGTTTCTGGTTGGTAGGGACGATGAGATTCAAATGGTTCTGCATATAATTCTTGTTTAAAATTTTGCAACAAAAGAATCCTATTAGAAATGCTTGGTTTAGAAAAATCTGTTGAATCTTTTGTGTGGTAGAACTTAGAGATAATTTTAATATAGGTACTTATTACTCCGTGTCTGGCACGGAAAGAATCATTTCAACGAATCCTGCCATATATTACTATCCATTTAATCGCTAACAGCGGTGTCTTATAGACAACCTTTAGATAGACTAAAAATACGTTTACTATGAAGACATAAGTTGTTGAATCACTAATGAATATGGATCTCTTCAGAAGGTTTAATTTATATCAGAAGCTTTTAAAACGTTCTTATTTAAATTATTCACCACCGCAGTTTGCATTTACTACCATCGCCATGACTTTCCAAAATAAGTTGGCAGGAAGTTGACATCTTCAAGTTTTCCAAAATATATTTACTATCTCAACTGCTTATGACCTATTAACAGCGATAATGGAACAAATTGCACCACTTGCGCTAAAGTAAGTTCAAGATTGGCCTTTGTTCTCTAAAATTGTTGTGGTAGGGCCACGCTGTTCGCAGCATGAATGGGTCGGCTCGACCGGGGAAGTACCACACTCTCGCAGAAGACCGACGTCCGAGTAGTAGCGTTTCGTTACTGCGCTTCGTTCGGTGAGCGAGAGGGCCGGAGGCCCAATTCCTCCCCCAATCCCCTTCCTTCTCCTTTTCTCCTTCCCCTCCCTTTCCCTAAATAGGCTCGGCAACGCATCTGCAACTCCTTTGGTTTTGCAGATGTCCATGGGCGGCGATGACTACTTACCATCAGGTAGCTCGCCTGCTCGTTTGCCGCGTAATCCCATAAAAAAAAAAAAAAAATTGTGCTCAAAAATATCTATCGAAATAAAAAATAGACACTCACATTCAAAACCACTCACAGTTTGACATTCCAAACTGACACTTCTTCAGTAGTGAGTATAACTTAAATATCATCAAATTAAGTTAAACTTATTATTAACATAAAGTTGAACTTAGTTTTCGTCCTCTTATCTTTATTATTATTATCTTGGATCGGTGCAGCACATATCTTCATCTCTCTCAGCTGTCATCTCATCACTTACTTCCTTCTTAACTATTATGGCTTAAGTACCTCATTATGGCTGCAAAATACTATAATACAAAATCCCTTTTATGATTTCTCCAACACAACTGTCTACAGTTTATGGTGAGCATGTCTTGAAACTGACAAGACTCATGCAATATTCAATAGTGCGGCTAGAATGGCTCAAATCGATAGCTTCTGCTATTTGAACGTTTTATTGTAGTATTCTTTGTGAGTTTGTCATTGTTTTATGTGAGAATTTATGCGCAGAATTTTTATAAATAGTTTTATGACTAATCGGATATAATATTTGCAAGTGAATAATAGAGAAAAATAAATAAAGGTTTACATATTAGTTAAGCTACCCACGCCGGTGAAGTAAATGGGTTAATGATGTTGATTGTTAAGAGACTTTAAAATACTTTGACAAATAGCCACTACAGTAGAGAAAAACAGGATATTTCCTAAGAAAATAACAATGTCACTATGTATTTCTTTCACACAGTTCCTGCTAAACTATTGTTAAACATAAGCTGTGAACATGTCGCGGGCTGTCTCATTACTGTTCTGTTTCTACAACATGTTGACGCCACTAATTTGTGGCGCTGTACTGCAACGAAGGATGATACTATCCAAATTCGAACCGAATAACGGTTTTTATTCAAACCCTGACACGAAATATGTATTACGTACACACGGCTACACTTCAAGCTATAAAAATCCAGTTTAGACTGACTTCCCATTGTAAAGATTTTTTATGCCATTCAAGGATTTGTGTAGCTTGATGTGCCTATATGAGTCTCATAGTGTTTTCTGTGGTAAAATGACTGATTGCTGTTCTGCATCTTATCTCTGTTCTTGACTACAAAAATATTGGGATATTCTACGAGTATTTAGTCGCCTATATGGCCGCTGATTAAGTAACATTCTGATCGGTATTATGATGCCCTTGGAAGAATATAGGCGTTATGGTATGTTAAGTTATATTTTATTGAAGCTAACATGTTCAGAGTGGTCTTAAATTTTGGTGATATCTTTGTAAGACATTTTTTCTCTATCAAAATATTTTTCTAGACAACCCTACACGGCTGTCAATACGGAAACAGTACAACTATTGTTTTGAATTTTAACACGTTCTTAAATAAACCTCGGGATACACTGGTTAGTTTAGTGTACTGTAAGGGTGAGAACATTTATATTAATATCCGTGCTTTGAAAAGACCGCACAGTAAAGAATAATGTTTGTTTTTTTTATGCATTTGACCTCAAAAACGTAAATTTAAAATGTGAGGGGAAATTTTGACCTGGCGGGTGGGACTCGCATTGGCTTAGTGATCATAGCGTCTGGTGTATCTAACCAGAAGACGCTGGTTGGAATCCTACCCGGAGTCGAACTTTTTCTTCTCTAAAATAACTTAATACTATTCGTGCTTTATTATAACCTGCAGTTTGTTTTTAATCAGTAGGTATTATTAAGTTAACTGATTGGGCCTCTTATTAGCATCGATTTATAATAATATATATTGAAAGATACGTGGTGCTAGTTTTTTTTTGGACCATGTGTTCCGTAATTCTAGTAGTATTGTTCTCAGACTATAGCTACAACAAGGTTTTTCTAGGCAACAAGCTTTCATCTTTATAGTTATCAGATGCATTGGTAGTTTTGTTAACTATTAAAGAAAAAATAAACTTGCAAAATATTTGCTTAACCAAACCATAATTCATATACAAGCTGACATGATGCTAAATTATAGCTTCTTTAGGTTTTAACTTATCGCCTTTACAAGCACAAATTTTCCCATGCACTCCTAGACCGGGATAAAAAAAAATATAGACCATGCCACACGCTTAATATTAGACTGACCTAACTCAAAAAAATACGCTTGTTGGAAAATCGCAAAAAGTTTCGTCATTTACAACTGGTCTGACTTTATTACTAAGACCTCCATGAAAATAGCGTCATAATAAAAAAATATTATTGTAAGAATAGTTGAGTAAGAAATTATTTAAATATTGATACTAGAATAGTTTTTTTCTCGCTTTGGACTTAAACAGTAATTGGTCAGTCTATTATTAAGCGTCCGATGTGTTCGAAATATTTGGTTGATAATTTGGGACGAAAGAGAGAGGTCTCTCTTTACCACGGACAACATTGTGGTGGAATTCTTTCTTTGTTAAGTTTAGTGAAGCTGCAGTTGCCGTCGTCACTATATTGATGGGTGACCGTCATGTCATCGGAAAAACGCCTCATTGTAAATCAAAGCTGTCCTTCCCGGTTGTGTTACGAAGCCCTATGACAATCGTTAGTGGTAGTCAAAAGCCAAAGAGGCCTGACAACCAGTCTATTCTTTTGACCCTTTGGATCAATATCCAAAGGGTCAATACCAATGTATTGTCCGAGAATTGGGTTGCAATCTGAAGGCAATTGCTTTGTTTAAAATACTGATATTCAGCCATGTCTGGAAGTCAACTCTGACCGCAACCTATTTGGGGAAGGATAGGAGCATAATCAGTGGCGTAGCTAGGTAACCAAAGACCCTGGGGCAAAAAATCAACTAGGGCCCCACCTAAACTATGAAAAATCGTTTGCCGTATTTGTCGTTTTCCAACTACGACGTAGGTACTCCAGATTTGTCGTTATCCAGATTCGTTCGTTGCGGGGAGAGTCCGAGGGGCCCACTGAGCTTGGGGGCCCCGGGGCACTGCCCCGTCTAGCCCACCGGTAGCTACGCCACTGATCATAATTATATTCCAAGTAAGCGTTATGGTCTTGGCAAATGACACGGAATGTGCGGTTTTTAGTTTATACTGGTCCTACATACCCTGCCACCTCCCCTGATAGCAGAATATCCATGAGAAAGAAAGAAAGAAAACATATTTATTCCCTCAACCGAGGACACACAGAGACAGTTATAAAGTATCACACAATAAGATGAATAAAATAAAACTTTGCATAAATATCAATTTTAACCTGGCAGCACTGTTCCAATGTCACACAACGTTATGACACTGATAGTGACAACAGGATGCACTTGTTGACGTGCTTAAAATTATTTTCTTTGGAAAAACAATATCGTAATTATGTCAACAAAACTAACAATTGCAATTATAATGGGAGATAATATTAAAGAGATTGGATTAGTAATGTGGAGAAGTTGTGTGTCACTCGTATGAGGTGAAATAGGCTATCGCTCAGCTTCGAAGTTATTAGCACTCATGGGAATGCCAACAACGCTGATTTTCAGCGATACCCTCGTGCCACCATTGATCGCGACACCCCACAAGAACACATTCAGAAACAAATACATGAATAAGCTGCTGTATATTAATAAATAATTATGTTGATAAAAGATACATTATTTATTATCAATATGTCATATGAGTAGAATTATCTGTACTATAAAAAAGGAGCATAATTATATTTGTTGCGATGCAAGCTTCAGTTCAGGTCAATCCATATAATTTATCATTCAAACCCGTTAACTAAGTAGGTGAAGTTGCAAACTTCGACTTGTCCTATAAGTTGTGTTGGCATGCAAATGAAAATACGCGGTTTATTATTATGGTGCGAACTTGCCCTTAAACGGTAAAGGATTAAGGGCCATACATTGTGGAATAACGTCACCGTTCACTAGATATTGAATAGAGATTGCATTATTGATGGGACTAGATTCAATCTTGTAAGCTTGGTTGGTTACGAAATGAGTATAAGTTCTTACGAAAAAATAATATGAGGCGTATATAAGTGCTTTTATATAAAAAAAGATGTAGTTTATTATATTACTGTAAAGATTCAGATTTTAAGCTAGGGCGTCGGACTTGCGATCATGTGGTTGCTTTTAAGCGGCGCGGTAGCTTAATGACTAGGGCGTCGGACTTGCGATCATGTGGTTGCTGGTTCGAAAACCACACTTTTGACGTGACCCGTGACCGTGACCTCGTAAAACAAGCATGTAGCTTAGTACGAGGGGTAAAAAATAATACTATTAATTTGCAACCAACATTGCTATTATTATTTTTTTAACAATGATTAAATATGTAGACTGTTACTTTGGGAGTCATGCTACATAATGTTTACAATATTTGCCTGCTTACGCACACATTTGAGTGCTGCGTGCTGTTATCGTAAAGTTTATATGAAGTATCCAGGGTGCAACATTACTATTCCTATCTAGAAATCTCCCAGAGACCTTTACAGACTATTTTCTAGATACGTTAGCATAAATACACTAGTTTTACTGTTCATCGTTATTATGAACAATCGAGTTATTCGCAACGGGTCAGCTAGGGCGTTAAAATGCTGTCGTGATATAAGTTTCGAGCTCACAGCGATGTAACAACTAAATCTGAAGACGAAGGAGCATGTAGTGCTCAAAAAATAGTATTCAAGCAATTTTAAGGCAGTTTAGAAAGCCAGGAAACTATTTGGTTTATCTTAAAATATACACTCTTAACTTAGTAGTAGTAGTGCTTGCGGGCATGTCTACATGCCAGCATGATGGCTCCGTACGACCGGGGAAGTACTACCCTCCCACAGAATATCGACCTCAATTTAGTAGCAGTATGCATATTGCTGCATTTCGTACGGTGAGTGTGGAGCGCCGGAGGCCCATTTCTCCCTTAGTCCCCTTCCTTCCCCTTTTCCTTAAATAGGCTCTCTAGTGCAACTCCTTTGAGACTACTATTTGGAACCTTGGAACCAGTTTATGAAAAAAAATCGTGACAAACCTGTAATAATGTTCTAATAGAAACAAAACATTATTCATTTCACGGTCACTGGCTCCGATATATGTCACTCGAACTGTAAATGATAATGCCTTACTTCGGTCACATTTATCACAGTCACCAATCAATTACGGATCACTCTGTCTCAAATATTCGCACGACTGGTACTTGGAACAGATTATAAGCCCCATTACACACGCTCACGAGCGAACGCGGTCATAGAGTTTTGTCTCACCTATCAAAACGGGACAAATTTCTATCTAATTGCAAAGAACTAGGTATATCATGAGTTCATAATAATTCAAATGTATTTGCTGGACTCAACTTAGCGAAAGGCCGGTAGCTTAGTAAGGGGCTAGATTTCCAAAACAGAATTCGCTATTAAAATAAAGCAAATTGTGGAATGTCTCTTTTTAACTTGTTATTTAATTATTTACATTGTAATAACCAATTACAGCAACTAACCCATATTAAAATATACAAAATAAACAACGATAAGTCAAAACTTTTCGCATTCGCTTTTCGCATAAAATTAAATGTATAATAAGTGTAGGAAATTAAATAAATACAAACACATTAATTTATTTTTGCAAATGATTTAAGATTTTCACACAGTATTGTAACAGTAGTCTTCTCAGAAAGCTATGGACTTGAACAATGGACTAAAAATAAATTAAAATTAAGATTATTTATTCTTGGACCACAAGCCTCATTGAGCACGCCCACGAGTGAGCGCGTCCAACTGCGAAATGTCTCACTTAACGAAACAGGACACTTTCGCCCTTTATCGATCACATTTGTTTTTTTTTTAATCTTATCTCAAGATCTTGTTTGACTTTATTATTACTCGCCCGTCACTCTATTCAGGCTATATTTTTGAGGAATTGGTTTGAATTAAGTACAAGTATTAATTAAACTATAACTACGAATGTATTGAACTATTTACAGCTAATATTATTTCTACTGTTACAATGTATTATTAGGCCACAATGTTATTTCAATTCAAATAATTTATAAGAAAATTTAAAACAAGTTTAAGGATTTTTTATAAGAACAAATTGTGGTGTAGGCAGCCCATGGAAAAAGAGGTCAGAGTCCATTATAGAAGGGGATCAGCATTCTAAACCTTAATAATGATAATTAAAAAGAAATCATCAAAGTTGATGATTATATTCTTGTTATCGTTTAGAAGCGACTCGTGTAGACTTATTGTGGGTTAGCAGACTTCACACGCCATCGCTATCAGGAATAATGTAGCTTTCTATTGATAAAAGAATTCTCAAAATCGGTTCAGTAGATCCAGATATTACGCCCTACAACATCACAGAATCACAAACGTTACCTCTTTATAATTTAGTATAGAAGCATAGATGAATAACAATATAATATTTATTAGGTAAGTAATTCTTGGACCGCATTATAAGCTCCATTGCACACGCCCACGAGAAGCGTGGTCAACAGCGAAATGTCTCACTTAACGAAACAGGACACCTTCTCCCTTTATCGATCGTACTTGGCTGTTTGGTGTCAGATTTTAATACTATTTTGTTATCGTTAGTACTGAAATGTACAGAGAGGAATATTATGCAAATGTATTGTAGGTAATCCAATGAATGGTAATAAAATTTGTGTACTCTATGAACCCCACACTTCAACGGTATGTTTAGGTCCAGTGTAGTAGGGGGCGAGCCTATTGCCATTAGGCCCAAATCCAGAATGAGATGCTACTGAGAATCTCATAAAAAACTCAATAACACTCTACCTCTACTCTACTCTCACTCGACCTCTAGCGTAGCAGTCATGCTTGGGACCACTGGACTATTTAATAGACAGGTAAGAAAATAAAACACCAAAACGATAATACTATGAAGGGAAAAAACAAATTCATTGATAATAATAGCAAGAGGAACTTAATTCACAATCTGTGATATCTGCGGTACCCCCAAAAAAACCTAAAGACAAAAAGATATACTGAACAAGCCATAGATAAGTTTTAATTTAAATTCGCATGTCCAATAAACAAAGCATGATGTTATCATTCATACTGGTTACCAATAACCTTACGATTTTATCTTGCAAAGCCAACGTAAACAAAAAAGGCAGCAATGTAAATTGTAGTTTTATTTAATCAATTTGCATTGGTCAATTAAAAACAAGCAGTAAAAACAATTGCAATGCAAATACTTGCCTTATTAAGTTATATAGACAGATATACGGGAAACAAGAGTGTAGCAAGTTAATAGCGGACAGCGTTTTTTTTTTAAAGAAAGCTTTCTATCAATGTGGTTCGAACATTACTAGTAAGTATTCTTGCTAACCCCTAGTACTAAGCTAAATGCTTATCTTACGAGTGGTTCCACGTCAGTAGAGCAATGGGTGGGTTTCGAACCGACAACCACATGATCGTAAGTCCAACATAATTAGCCATTAGTAATTTAAAAATACAAGTCTAGAAATGTTATGTGTTATTTTTATATAAAAATAAAGTTGTGCCTGTCAAATCTAGATATGTTATGTATTATTTTTCTATAAAATAAAGTTATGCCCGTTCACCGCATTGAACTATGTATTAATATTAATGTTGACGCACTTGAACGGTGAGAAAAATACTGCATGCCTGAGAGATTTTCTTGACGATGTGTGAAGTCTGCCAACGCGCAGTTTGCTAGCGTGGTGGACTATAGCCTAATTCATTTAATTCTGAGAGGACACCAGTGCCCAGCAGTGGGACATTTTTTTTTATGGTATAACTCTGCAAACGAGCAGGCGAGCTACCTGATGGTAAGTAGTCATCGCCGCCCATGGACATCTGCAAAACCAGAGAAGTTGCAGATGCGTTGCCGGGCCTATTTAGGGAAAGGGAGGGGAAGGAGAAGGAAGGGGATTGAGGGAGGAATTGGGCCTCCGGCCCTCTCGCTCACCGAACGAAGCGCAGTAGCGAAACGCTACTACTCGGACGTCGGTCTTCTGCGAGAGTGTGGTACTTCCCCGGTCAAGCCGGCCCATTCATGCTGCGAACAGCGTGGCCCTACCACAACAAAAAATTTATGGGTTGATGATGTTAGTAAATTGCAAAACAGTCAATATTTCCTCGATACGCAAATCAACGCTGCGCTTCTCCATGAGAGCAAGAACAGCAGTGATTCACGCACGTAGTCCAGCTTGTTTGGGCAATTTTTTTTAGTACTGGGCTGCACTGTGCGTGTTTTATGTTTATATGTTTCTTTTACAATGATATCATCATCATCATCGACCCATTACATTGGCCCACTGCTGGGCACGGGTCTCCTCCCGGAACGAGAGGGATTACAATTATATATCAGCTTGTATTGAAATTGTATCCTTTGATATTATTACGTAACTGTAAAACAAAACTATATCTAGTTTTGTTTTACAGTTACTCTTAAACTCAAAATACATATAAGAACAGCATAAAATGAAATACAATCCTTATTCCCTTTTAAAATAACGATAAAACACTTCCAAAATAAATATGTGAAATTTTAAAATAATATCTCTAGTACATATTCCTCACCTTACACCGCTTTAATACGATTTGTTCAGTTTTAAAAGCGCCACTTTACAAATGCAATGCAACAGTGACGTTTATTGCTTTGACTTTAAAACTAGCTTCGAAGTGTTCGCAGAGCTATGCACCGTTCGAACGGGCTAGTCAACTAGCCATAAAATGGTATAAGATAAATAAAATATTGTTTAGTTTATATTATGTGTCATAACTTCTAAACGGAAGAGGTTCTAATTCTCAATTCAACGACCGACTTTTTTTAAAGTAGTTTACGCTACATTGCTAGTTTATTTTTTTCGATGGTGTTAAAGTACAGTCGCCAGCACATTAGCCCCCTAGACAGTGTCACATCTTCATTATCGATGACGAAGTTAGATATCCGAAATGTATGGATTTGACATAATTTCATCACGTGACATATCGGAAGATTATGCCAATTCCATACATTTCATTAATCTAACTTCGTTTTCGATATGGAAATGTCACATTGTCTAGGTTATACAAAACTGTCAAATTTCTCCAAATGATTTTAAACCTCAAAATGTTGAGTATTAAGTTCAAGATCGAGTGAGAAAATTTGATATTTTGTGGTAACTTGATGTGCTGGCTACCGTACCTACTTGCACGTTGAAGTCAGTTTTTTTTTTTTTTAAACTAATGTTATTGACAACTTTAATAATTTTAAATTTTGATGTCGGGATGTGACAATTTCGTACAATAAAATTATTATTCAAACTTGCCAACATCTGAAAGTCAGCATGTATTGTATGCACATTATTAATACTACATAGTTAGTTGACTCACCAATAACGAATATTATCGATACATCGAAGATATTTTTACGTATTAGATCCGATTACTATACTTACCCATTCGATAAAATAATATAAATAAAATACCCACTCACCTCGTACTAAACAGGCATTCGCGCGCAATCGCTAATCGACATGCTTGTACAAGCCGCCCTAACTAACACCGGCCTAAGTTCTTTTCTTGCTTTTATTGAGATTCTATCTATGTAGTAATGGATTTGTCAGCGGCTGACTTATCTAAACGTATTTACATGTGCCTTGGTGTGATTATTTTATAAACCCTTGTTAGTTCTTGTTTAACATGGCAAATTTGCGTTTTCTTTTGTAAATAAAAATTACATATGTTTTATAAAGTAGAAAAAGTAGTGGTATGATCGAGGTTGATATAGTCATGAAACTAGGGTTTTAAGGGGCATCTGACACTCTATACAATTAAAAAAAGGACATAATTAATTTATGTAAATAATGTTATGCGCGAACATTCGAATAAAATAATATTTAGACCTAATAAGGTTAACTTAAATTTTCTTGAAGTTGGTGAAATAATATATATAAATAATCTTTTAAAGGTTTTGTACATTTGAAATAAAACTGAATCATAATATCTTAATCTTCATGAGGTTGGAAAAAAAATGTGGTTTGTAACGATATAATTTTTTTTTTAATCTCAACTTTCAAAACTAATCAAAATTTACAAATATCGGTTTCGAGACAAATATTAAGCCGATATTAGCCGATTATAGCCGATATTAAGTCCAGCCTATCCTGTTAATACAGAAGTTGTCCAGAAATTGTGTTCCGTTAGTCTCATGGTAATCGCTTCATGTAAAATATTGATAATCAGCTGCATCATCAGACTGGAAGCTGACGAAGTAATTGGTAAAAAGATAGGAGGATATAAAAAGAAAATATTATAATAGGCTATAATCGAGGTGTCTTTAAATCCATATGAATCGGTTTCTTCTAGACAAGTGCGTTCCGTCGTAGATCGCAAGATCGCTTAACATCAGGCGAACTGGCGGTCAAGCGTAGGCATATCATGAAATAATAAAGAAAATGATGATGATGAAAGTTGATAAGTATTATTAAAGATAATTATTCGGGAAAATGGCACACGCCAAATTAGTTTAGAAACTAGGATCGTAACTAAATAATAGATGACTATTATTACCTAACCATTAGAACAAAGACATCAGTAAGTTTACTTTCATTATTACGCGGGCGTTTACTACCATTGCGAAATGGTTATCTTTATCTTTATTAAAATCTAAGACATTAATAGCTTCGTGGTTTTATAGTGATGGCAACGATCTGGTATTACCTTTATATATTTTATATGTTCTGATAAAATAAATAGCACCTAGTAGCTTGATTGCTTGTGGCTCAAAGCATTTTATACCCAAATCAAAATAATATTTGTATTGTATCTATTTGTTTTGCTCTAGCCTGTTTATGTGGCATATTTATCTCTCACTCTAGTAGGCAACGTAAGATGCACTTACCAAAGTCCCTCTAGGAATAGGTAATGATCCTTAATTATTGATCTACAGCTCTTTGTATTTAGGATTGCATAATCCGGCTTGGTATACGAATTCCTATGACATCACTGTTCGTGTCACATTCCTATTTAAACGCCAGGGTTAGTTTTTGCAATAAATACTATAGTTTGAGTAAATGGTTTAATTAGTCACTGCTAACTATCTTTGCATCAACTCTTAAATTGCATAGTCCGTACCGGCCCCGAGGAACAAAAGTTGATTTTGCATTGTTATTATAATATAGGACTCGGGGGATTGCTTCGGAACGAGATATTCATGTCTCGGCACGAGATTCGCATGTCTAGGCACGAGATTTGCATGTGTCGGCACGAGATATTCTTTGTCAAGATGGCGCGCATGCTAGCTTTATTAATACGGCCTATGGCTTTGCCCATCACTAACTACTAATTCAATCAAAACAAATATCCTAGTATTTACGACCACAGTCTGAACAATAATACGAGTTAAGTGCGTCGTAACTTCACAATTGACTTAATTCGATAACACCATAACCGGATTACAGGTGAAATAGCCGTATTGTAATATCTAATACGCTATAATTTTCAGCTTAAATGTACACATTTAATGTATACCTATGTAGATTCAAATGTACAAATTTTTAGAATAAAAAAAAAGAATTCTGATTATCTGTAATACATAAGTTGCAAGACAATACAATACGCTTAAGCTTATTCGTCTTCTTAGGGCTTATTTTTCAATACCACGTATTAAAAAAAACAGTTTTACAATGCAGGACAAAATCTGAACGTGGACTGGTAGACTGGATTGGAATTATATTTAACACAGTATTTAAGTTCGAATTCTATCCTTCAGGTTGCAAATTTTATTATTACGTTGGAGTTGAAGCAATTCTTAATTTACATTCTACATTGTTAGGCACTTTAAAACCGCACCCAAAAAGACATGGGTTGTTGCGAGCAGTTACAAGTTACAACATAAGATTGTTGTTAAAAAACACGTAATGGTATTTGTAAGAGTTCCAATGCTGCTATTCATTTTGTAATATTTATTTCAGTCAGATTTTCTAATGTCAAGTAAAAATCCAAAAACTATGACCAGTAATGTATGATCATTAATACAGCTGATGATGAAGCACGCTTACCTAAAGGACCAATAATTCTGTATTGACTAACGCTAGATGATCTAAAAGTGGTGAATTTCATAATAACACTAACCACAGACCACCTGTCTCACAATCCATCACAAACCATTACCACTATCAGTCCTGCTTTGTCTCCAGTCCAACCAAGGCCAAATTCCAGTCCAACCAACATTAATTACACGGAATCTGTCGGTATAAACTACCCATAACTGGCGTTTTATCAAAGAAAATGCAACACTGCGATCGAATTCTCGCTACCTACTGCAATAAAAGATAAATGGTTAATCAATTTGTGAATAACATTAGTACGGTATTTGTGTTCGATATTTATGGAGCTTAAGATGTAGTTTCGTGTATTTACATCGATTTCCTTTTAGAAACGAACAGAAATATTATGTAAGGGTATTCGCGAGGCTTGTTAAGGAGTGTACCAGTGACGAAACAGTGTTTGAAGCAAGAATTTCACTTTCAACGGATCTTACGATAGCGTTTTATTTTTTATTCATACCGCAGACACTATAAAAAAATCGGCCAAGTGCGAGTCGGACTCGCGCACGGAGGGTTCCGTACCATTACGATTTATGACGTATTAAAAAAACTATTTACTAGATCTCTTTCAAACCAATTTTCGTTGAAAGTGTACATGGTACTGTACATCATATATTTATTTTTAGTTTTGCCATTCTCTTATTTTAAAAGTTACAGGGGAGGGGGACACACATTTTACCACTTTGGAAGTGTCCCTCGCGCAAAATATTCAGTTTAGAAAAAAATAATATTAGAAACCTCACACGTCCCATACGTGTTTGATGAAAAAAAATTTTTGAGTTTCAGCTCTAAGTATGAGGAAACCCCATTTTTTTTTGTTTTTTTCTATTTTTGTGTAAAAATCTTAATGCGGTTCACATAATACATCTGCTTACCAAGTTTCAACAGCATAGCTCTTATAGTTTCAGAGAAAAAATTCTGTGACATACGGACGGGCAGACAGACAGACAGACATGACGAATCTATAAGGGTTCCGCTTTCCGCCATTTGGCTACGGAACCCTAAAAACTTACGAAAGTACGATGATGTATAAATATGCGTGAATCTGTGGGTCCCGTCACTCGGGGTAACGGTAATGTCGTGAATAATACTCAATGTTTAGTATGTAATCAGTATCAATAATTATATTTATCTAAAGGAAACATGCTTGCCTAATCTCAAAGGCCGTGTGAATTTGAACCTGCAGGCTAAGTAGTCTGATCATAAAATTATTATCTGAGATAATGGTGCTGATAGTAATAGTATTTTAGAACAAGGACACGCTATAGACCAGAAAGGAATTGGTATATTTTAGAAAATAGAAATATAGTGACTTTAATTACAAAATGTAATAATAACAGTATAGTAGCCAATGTCGTATTAGTCTTGTTTTGTAGTAACAGTAGTTGAGCAAATGCTTCCTATGCTGCGGGTTTAATGATACTGATTGTACGCTGGACAGCACATCAAGTTACCACAAAATGTCAAATTTTCTCAGTTGATTTTAAACTTTATCTTCAACAGTTTAAGGTTTAAAATCAGTTGGAAAAATTTGACAGGTTTTTTATACCTTGACCTGCTGGCGACTGTACCCATGTGTACAAATTTAAAAATTAAAGACGATAAATAGAAATTTCTAGAGCTTACTATAAAAACAATTGCAAATCAAACAAGTCATATTGCGGAAATACTTAATTATTATTTATAAAAAAGAAGTAATTATTATTTAGAATCTTAGTGACATCAACTGAGAAATGCGAGTGCATTCTAGCCGTTCATGTCTGATTAGATACAATTTATAGTTTATTTGTTAGATGATGTGGATTCTTCTGCATAACTTCTTATTTTTAGGATGAAATTAAGTTCTCAGTTGCTGGGAACCTTTTGATTTTAATATTGACTTAAAGCTAATTCAGACATTAACCTTCAATGTTCTCACATCCTCATATTGCCATAATGTACCAGTTAAAAATTGTATACCTCTTATTTTAAAAGAGTGTCCTGTTTCTTGCCGGATTCTTCTCCATAGGATCAACTTTTTGGAACCGTGCAACTGGAGTCATAACGTTTCATAAATGCTTGTAAAGGCTTATTTGAAATAAAAATATTTGAATTTGAACTTGAAATCTTATTAATTTGAACGCCGAGATCCAAATTTGACTTAGTGAACTTAGCTGATAAATCTCAATATACACAGTATACTAGTAATATTTTAAGTTGGAATTCACGGTACTTGTCTCATAACATTATAAAACGAGGGCATTAATCATAGAATTCCAGCTAAAACAATTCATACTATACTTTAATGCAACAGTACTACTGGTGCCCGTGAAGTGATATATAGTCCCTGATTCTAAGTGGACAACTAATTGGCTGCATAACAGCCAAACAACTAGATCCGTGTTCTTATTTAAGCTCAAGTGCTCTCCACTTAGCTTTAGTTAGATAGTTATATCTAATAATATTATAACTGTCTTAGTGATTAGGATCTGGTCGAAAACCAGCGTTAGGCAGATCCTTTTCGGCGCAAATATGGACTTAATGCTTTTATTATTATTTTTGTTCTTATAGTTTATTCTTCGTATAAATATAAATTTATAAATATAAATTTATTTATTACCAAATACGACGATTTACATAACAATAGTAGCTAAGTATGTTTTATACAATCACCTTAAATATAGTAAATCGCTATAGTTATGGACCACTGACACCCAAGCTAAGATTAAACTTGTGTTATGGGTGTCAGGGCTTCCTCTCGACATTGATCCATGATAAGGTAAGGTATACTATCTACATTGCGTAGGTACTAGTTATTAAACTTAAAACATGCAAGAACCACAATCGTGCTAACAGAAAAAGAAGAATCAGATACTTAAGTGATAAAGAAAGAATTTGATTTAATTTCAACTACTATTTGTGTGTGTGTGTGTGTATGTGTGTATGCGTGTTTGTGTGTTTGTGTGAGTGGCTGTGGGTGTGAGTGTAGGTACATACCTACACTCACACCCACAGCCACTCATACAAAACATACACCATACACATGTATGGTGTATGTTTCTTTGAATAAATGTATTATATAAACTGTTCTGTCCTGACATAGTCAAGGTTTATGATCCATTTAACTATTATTTTTTTGCATTCGAATTTATTTAGGTGATAGATTTTACACTCTTTATTTATTTTATTATATATTCGACTGCCAAGTATACGGAAATGTCTTTCAGCCATTTTAGATCTACATTTTTCTACTAGACAGACATTAAGAGATTTACGTTTTTCTACACGTGGATTATAGTTCAGAATAGCATGTTTGCGCATTACTGAATGGAGCAAAAGTATGAATGCAATTTTCTATTCGATATTGTGGCTGAATAAAATGTTTCTTTCTTTCTTTCTGTCCAATTTGCAGCATTAGATAGTACTTCATTATTTGGGGCTCGAATGATGATTTTATTAATGTCATCATCGTTTTCATTTTACTTAGTTATTTTTCACGTATACACCAAAAGTATTATGGTCTCCTTTAAAGTTCAGACACAGTGGTCATAAATATGGGAGTTACCACGTAAGGGAATGTCTTAAATGGTCTTTTCAAGAAATAACCATTACAGTTTTGAGTAGACTAGTTCTAGCTGATAGCTCCCATGCTCAAGAGATTGTGTAAATCGACAATAGTGTGCTCCCAAGCACAAAAACTTAAAACAACACCAGTAACATTTGCGTAGACCGAATAAATTTCTCTTGAATTAAATAATTAAAGCTACCTACTGTAGTTAGATAAGCTCAGAGTAAATTATAATTGCAGCATTAATCTTTTCAAATTCATTCACAAAGTTATCAACAGCCATTTCCACTTTAAAGTCACCTTACTATTTCAATTGAGTTGTCACTTTGTAGCGACTTCCCTGCTTACATAAGGTGCCACCTACATAGAATCAGATATCGTAAGCCACTTAGCTGGGATTACTAGTGAAGTGAATTAATCTCGCCGTGACAAAACAGGATGCTGAGTCTTATCTGAACCTGTGCAGATGGTGATATGGTGGGAGATGATAGAAAAAAGGATATGTCAATGTTGAGCCAGTCTTCTTATTGCCTAATGTTATACGTGCATCCATAGCCTCATAAAGCTAAACAAGAACTATAAGAAGGCCTGTTTGTTGGACAGATTTCTGTCTTTTTTCGTATTTGGCATGTCATGAATGTATCTATAGCTTAATATGAAACTCAGATGATGGCAAATAGTTACTATCATCATTGACATTAGATTTGCCAGAAGAATAAGTAGCTAAATTTAGCATTTGATATACAGGAAGAGAATTAATGAAAGATTATTTCAAGAACTATCAATTGCTAGTACCTAGCTAATTTGATGTAGTGCATTGAGTTAGCTATCATAATGATCTTTATTCTTTAACCCGTCAAGCGCCATATTGTAGACACAATGCAAAATCTGTTGTTTTGTCGTCATAAGTCCACTATGTGCTTCAGTGCGTCATTATTAGAATATACGACATAATTCAATAAATCATGGAAAATAGATTATACTACATTAAAATTAAATCAAATTGTGTTGGCGGCTCAAAACTATTTTTCAATTAAAATAATATACTGTTGTAATTTTAATTTGAATACCGACGTCAAATAATTACCTACGACCACAGCCGATACAACTATATCGTCGATATTAAACCAATTTCGAACTACTGGCCATTTAATAGTCAGCAAACACTAATTCAATTTATTTCGATGTTAACTTACGTATCGTTTTAATTGCGCAAATAGCTCCGTTAGCGCAGTGGAAATGCAAAATACATTAACTGTTTTAAATATAATGTGTTTTGCGGGACTCGGGACGTATGGATAAAGCTTATGTTTTCACAAGTTGTATTCACAAGAAAATAATTATGAATTAATGACAAACAGAACATTTTTTAATGTTGATGCAGAGGTCGGCTATATCCAGTTTATGCTGGCCTCTTATTGTTTGGGAAGCCCATACAATGCGAGATCAGCTTAAACTGGTTTGTATGGCTTGACGTGTAGCCAGTACGGTATAGTCAGTACGGTATCTATGGTCAGGTCCACTTTAGTAAGGGCGAGCCTATTGCCAGATATAAAACCAAACTGCAATCGAGGTGGTCCTGGGATTTTAATAGGAAAATTCCATAGAACTGCTCGATCCGGGTATCAAATTGAAGTCAAGCCTCTCACTTACCAGTCGGCTTACGACTACTATACTAACGAAGCAGTTTTATTTACTTGCATAAGTACCTACATACGGCTACGCGCCAAGATAAACATTTCCAGTTTAAGCTGGCCTTGAATTATATAGGTTTTTCGGTACAACGAAGGGTCAGCTTAGAAGTAGAGAAGAAGTAGATTTGTATAGCTTGATGGGTAGCAGTGCATATATATATATATATATATATGTTTATATGTATATGTATAAACACACAGAAATAATGACACAAATAAACAAATTAAACATCGGTAAACTGTAAACTGTTTCGTAACATTTATATTCCAGTAGTAAACTTGTATCATAAAGTGTTATAACCGTCTAAAGATTAATACTCATTACTTATGGATAATGTCGCCGACATCAAAATAGCCATATCACACATTTTTATTACTCCTTATAATATATATTTCATGGTACAGTCACCAGCAGGTCAACGTATACAAAACTGCCAAATTTTTCCAAATGATTTTAAACCTTAAATTGTTGATGATAAAGTTCAAAATCAACTGAGAAAATTTGTCATTTTGTGGTTACTTGATGTGCTGGCCACCGTACAATTACACGTTATAATTTACGCGTTTCACCTTAAAACTCGTTTACGCCTCTGTGGTTTACGCGCCTACAGTAATAATATCGTAATGGCTGTAATTAAAGCGTTTAAATCATAAACAGTGTCTAGTAACGGGATCACCATAAAAATATACAGAAAGTGAACTTTTTAATAGTACTTTTTTATGAGATAACTCGGCAAACAAGTAGGCGAGCTAACTGATAGTATATAGTCATCGCCGCCCATGGACATCAGCAATACCAAAAGAGTTGCAGATTTGTTGGCGAACCTATTTAAGGCAAAGGGAAGGGAAGGAGAAAGGAGAAGAAAGGGAACTGAGGGAAGAGTTGGGCCTCCAACGCACCACACTCACCGTACGATACGCAGCAGTATACATACTGCTACTTTACGTAGATATTTTGTGGGAGGGTAGTACTTCCCCAGTCGTGGCGAGCCATCATGCTGGCATGCAGGCACTACTACTACTCTGAGACAGGCACTTACAAATTGCCGATTGAATTGTATTTTTTGATCAGATCCAATTGTCAGGTATCACAGGGTCCGCTCAGGGAATGACCGGTGAAGCTCAATTCATCATTATTACCTCTGCCGGCCACTACCAAACCAGGCCACTAAATGCAACTTCCATTCGCTTCAGCTCCTTCAACTTCAGAAAAAGGACCGACACTCCTGGTTTTGCTATTTTATAATGAACCTTCTGTAGCTACATTTCCTTAGAGATTGCGAATATTACACGTATTACAAGTAATTTGTTTTGGCGCCACTTGTAATATTTGTCCCAACATTAAATGTATGCGGTTAATCGATACGTGTCGATTTTACTTTACCGACGGTATTAAGAGATTGATTATGACACCTAAACCTAAGTAATTGACATCAAGATTTATGCAGCGACGCTGATGGAGTTGCAAATTTTATGCAGTTGGGAGCCGGAATGTGGATTTATTTACGATGTTAGCAGATATTCATAAAAGTAAGTTATGGTGATATAATTTTGGTATTTTGGATAATAATGACGAAGGTTTTGCTCGGATTTGCTTTCCAGAACATAATCTGTATAAAAATAATCTATCACAGAATCCAAGTTATCGAAATAACTCCAAGGATTAGCGGAATTGGCAATATGATGAAAGAATTGTTGCTCAGGTTTGCATTTTTACGTATAGCAATTTTATCGTCCTGGAGTATGGATTTTTTTACTTCATTACATACACAATGAGAAACGAGTGTTGTCGATATTTAGATCAATCAGTGTGTGTCGTTAATCGTTAAGCTGCTCCACTGCAGTGGAAACACGGAACATGGAACTGTTTTGGTCACCAGCAGGGGTGCCTTAATAGACGACTTTGAATAGAATATGAGGCAAAGTCTCGCCTTAGAATCTAACCCAGCGTTTAGCTGTGGTCGTGGCGAATGGAAACGAATCCCAAGGCCGTGACTAGGGAAAAAGGAAGGCAAGTGCGATTTTAGTAGTAAGAGTTCGACTTATCTTGCCGCGTCCCCAGGTGGCAGATGACCCGTGATGGTTCTTTGTACTTGAATAAAAGTACTGAAGGAGTCACGCAATAGTCACAAAACTCTAGCATAAAATAAACTACATTTCATCGAATCAATACATTTCCATTGCACATTTCTCGACCTCAGAATATTGGTAGTAAATTGTCCAATCGGTTCGGCAACACGTTGTGTATTTTCTATACGCTATTCAATATTCGTCCGGCATAATGAGGTACAGGTAAGAGGCGTGGTCGGGTGTATTCAATTTAGTTGATGGTTGAGGCGCTTGCGTCTGTTGTGTGGAACCTTTTCCATATTTTTAGTATGTTTCGGATGAAATTTGAAAATTAGAAACGAAAAGTTTTACGCCGAAATAATCAGCATATTACTGCATCTTTCATACAATATTTTAATTTAAAAAAAAACGAAAAAGACGCGGCTAAGTAGGTACTTAGCCGCGTCTTTTTCTTTTTAGGTTTTTTTGCATATGCAGAGTAGCTACTAGGTAGCAGCTACTCTGATTCTGCTAGGTTTAGCTGCGATCGGAGTAAGCAAGGGTGATCAGTCTCGGAAAGTAGGTAAAGGTAAAGTTATGTCACATATAACAATATTTTGTGGTAGACTGAAGCCCAAAAAACCTAAAAACCAGTCTATACTTAGGAATCGTTACTGCTAAGAATTCGGATTACTGATTTCTGATACCAGTCACTTCGAGTAAAGTACAGCTGCACGAGTTAGACTGGAAGGACGGACCAAAATAAGAGCTAAAATAAGAGACAGTAATTTTTTGAATAGAATAAATCATGGCGAACGGTAGGTACAAAAAGGAACACACCAGAATGCACTTCGACATTTTACTGTATACGCCTACCAACACAATATAAATGGATAAAGCAGTAATGTTCATAACATAACTATCAATACAATAACATTTTCCTTCTCATGCAGTGGGAGATTGGCGAATATGTGGGCTGATAAAGATCGATACGAGCAAACTTGTAAACTCTATATAAATATAGAAATAGGATCAGTACACATGGGAGCATAATAGATTCTATCTTCTTCTTATAATATATAAAAATGAATCCCTATTTTCCTTGGTCACACAATAACTTGAGAACGTTTTTACAGATTTCATTGATATTTTTTTTTAAGTTTTCTTATAGTTTGTAGAAGGTTATTACGAAAAGAAAATATTAGAAAAGACAATTTTAACTTCGCGCTTTTTTTTTTTTCCTCCAGTACCTTAATAATAAAAAAAGCGCGAACGAAGACGTTCGGCAAAAGTCATCCTGTCTTACCTGTACATATTATTTGATTTGGGACTAACAAACAGTAAATTTATAATAACAAGCTTAGAATGCCGTGATATCCAAAAAGAAAATACAAATAATATTTTTGTTACATAACGTAATAATTATGTTACCTACTTCAAACATATTTTTATCGACACACCGTTTTTATATAGCGACTAGCGACAAAGAGATTTACGGCAATAATCAATATGTTAGTGAAAAACCCATAAATAATAACACAAACGTTTAAAATCAACAATCGATTTCTGAAGCATTTAAAAATTCACAACTGGGAATCCCCGCAATAGTTTCTGTAAAGAAAAACCACGGCTAACCAAAGGCTACTGTGGAGGCGTGAATTTTTTATGGCATGGGGCGCCAGACCCCTTAGAAAAACACCGCCTCGCTAGGGAAAAGACTAATAAACGTCGGTCTCTATCGCGATACGTGGATCACGGAAATTATGATGTGGTATGGAATTATACTAGAATTTAAATATATTAGACTGGCTAGTGATCCTAAACAACCTAGCAACAGCTATCTTTGCAATCATAGGTCCAATTCCCAGGTTGATTTTGAGGCAGGTATAATTTTGATTTGTGCCTGGTTATTATCAGTAGGCTTGCCCCCTATTAAATGATCATCATCATCTTCCTGCCCTTTTCCAAATTTATTTGGAGTCGGCGCAGTCTGTCCTTTTCTTCCATTCATCTCTGTTAGTCGTCATCTCATTATTCAATCCTTTTTCCATCATATGTACTGCTTTCCTCAATTAAATTTGACCTTTAAATACCGGCGAACTGTGCTCAATTCTTTAAGCAATACAGTAGTGGATAAGCTTCTGTAATCGCGTACAAATCATACAAACCTCGGTTCCTCTAATTTATTAGTAAAATGTCTAAGGTTTTCACACATTCTTGCCAACTGTTTATAAAGGCACGTCTCCACTTCTTCATACCTTCAGAACCCAACACAAGAACCATCTGTTAGTTCTCAGGGGTCCCACGAGCAAACGAAATGTTAAAACCTGCAACGGTAAGCCAGGAAACAGCCGGAGGCCTTTAATTTGTACGGAACACCATACAATATTCATGGAAATATCGATGTCTTTGTTTAGACATTCTGTCGGTGTTATGACGGGGTACACGATAAAGAATGCCAATTTTCTACAATGCAACAAACACGCAGACATAGACAATGAATGAAATATAAACACAAATATCGTAGGAATGCGCTTGTAATTTGAAAAATTCGATGTAAGCCCGATGCACATTTCTTTTTTTTCGATGCTTCAATAAGTGGTGGTTCATGTCAATATGATTATAAATTTCATAAGTCAAACCATTTTTGACTTGCCCCCTATTACATACGACTTAAACATACTGACAAATTGTGGGTCTTCGGCACTACACCAGCACCTACTTACTTCCTATCAAATATGATATATTGTGTTCAACAATGTATTTTCTTATATCTACAAGTTTTTCAATGATCTTGTGTGCTATTTAAATTAATCAAAAATCCCTTCCAAATAAAGTACCAAAACAAAGCAGACAAAACTTTGCTAGTAAGTACTCTGATCAATTATTCTTTTTATTCTGCAAGTCTGTTGTAATTTATACCTTTTTAAATTTTACAACCTTCATTGCTACCTATTCTCCTACCATAATCATCAATACTTCAAATTGTTGTAAGCAATAACACATCAATATAATTCACCACAATATCATCTTTCAAAGACGGTGCAAAAAATATAAAACCAGTTTATTAAGACCTCACACCATTCAATTTTCAACCTTCCTAAGACAACTTAAAGTTCATGTGAAGGATTTATTTGAGGCTCGGTTTCATCTACCCGACATGGACTTAGGTGAGGTATAATCAATCATTTGCTTGACACATCAATACAGTGAGCAAATACTTGGTGGACTGGTTCTAAGTAAGAAGGTATATTCCTATCAGATTTTGTAAGCATGTAATTTATAGTTTGCCTCCGTCGATGCGTAAGTGTTGAAAGTGTTGAAGCTTATTTCTTGTTTGTAGATTCTGTACAAGATTTTGTTTTAAAACCGAGTCTAATTTTATGATATCATCTGTGTTTGACAAGCCTAGCCCCAATCACGTAAAAAAATCCATAAATTAACTACTAGGTAAAGAATAACATTGAATTTAAAAAATCTAGACCAATTAATTTGAAACGCATTCACAACAATGATACAAATAATTATAATTATGGGTATTTTTCTTCCTTCAGTAATAGAGCTTTGGCATCTAAAGTTGTCGGTTCTCATACGAACATCTATGACAATAGTTAGTGATAGTCATAACCGCACAAAGCCTGAGAACCTGCATATCCTCAGGATATAGTCATTGCCCAGAAATTTGTGTAAATACTTAATTATCAGCCGCATCTGTTAAGACTGGAAGCTGACCCTGACAAAGTTGGAAAAAGGCAAGGAGGATGATTTCTAAATAGTTCTAATTTTGGAACCAAATTTGTTACAATGTCCTTAACCTTTATTAAACTACACACGATCCTGCGCTATCTAAGCTAGATAATAATAGAAACCGTTTAAAATTCTAGTAGCAGTATGCTTATCAACGTGGTATTAACCTACATACTTTCCTTGGTTGACTTACAGCTCATGTTGAAGATTAGCAACATATCTTGTATGGCTTCCTAATCCATCTCTCTATATGAACTGGTATCTGATAAATCAGCTATTCCTTAGTAAAAGTATTTAGGGTAGTAGGTACTTTGTATTTTAGATATTTAAAAATGTCTGCCTTATCAGTCTAGAGGTCCTGAGTTTGATCTCCAGGTCGAGCAAAGTGTTATCGGGGTTTTCTATGAAATTCTCAGTAGCAGCTCGGAGTCTGGATTTGTGCCAGGTTAATAGCTAGGCTCCCCCCTTTACTTGGGACCTAAACATTCCGGCGAAGTCTGGGTGTTCATTTAGTACACCTCTGCCTAACCCTTCGGGGAATACAGGCGTGATGGTATGTTTATGTCATGTTATGTGTTAAAAATGTAGACAAGGAAGAAAGAAAATACTGAACGCAGGAAGAAGTAAAAATAATTTCATTATGTTCACCACACTCATTATCAGTCTCTGCAAGGCCTTTAGGGATAAAAATGTATTGTAACATCTCAGAATAATTTCTTTTAAACTCAATACACGCATAGTACCTAATCCAAAATCCCCAATAATTCATTTGTTTCTTAATTAATCCTAAAATAAAAATTTAACATGAAAGTAGGATTTGAATCAAACTAAGCTAAATCTGCTTTTTTAAAACGAAAACGATCTTATTCTTTTTATTTGGCATTGTAAGTATTATAACTGTGTAAATAGTTGAAAAGATTTCTAAATTGTGAACCAGATTCTTCATAAGAAAGAAACAGATACTCACTATGATTATCTATGATACAAGTGCAAGCTATTACAAACAACATTTTTTACAATATCCATCAGTGTTTTCGTTACATCATTGTCTTCCCCGATAAGGTGCCCTCCTCAATCTTCCTTAGCAGACTTTAATTCTGTAAGTAGGCTGTCGTCATTGCCATAATAGCGCAAGGTACATCAAAACAGGGAGACATCGACCTGTCTCTTTCTTTCTTATAAGCTCTGGTGTAGGTGTGAGAGGGAGAAAAGCTTCCAGATTAAAATTGATTGCACGGACATTGCCTTTATCTGCGGGACATGCCTCGATTGATTCTTCATCAATCTTTATTCGCGGTGCTAAAGGTTTTTTTCTTATTTCAGTGAGTCGCGTTTTTGGGTTATTAAAGATTTTCGTGGACGTTTAGTTAGTGAAGTTAATGCAGCCTATGTATATTCGAGATTATTAAGAGTGTAACTGTATTTTTTGTGTAAGTTTTTTTTAACGAATACATAATTTGATCTTCTTCTTCGAAGTGCCTCTCCAATTACTGGAGGTTGGCCGTCAGTTCGGAAAACTTCAGTCTGTCCTTCGCAAGGCGGAACAGTTCTGCGGCGCTGTTAATGCCGGTCCACTCGCGAATATTGCGAATTTAATAATGCTCTTAAAAGATAACATAACATACCATCACGCCGGTATTCCCCGAAGGATTAGGCAGAGGTGTACTTAATGTAAACCCACAGTTCGCCGGTATGTTTAGGTCCCATGTAATAGGGGGCGAGCCTATTACCATTCACCGGGCACAAATCCAGACTCTGAGCTGCTACTGAGAATTTCATAGAAAATCCCAATAACACTTTGCTCGACCTGGAGATCGAACCCAAGACCTCTAGCGTAGCAGTCGCGATTGGGACCACTAGACCTCGTTGGTCTAGTGGTCCCAATCGCGGTAGTCTTATTGACCAATATCTTTTAAGATATTGGTAAAATATAGCGAGGTTTGCTTGACAATTAAGTTTTTCATAACTTTGCATAAATAATGTTTTATGCACGTAAAGTCAACACCAAGAAGGTTTATGACATTATGCATATTATTGTATTTTATTTCTAATGATTGCATCATATTAAAATGTTCACAAGCTTCAAATAAGAATACAATACAAATATAAATTTCACGATATCAATTTCCTTACCATCTTTTTCACTATTCTAAACAGCGTTCAAAGTATAGTTTTTACAACGTACAATAAATTCAAACACTTTAAACATGGTCATATCAATTTACGTAAGAGGCCACCGGCGTTATCAAAAATTTATTACTTCATAAATTTATAACATTTTGAGTGCATTTTATAAGCCTTTACAGTGTGGTATGATGGAAGACATGCATGGAGCTTGGAGCTCAAATATTTGAAAGGAAACCAGTACCTACTTAAGCGGAACAACAATTTCAACTATGGAACTAGAAGCTACTAGAAAAGAGTAAGTTTAAAAAAGGTAAATTGTTTACGTCACGTTAAGGCATAATATCAGAAGGCCTTGCCTAAGGACGGACAATATAAAAGAAAAAAAATTACATTTAGGTGTCAAGTTGTTAATATCAGCTGGCTAAAGCGTTTGGTCTACCAAAAAGGAGAACGAAGGCTCAAATCCTGACTGAGGAAGAAATTGTTCACATTTTAAGTAAATCATACATTACTCATACAAGTTAATTAGGTTATGTCAGAATTTAACTTTGGTCTAAAAAAATCAAATATAGACACTTCTATACAATTCATCCTATTATGATGTACGAGTAAGTTTTACTAATTGTTGCTGTCGCACTTGTTGTTCCTAAAAAAGTCAAAAAAGGACAGAAAAAGAATTAATAATGATTTTATAACTGCAAATATTAAATATAAAGATATTAAAATCAAAGTAGTTGAATTAGAAAATTTCAAACAAGAATCTTCCCAGGCAATTTCTAATAGATATCATGCGGAAATTGGTGCTGTCGTTACAACAAGCGAACGCTTAAGTAAACTGCAGCCATCTTTTAAAATAACACGTCTTACACTCGTTCTGCGAGTCGCAATGGTATCAGTATCTACCGCCTAGGGCTGGGAACAGACGGGCTGTTACTTACTCCTAGTTCTTAAGATAAGTACTAAAATGTCAAACTGTTTATGGCAGCTGTGATATAGGAAATTATGTTTTGTCGGTACGTTTACATATGTGTAGGAAGACTCAAAGTAATTTTTGGGACAAAATATAGCCAACGTTCTTCTCTAAGGTCTAAGTTATTTATACCAAAACTCGACAATTCCTTCCATTTTTTTCCTCTGACGCAAAAACGACGGGGTCTTGTGCCCGTCTGTGGCATCGTAGCTCCGGAACGGATGAACCGATTTTGATTTAGTTTTTTTTGTTAGGTCAATATAATGCAATTTTCGGGGGATTTTTAATTTTGAATTTATGTAGGCGAGACATACAGACAGAGAGAACGTGACTTCTTTCACATTTATAATATTACCTAAGATGTAATTATTATTGCCGATATGTTTAGGTCCCATGTAATAGGAGGCGAGCTTATTACCATTCACCAGGCACATATCCAGACTACGAGCTGCTACTGAGAATTCCATAAAAAATAGCAGTGCTCGACCTGGGAATGGAATCCATGACAAGCGTTGCAGTCGCGCCCAGGATCACTAGACTAAAGAGGCAGTTCTTAGAATACGAATTATTAACAGTAAATAATTAATTGTCGGTGCAAGTAAAATCTGCCCGTCTATCGACCCTCAGATCTCAAGTTACAAGAGATAAAACCATCGCTAAAGTCGTACTTTACGTCCATTTAGCGTCTCCGTACAATTAATTAATGTTGTATCTTCGACGAATGATATCTTATAAAATCTTATATCTGTTTGAAGGTGTTCCAATAACAATAAGTCTTGCTGTTAAGCTTTCCACTCATTAAAGACGATGGCGTCGTTGAAACGAAGAATTTTAAGTTTAAAATAGGTGGATTGACGACTTTTTCATTGCAGTTAAATAATTGTGAGAAATAAATCAATAAAATACTAACTGCCTCATTAGTCCAGTGGTCCTAAGCGCAACTGCTACGCTAGAGAGTCCTGGGTTCGATCCCCAGGTCGAGAAGTGTTATTGGGTTTTTATATGAAATTCTCAGTAGCAGCTCGGAGTCTTGATTTGTGCCCGGTTAACGGCAATATGCTCGCCCCCTATTACATGGGACCTAAACATACCGGCGAAATGTAGCTCTGCCTAAATTAATAAAATACATAATAAACAGACAAGCTTTTCTAGTCATAGCATTGTCATCCAAACTAAATATATATGCAAAGTTCCAGCTTTATTATTTGAGGATAACTGCTTTAAAATTCAAAGCAATGATTGTCGAGTCATATTACCACCATTGGGTTGCAAATACGTACCTTAAACTTTTCAAATTCACGAGCATATTAATTCTTAATTATTTATTACGCTCTAAAACGGTGAAGGAAAACATTGTGAGGAAACGTGCATGCTTGAGACTTTTTCGACGGCGAGTGAACCCGCATAAGACCAGCTTAGCAGACTACAGCCTAATCTCGTTGATTCTGAGACAAGACCCGAGCCCGAGTATGCGTATTTTTAGTAGTAGTGCCTGCTGGCATGTCTACATGCCAGCATGAATGGGTCGCACGACCGGGGAAGTACTACCCTCCCACAGAATATCGACGTCAAGTACCAGTATGCATACTGTTGCGTTTCGTACGGTGAGTGTGGAGGGCCGGAGTCCCAATTTCTCCCTTAGTCCCCTTCCTTATCCTTTTCTCCTTCCCCTCCCTTTTCCTTAAATAGGCTCGGTAACGCATCTGCAACTCCTTTGGTTTTGCAAATGTCCATGGGCGGCGATGACTACTTACCATCAGGTAGCTCGCCTGGCGGTTTGCCGAGATATGCCATAAAAAAAAATTGTACATCATAAATTCTTCCAGACCATATTCGGCATAGCATTATGTAAATTGTCATATAAGATTCATCAATGTTGATGATGAAATAAATACTTTTCGAAATCCGTATTTAGAGGTGTTCAAACTTCAGCCCACAATGAGTGTAAAGCTGTTAGCTCATTAACGACGTTTCTTGTGAAGCGATAAACTGTGAAGCTTTAAATACTTACCTTTAATTTGTCGATTTATCTGTTTCCAGTGAACTTCTGGTGGTCAAAGATTAAGCTATAAATATCATAGATCAGAAATCTAACTTACCAGTAAATAATGTTTTATATACCTACAAATAAGGGTACAATAAGTTTTACGAAAAAAAAATACCTGAGATTTTTGTCTACCAACAGCTACTTTGTATATTAATTATAGTTTTAATTATTATTGTATTCAATTTATAACACCACATTTTTTAGCTACGTTAAATAATTCAATGAAAAATACATTCGTTAACTTTTACATTAAAGAGAAATTCCTAGTTAAAAATACTTAAAATGTAGTTAAAATATATGGCAAAATGAATTTAACTAAATACTTAATTGGAATTAGATAAAAAATGTACTCAGAGTCAGTTGGCAGTTGTTTTAAAACGGAGTTGGTTTTCTGTTTATCTACAAGATTTCTTAATCTTTGGAACTAAAAGACACTAAATCGACCGTTTGCCGACACACTTGATTGACATTTTTAATTAACAAAATCCCGTTTGGGACATACAGTTCGTACATTATTTCTTTAATGGCCCGCCGAGTGATCGATTGTCTCGCTTTGGGACCAGATTTGGTTTTCAGACCAAATTTTCATAGTGATGTAAATTCTTTGCATCTATATTTTTACTTTGTATTCTGTTGAAATAAAAATAATAATAATCAATTATTATTATTATTCATTTATTTCAGACAGAGTCCATACATTTACAATCAAATTTAAAAATAAAATAGAATAGAATATAAATTAAATCAAAAATAAAATCAACATAAAATTAAAAAAATCATAACCAAATCTAATTCTATTAAAAATAATACTTTTAAAATTAAATTATTCGTGGGGCAGCGGTTGCGTGAAGCACTGCATCCACCGCTCCCACAGTGGTAGATCCCATAATGCAATTAATGCAAGCATACTGTAACGGTAATGCATTTCCTTCTTACATAATATTTGACAAAACAACCATAGTAATAGCCTCATTCTGTCCATCGTCCATCTAGACGTAAGACATGGACCAACCACGTAGAAAATTTCAACAAGTCTTTACAAGAACAAAATGGACCACAAGTAAACAGTTCCCATGTTCTATGATAATGCACCCATGTCCGGAGTTACCCAGCCTGTTTTATTCAAATAACCCGACCGGCCCATCGCACTTACTACTTCTAATACTAAAAGTAATGAAATTCTAAATTCCCTTGCATGCTCCACTGAGGTTTTACTTTGATTTCCTCATCATGTTTACTGAAAAAGCAAAGTATTTTTAAATTTAAACCTATGATTTCTTGAATTATTTTAAGGTTGAGATGTCTTACAAAAAATCCCTTTAGGTATTAATATAATGGATTTTGTTCACTATACCGTATCGTACTATGAAACCGTATTGATACATACAAATCCTTAACCTTTTAAGGATTTTTCTATAGTGATAGTGCTCTTGACTGCTCAGATCAAATAAAAAGTTAAGATGGAACTTTGCGAACAAAGAAGTGAGGCCGGCTAAAACTACGCCTAACGGTGTACAACACACAGTTACAAGTTACAAAGAAGTACCCTTTATAAATAAGCTCTTACTTTTTAATTGCGGTAGGTGATTCCCCAGATAGAATCCATGTATCTCTCTAACATCATATTGACTGTGATGACAAGGTGTAATAATCTCAGTTCTTCGTGAACCGGTGATTACGAACAGTGATTTATTCTGGCTCCATTTTGTCACACTCTATGAATTCGACGTTGTGGTGTTCGAAGGAACTATTTCATAGTAAACGCTCTAACATTAATGTTACGAGACGTGGTTCTCTGGGTGCAGTCCTTAACTCTCTCATACATATTTAGAGGTCCCGTAACGCGTTGGTCACGATTTCTTTGACATTTTAAATTATGTGCACAATTATTTTTATTTAAGTAATTTCGAGTTTGTAGGTACATTCGTAACTTTTATGGTGGGTTAACTTGGATTAATAGACTGTCGTGAGTTACTTATGTAACACGATTTCGATAAAATTAGGAATACTTTCTCCGCCATTGTAAGAATGAGACAACATAAATAGGTTTTTTTATGATGTCCTTTTGGATACAATTATCTGTACATTTGGCCTTAGGAATTGTTTTTAGAAATATTTAAAAAATACAATATGTTAAATATATTTGGGTATTTAGGTATATTAGGATTTTTTTAGGTTTTGGCTTTTACCTAGAATCGGCTTATGAACATATAATTTCTATCTGGTATTCAACCTGTACCTACTGGATGAAGAAACTTACTGCTCTGATCAAATAAGTTTTATTTTTGCAGTATAGTGCAGTTCATTTTTAATCATATTTCGGTTCGTCATTTCAATTGTAATTATTACGTTTATTTTTTATTACTACATTTAATTTCGGAAAACTGCTGATGAAAATGCTACAAAATATTCACAGCTAGAATTTTTAAAAACGTTAAGTTCAATACGAAATTCCACAAGAGTCTTTAAAAGAGTAATATAATAAACAACATGATTAACTACAGTTAAACTAACTACTTAAGGAACTACGAATTCTTCTAAGTTGAAGATAAGTTAGTAATCTTACTGTTCAATGGGGAGTCATTTTTTGAAAATGTATCCCTCATTTATTAAGTTAGCATATTTAAAGCTTCACTTTCTATACTTAATTTTATGTTAATCTTTCGTTTAATATCGAGTGTTAAATAAACTATGGTATATTGAAATGTTGCTTGATTTAAATAAACTCATCAATTTGAGATTTTTTTAATGATCTGATCTGATCAATAGATAAATAAGGTTAATAGAAACAGATTTTGTGGTGTCAATTAACCTGAATCACCTACATTAACATCATCCTACATAAGTAAACGCGCACTGTCAAATATGGGTATTCTATTAACTGACTGGTTTAATGGGGTTATTGGTCAATTCACCCGAATTTAATTCAGCCGAATGGAAGAGTCGACCCCTTTTAAAATTAATATATATTTTTAATTGACTCGCACGATGGGTTTTTATTTCATCCGATATCATCATCATCATCAGCCCGTTATATTGTCCCACTACTGGGCACGGTTCTCCTCTCAAAACGAAAGGGATTAGGCTATAGTCCAGCATGCAAGCCTACGGCGGATTGGCGTCTAGTCTCTCAAGCATGCAGGTTTCCTCACGACATTTTCCTTCACTGTTCAACCGCGTGATATTAAGGTATATAATACGCATATGATTGAAAAGTCAGTGGTGCCTACGATTCGAACTAACAAACACAGTAGAAAGTTTAGCAAAAAAAAAACTTTAAAAAAAAACAGCCCTTGCACAGGGGAATATGGAAAAAGCTTCCTAGGGACTTTATGAACGTATAATAATAATTACAAACACCAAGGCCAACCAAAATAAAAAAATATATATCCGAGAATCACACAAATATGTATTTGTCTTTGGTAGTCGAATCCACGACACTTAACATGACGGCCGCGCCTTCGCAAACAACGAACGTGCAGTCAAGACTTGGACAAATTCTAGAAAGACGATGAAGATTTATACGATGTGCAGTAAAAAAACTGTATCAAGTTCCTGCTAAACATCCTGCTACTTTTAAATTGTAGCAGCCAAACTATTTACAACTGCGTGTCCAAAACTATTATACTTTTTTCCGTCAATTCGCCACGCGCAATAATTTCTGTCCATCGCCTTACGACAGCGGAACAAAGTGGACCTTTTTTACATATCTCTTTAGATCAAAGCGACCGAGTGTTGGTGCACGAAAAATAAAATAGCAGAAGAGTCGGTTGGTTAGTTATTTGACATTAGAAACTGACACTTTCTTTCTTACTGAAGGATGCGATTGTGATGTCTGATTTAAAAATATTTTGTAAACAAACCTCAATTCTTCAGGTCTAAGGGTCCCGAGATCGACAATCGAGGATAGTGGTGCAGGTAGGGCCCGTAATGCTGAAGTGGCTAGAGAGGCGTCATGGTGCTCTCAGTTTCTCAGGTGCTTTCGGGACTTGACTGTTTCGGGAAGTTCCTGTGTCGTGTTTTTATACCACTAAGGTGGCATATAAGCATACGTCCCGCCTGATGGTAAGCGGTTACCGTAGCTTATGGACGCTTGCAACACCTGGGGTATCGCTCGCCAACCCAACGCAAACCGCGTAAAAGAAATACAAGGGGAAGGAGAAAAGGAGAAGGAATTGAGGGAAGAATTGGGCGTGTTCCGTATCGGTGTATACGGACCTAATGCCAGGTTGTCACCATTGCGTGGACTGCCTGACATGTCAAACGCACTAGCAGCATTTGAAAAATCTACTGTATGATAAAATGTTTCCAGAGTATATTTTTGACATTGACGCCACTGACTTCGACCAGAATGTCAGCGGTGCTTAATATCAAAGTGAATAACCACCCGTAGTGGATCTTCTGGATTTTGTTGTATTGTACTTTATGGTAAAAAAAAGTTGCAAATGCGATTTGAATTTTAATTTGAGCCCGGTTTTTTGGTGGCACGCCTCCTCAATCTATTACAATGTACCGCGTGGTGGGTCGTTATTATATTTTAAATGATTTTAGGTTTCTTGTTGAGAGTAATTAAATTATTACGTGCTTTTGAATAGTGTGATTAGATCTGTGTTTGATTAAATCTATTTGGCGCTAAAATTACACCTACCGTACAAAAAAAAAAACCATAAAATATGCGTAGACAAAGATTAAGGATATAATTATAAAGCAAGCGGGTGTGTTTTTTTATATTTTAAATTTTGGTAACTAGAAATTTTCCTCTGGATATAAAACATACCGTATTTATGAATTTTATTTTATAACTTGGTTTCTAGGTGTCGTATTAACATGAAACATGCACCACAAATGCATGCAAAAAAGATGTAACACAAAATTTACGAATTTTGACCTTTTACAATAAAACGCATATTCATTGCGTAAAGATTAGGTGGAATTCAACAACCGTCTCGATATTAAATTATCGAAACACCTAGTAAGTGGTCTAAAACTTTGAATCAAAGACAAGTCGGAATAAGTTGAAAACTTTAATCGCCGATTCCCACAAGTTGTAGTTTTTAAGTTACATCTTTTTATTTTTAAGGGTGCGATATTATAGACAAACAGACAAAAATTCTAAGATTCGTTGTTTTTGCTTCCGTTGCTCTTGCGTTTTTTTTCTATATATATATTATATACAGACCTCCGCCGCCGTCAATATTTCTTAAGATCTTAATTAAAATAGAAAACTAAAGAAAACGGGCCACAGTTAATAATGTAATCTTTCTTAATTATTACACAAACATAATTAAATTCTTAAACTATGTCCAATCAAGTTAATTAATCTAAAATTCTCCCAAATATAGAATTTCTCCAATGTTTCAAATATTCAAATGCCGCCGCCCACACTGTGGTCTATCTTTGCGTCATTATCAAACCACACACTTAGTAATTGAGACCACCGGAAAGACCGCTGTCGACCACACTTGGTCCGTGTGAAAAAGCTTAAGGTTTTCCGGGTGATAAGGAGGTCGACTTGCTGATAACATTATGAGCAGGAATACAAACGACCATTACAATGCGGTAGGAACTTTTGATGTTAAGATTCCGGGAAATATTATTTGAATTAAAATGAAATTTATTAAGTGGTATGATGAATGTTCAAAGTTAAAATGTGTTTCACAAGCGTTTATGTAACGTTTCATAAACACTAGATATTAGCTTATTTGGAACTAGTTGCACGGTTCCAAATCCGGCAAGTAATTCCATGGATGAATGCCGAATGACGAAGGCCGAAAACCTGGATCCAAAATAATGATGACTGCCGAAATCAGTCCGAGTCTAAATCAAATTCCTAACGCTATATGCGAAAAGCCATATATGACGAATACCGAAATCTGAAGGCCGAAATTGAAGCTCGTAAGCCGAATGACGAAAACCGAAGGCCGAAAGCTGAATGACGAAAGCCGAAGGCCAAAAGCCGAAGGCCAAAAGCCAAAGGCCGAAAGCCAAAGGCCGAAATCCAAAGGCCGAAACCGTAGGCCGAAAGCCAAAGGACGAAAGCTGAAAGCCGAAAGCCAAACGCCGAAAGCCGAATGATGAAGCCGAAGGCCGAAAGCCAAAGGTCAAAATCCGAACGCCGAAGGTATAAAGGCGAATGCCGAAAGTTGAAACCCGAAAGCCGAAGTCCAAAGTCCAAAGGCTGAAAGCCGAATCTGAATCAAAGTTAAAGGCAAAATGAAAACGCTACAATGACCCCGCGAAGCTACCGGAGCAGAATCCAGCAAGAAACCATGTTAATTATTTTTTTTTGTATGTAACTGGAATTGGGATCGAAACCGAAATAGTAAAAGTATAGTAAACAATAGAATTACAATCGTAAATAGAAATGAATAATCACAATCGAACAAAAACTGAAACAGAATTCAAACTGTCGGCGTTGACACAAATCAGATTCCCTAGATAACTACACAAAATTATCTTATATCCACTAGTAAGACAACGGTCTCCTACTTACTCGGGATGCCGCCGAGTAAATATTGAATCCCAGCGATTAAACACTAAACAAACAGGTTTGTTCGTACCCCAGTTGGGATACCCACTGAGTACGGGTCTTGGTGATGCTGTGTTGAAAAATAAAATATATGGAAATGAAAGAAACTTTTGAAATAATTAAAAAACAAATTAAGTCGACTAAAAAAAAATAGTAAAGACTTTTTTAAGTCAATTTTAGAAGGCAAAATTTAAGAAAAACGAGGAAGACCTAGATGAAGTTTTATTGAATAAGTGAAGGAAAAAGTGGGAGAAGAGTCGTATAAAGAGGTCAAACAGAAGACAGAGAATAGGGAACAATGGCGATTGCTCTACCGACAAGAGCTGAGCTGTTAATGAGAGAGATAAACAAAAATAAGTGAAATTATTTTATGATTGATGTTTTTTTAAAGTCTTTAGATAATAAGTTATAATTATTATTATTATCTTCTACATTGGCCCAACGAGGTACCTAACTTGTAATTCTACATTTGCGACAGATCACGACCACACACTAGAGTTGTGCAGACTTTACAGCCCATTTCTTGAAAACGAGTGAACAGAATTTGATAAAATTTGCAGTATTTTCTAAGCTGAAAGATACTTAATCCAACACAAGCATAAAATTAAGATTTAAGAAGTTTTTGCAGCGCCATAGGATTCAAAACTTGTCAAAATTATACTTGCAACATTTTATTTGTTGTATTGTTTTGTTACGTTTTATGTAATAGGACATTTTTTGTCCAAAAAACCTAATAAACTTAAGAATTTGTAGGGTTACTAAGAACTTTCCCTATTCCTATATTATGTTTTATTGAAATTGCATTTCTTTCTACAATTTTATCCAATACACTTCCTTATTCCCCTCATTACGAAACTTCAGTCAAACAAAAAAACTCCCAGAAACCAAGGGAAATTTAAATCTCTAGTAACAACATCTTCCACCCTATTCAACCCATTAATACATTAAACACACATTAAGATGACATTGTGTATGTTTGAGACAATGCCCTATTTGCCAACCGTCCTCTGCAAACGTTAATTTACGTAGCCGAATATACCCTTACGATTTGCGGTTGAAGATTTGAGTGTTGAAATAGTGACTTTGAGTTCGGATTCCTGTTCCAGTTTCACTTCAATTGTGATTTTTATCATTACTATTTGCAATTTAAATTCTATTCCTACTTTCTCAAATTTGGTTTCGATTCAAATCCCACTATTGGGCGCGGGTCGACTCTCAGAATCATAATGATAAAAAAAGAAATAAAAAAAAACTAAAAAGAATTTTCTATAGGCGGCAAATTGAACAGCCTATAATACGTACCGTTATTCGAAAACCACTAATTAATCTCTGAATAGAACCAAACATCACTTTGCTTAGATACCTGTTTGACGTTTTTGACACAAACCAAAGATGTCATAATGTCATTCAGTTTATTAACAGTTTCCAAAAAGCGGCGTCATTTCTATTAAATGACAGGCGGACTTCCGTCACGTTCATCACGACCGCGGTGGCCATTGGTAGAGTACATTAATGTTGCAGATGCGTCAAATGAATGGTCGAGGTTATTGTACCTACTCTGTATTGTTCGTTGTAATATTACCATTGATTGATTTATTATCATTACTTTACATTTTAAGTATATGGCTTTTAAATTTAAGCTATTCTACACATTTTTTTATGCATTAAACAATATATGATTATATACAATTATTCTATACATATACTTCTTCATAATTATGTACACACGGGTACACACAAATTCAGTAAAGGATGAGCTCACATTAAAAGGCTTTCAATTCAATGTGAGGTCTGTGTGTGTATCAAAATCTATAAAAAGTGACACATCTATTTTCCTAATAAACCTATTCTATGGATTTGTCGCCATGTTGCCGCCAGTGCAGAACGTCGCTCCTTTTGAAGTTGGATCGGCGCGTGCGCACGGAATCCTACAAAATATTAACGATTATTCAAAATTCAAATGGTTATTTTTTTTCCAAATTCGAATACAATGAGCTCGTAAATTCATTTGGTTTTGATTGTTTTAGGTTATTACACTTCACAGCTTTTTTTTTCTGGATGGACAAGTCGTTTAAATAAAGTCTTCTAAAATAGAAAAATTATGAACTCGCTTCAATTAGTTTTTGGAAGAGTTTTTGAAACAGCTTCATCAGGCTCGAAATAATCATGTCAGGACGAATGACGCAGTGGCAGAGTGATCGATTTCTGTTCTACGGGTTACTTCGATTCGCATTTATGGAAACATTATTTGTACGGCTTCCAGTCCTACTATTTACTTTTTACGGATCCGTCTAGTTTTTTGTGTATGTGAGGACTAACTGTTGTAGAAACTCACGATACTGGAGAAAATTTAACTAACTATGATAAAAAAAATGTTTCCTAAAGAAAGTGTGTCCAAAGCTATTGTGCGTGTCACTACAAGGTCCTATATTTGTCGTAATAAATAAAAACTTGGACTACCCAGATAATTTCATTTATCGTTCCACAATCACTCCATACCTATTCATTACGTGACGACCTCCAATAAAATGGACAGATGACCTATAAAGGTGGTTGGGAGTCGTTGGATGCAGGCGACATATAGCCCGCCGTTGTGGAAGTCAATGGGGGGAGGCCTTCGTACAGCAGTGGACCTCATTTTGATGATATGATGATGATGATGCCGCATCATCATCGGGCGGTGATCTGTAAGCGACTGGCAAGCAGCGCGTATTGGAAATTAGAAGCACAGTTTGAATTTGAATTAAAAACTTTGTACTTAAATTAATAATATCCACAAGACCGTTTTTAACGTCTATTTATTAGCACAGTGAAGATTGAAAAGAGAATGAATTATAAAACATCATTTAGTAACAGTATTGCCAGTATTAATAATACAAGATCTACTAATGACTATGTTTCCACTGCATAATGTAAGATTAGATTGTTTTTGTAATTTACTCCCGCCGCGTTCCCGCAATTCTTCAAAATTGCAACTGGCCATATCTATATATATCAACTCTTCGTCAGGGCGCAACACTATTGATCTGATTACTTCCCACCGATATTCTAAACGCCCCCACAATAAATTGGGCAACTTAATCCAGTTAATTGTTGGACACGGTGTTAATAGTCGATGACAATTGTAAGTGGCACCCGCCCCTATGCGGGCGATGCATAATGATTGCACTAATCTTTTGTGTTGATGAGAAATTAGATGAAGCTATTGTTTCTTTTAATTGGGTTATATGATATGGCTTCTTTTTTTATAAGAGCTTCAGCAATAGGATAGACGTTCTCTGTGAAGCTGCATTCGCATAAAACACATCCGCTTCGTGTAAAATTCTGATTTTCAGAATCTAATAATCCGACCATAACATAGCTGAGACAATACTAGGAAGATAAATACTCATAGTGAAGATATTTTATACCAAAAGAAAATAAAAACGGAAACAAAGTTACATAATATAGGTGCAATTGTATACTTTCATTTATATTAATACTATACAGAGGGAAGATTTATTTGATTACCTAGTTAGTCTAGTGGTCCTAAGATCGACTGCTGCGTTAACCTATTGCTTTTCAACGGGCACATATCCAAATTCCGAGCTGCTACCGAGAATTTCATTGAAAAATCGAATAACATTTCGATTTCACAACAATAATAATATATATTAAAATATATTTAAATTAGGATTACATAATTGTATTTTTTGTTTTCGAATGTGATTTGTGTTTTATAATTTCATGTTTATTTTGTACGTTATCTGATAATATGTTGATTTTATTTGGTTTTTAATTCCACCACCCATTTAATTCCGTCCATTTCATTTTTTTTCTTTTCTTTAGCTAAAGTTTACGTGCAGTGAACGTTGTGTACATCTGTTAGACATATACATACAAGATCTCTATCACAGTCATTAATTTTAAAAAATGTATCGTAAATATATTGTTTATCTACCTTATTAATAAATAAATAAATAAAAAACACTTTGCTCGATCTGGGAATTGACTCGACCTCTAGGGTATCAGTCGCACTTAGGACCACTAGACTAAAAAGGCAGTAATTTTGGTTAATGATGACGTAGATATTACTTTGTAACTTTATTTTAGTAAGTAAATAAGCTAACAACCAGTTTATTAAAATATTATTATACCACACAATATTTATCTTTACAACAATAACTACTCAATTACTGTCACAGTACTGCCGAGCTTTATATGTTTTTATCAATTGCTTCACGTTTACCGAGAATATAAAGTGATTGATCGATGTCAAACTACCATGACAATACTAGAATAATAAATCGATTTATGAAATCGATTGTGTAATCGATAATGTGGGACAATGTATTAATAAAAGGTTGTAGTGTTGGTAGAATTTGGTTGTCCTTTTTGGTGATATATTTTTTTATAAAAAATGCTAACTTGCAATGTAGGTCGCACATTACTAGTATTTTTGTTAACCCCTCGTACTAAGCCAATTGCTTGTGTTACGAGTGGGTTTGGTCGGTAGTGCAATTTGTGGGTTTCGAACTGGCAACTTAATGATCGCAAGTCCAACGCCCTAGTCATTAGGCTACCGCTGCTTAAATTTGTGTTACATCGGAATATTGTAGACTTTGTTTTGCATTTTCTAAGGCCAAAATTACTACTAGAGGAGGCGAGATCGCCAGGCAGCATCGTGGAATAAAAACGTGTGCTTTCTGGGGACTCCCATCAGGAACAAACTTCCTCAAGCATTAAAAAATATAAAAAAAAACAAGTATGGAGGAAAACGATTGACGATAATATCCGAACTAATCCGGGCGGTACCGAACGTCTCAAAAAGAGGCATAACGGATTTTTCTCACGTAATGATTTCTAACTTGGCAACTTAAATATCCGTCTTATTCGTGGTTTCTACTTCATCTTCTCGCTTTTACAGTATGTAAGGTTCATCCATTAAAACTACTTTTAAATGTAATAAAAATGATTATAGTTGCTAAATTGACTAACTGTCATATTCTGAATTAATAAAAGCGACAACACTCGGCAAGTCGGGTCATTCTGTCGGTAATTGTGAAGGTGTTCGGACGTTTTCTAGACGCAGTGTTAAAAGTGTAAAGTCCACCATTAGTACAAGGGATTATTAAAGTGCTAAAAGTGAATAACTTGTGTTTTATTGGTGAGCGTTTTCAACCGACTTCAAAAAGGAGGAGGTTCTCAATTCGTCTGTATGTTTTTTTTTTTTTTTTTTTTTTTTTTTGTATGTTTGTTACGCGATATCTCCGCCAGTTGAGGACCGATTTTAATGATTGTTTTTTTGTTTGATAGGTCATACTTCAGAGGTGGTCCCGTTTAAATTTTATCGAAATCGGTTGAGCAGTTTTGAAAATATCAACAAAAATATAAAAATTGTTTACATCGATGATATTATCGTTTACTCTGAAACATCGCTGTCTTATTGGAGCAGTGTGTTTAGTTGGCTAACAAGTACTTCTAAACAAAACTTTCCTCTAAAAATTACAAAATAAAATTACTTTTAACAAAAAAGTTAAACCGCCTTCAAAAAATAATAAAATAATTTTGTCTAAAACAGTTTGGGAAGTCGGTGGCGAAATAAAAGACCCACTCAAATAGACGTCACCGGCTTCCCAAACTGTTTTAGACAAAATTATTTTATTATTTTTTGAAGGCGGTTTAACTTTTTTGTTAAAAGTAATTTTTATACTTCAGAAGTGGGATTACCACCGCATAATTGTGTAAGTACCTACACGACTAAATATTCTTTTTATGTAACATTTCAAATTCAAATTTCAATACTATTTCAAGAATAATTTTTGTTTAAAATGTTTAAATTTAATAGACTCTCATTGCTGTTCATATACCTACACTGAATTAAATTTGAAAAACTAAGTACGTAGGCAATGTAATGTTCCAGTATATATTTGTTATATGTTCAGGCATATAATTAAACTAATAAACCATTTTCTTTTCCTATATTTTTGACTTCTAGTTAAATTTATGACTTCTAGTTAAATAATTGTCCCCCTATTTTATTCTATCATCTTTTTGTTTTAACACTGCCTGTGCTCATTTGAGATAGTGTGATAGCAAACGTGTCAAATTGACTAAACTTATAGCATGTAGACAACCCATAATATACTGACACGAAAAACTGTTTGTGAGTTGTAGAAAATGGAAGATTCCAACGACAATCACCGTCGAACAGTAGCTTCTCGCGAGCAGAGCGTAGCAAACCGAAGCCACTCGCGCAGCCGCAGTCGCCACCGCAGCAGGAGCCTACGTGAGCGAGAGCGAGACCTGGTGCGAGAGCAGAAGCGCCTTCGCGAATGGGAGCGCGCGCTTCAGCGGAAGCGCGATTCGGAACTGCGACCACGGCGAAGTGAAAACTCTTCTCGCAGCGAGAAGCTCTGCGAGCCGCGGGGGCGTGGCATCAACAGCGAGCCGCGAGGGCGTCGCATCGACAGCGAGCCGCGAGGGCGTCGCATCGACAGCGAGCCGCGAGGGAGTCGCATCGACAGCGAGCCGCGAGGGCGTCGCATCGACAGCGAACCGCGAGGGAGTCGCATCGACAGCGAGCCGCGAGGGCGTCGCATCGACAGCGAGCCGCGAGGGCGTCGCATCGACAGCGAGCCGCGAGGGCGTCGCATCGACAGCGAGCCGCGAGGGCGTCGCATCGACAGCGAGCCGCGTGAGCACCACATCGACGGCGAGCGACGCGAGAAGCAGCTTCGAGAGGACTGCCGGAGCCGCAACGACGGGCGTCGTTCAAGGTCATGTAGTCCTTTATTTTCTTCTAGAGATATTGTTAAATTGATCGAGTCATTTAAGAGTAATTTTGCGTCTAGACAGTCTGAACAGAGTGCACATTCAAACAACAAATTTGACTATAAAAATATTTTGCCAGAGTTTGATCCATCGACCAAAAATCAACGCATGGATGTCTGGCTCAGGAAAGTTAATGAATGTGCTTCTGTTTATGGCTGGGATGACAAAACTATTATACATTTCTCAATGCAAAAGCTGCAAGGACTGGCCAAAACTTGGTATCAAAGTTTAAATTCAATCCTCTTTACTTGGCCGGAGTGGCAGGAAAAGCTTCTGAAAGCTTTTCCATGTGAACAAAATTATGGCCAGTCCTTGGAGGATATGTTACGACGAAAGAGTAGGTTTAGTGAACCGATAGAAAATTACTTCTACGAAAAGCTCGCACTAATAAATCAGTGTGAGATAAGTGGTAAGAGGGCCGTTGACTGCATCATCCATGGTCTTAGCGACAGAACTGCCAAATCTAGTGCCTTGGCTTTGCGCTGCTCCGAGCCTGACCAATTACTTAAATTTTTATTAAGCAACAAGGAGCACCCTTATCAGTCGTCTTTCAGAAACAAAAGCTTTCTTGAAAACTCTACTGCCACAACAAACAACGATAATAGTCAACAAAGCAGGACAAACGTCAAGCAAAATATTCATAGTTCGGGTTTATTTTGTTACAATTGCAAGGAAAAAGGTCACCCTTATAACAAATGTACTAAGCCCCTTGTCAAATGCGATATTTGCCACAAAATAGGACACAAGGCCGACGTTTGCCGGACAGCACAAGACGGCCAGGTTACTAAAGCTAATACGATGCATAAAACAATGTGTATATCTACCTCGAACCCAAATGACAAATTTACTAAACAAGTTTTAATTAATGGTATTAATTTAGAAGCATTTGTAGACTTCGGAAGTGAGGTTACGTTGATAAGGGAATCTAGTGCGTCGATGTTAGGAGTTTCGCATGATGAAATCCCGTCAGCTATGAAAGGTTTTGGTGGGGGTCTAGTTCGGTCCTTAGGTTCAGTATCTCTTAACTTGTCAATCGATGGAGTTGCTGCAATAGTTTCATGCAAGGTTGTTGACGACTACTCGCTTGACAAAGCAATGTTAATTGGTCAATCATACTCTGAACAACCGCACATAGTCGTTATTAAAGATGCATCGAAATTACAATTTCTCGACATTGGGAGTGAAATTCCCTCGAATTGCTATAACGAGGCACGTTCTATATGCATTAGGATAGTGGGGTTTAGTAAACTATACGGTACTGCTAGTGTTAGGGCAGCAACGGAATCGAAATTTAGCGGCGATGTTCTAATAGAGACAAAAGTTTTAGGAAAACCCAATGAACAGTGGGTAGTTCTCGGTGGCCTTCATAAAGTTAGTAATGGTATTACGAACGTTGTAATAACCCCATGTTCGATACCATGCTCACTACGAAAAAACCTCGTGTTTTCTCGAGCTGAGAAAATAACAATAGTTAATAGGGTAGTTTCTGTTTCACCAAATCCTATGAACATTGAATCAGGTCATATTTTCAGTCAGGGTAATGAACACCAAATAAAAATTGGTGAATCTGTATCAGAGATCGACAAGGCTCGACTTTTCCAAATACTACGACGTTATGAACATTGTTTTTCATTTGATTTGACTGACTTAGGATGCACTAACGTAACGCAAATGACAATTGAATTAAACAATGATCGCCCTGTCGTCTATCGGCCATATAGGCTTTCACATCATGAACGTGATCAAGTCCGTACTATGATAGATGAGATGTTAAACGCACAAATCATTAGGGAATCTGTGTCAAGCTACGCAAGCCCCATTATTTTAGTCAGAAAAAAAGACGATAAAATACGCATGTGCATTGACTATAGAATGTTAAACTCGATTACCGTAAAGGAGCGTTATCCAATGCCAATTATCGATGACGAAATATCGCGATTGTCTGGTCAGGCATGGTTCATCACCCTAGATTTGATGTCGGGCTATTACCAAGTACCTATTGCTGAGCAGCACAAGCACCTGACGGCGTTCGTCACTCCAGACGGCCAATATGAATTCAACCGAATGCCGTTTGGGTTGGCGAACGCACCTGCGGTGTTTCAGAGGATGATGAACCATGTCCTGGGATCGTCCCGTTTTGTAGGCGCCACAGTATATATTGATGATGTGTTGGTTTACGGCAAGAGTTCGGATGAAGCTCTTACGAGACTTGAAGAAGTACTGCAATTACTTGAGAAGGCTAAATTAAAATTAAATTTATCTAAATGTAGTTTTTTACAAAATAAAATAGAGTATTTGGGTTATGAAATTAGCTCTTTAGGTATTAGGCCCGGCGAAGCAAAGATTCGTTGTGTGTCTGACTTTCCCCGACCCGAAAACGTACATGCGATTCGCCAATTCCTAGGACTGGTGAGTTATTTTAGGAAGTTCATCAAAGGTTTTGCCGAATTAGCAGCACCATTAACGAAACTGCTAAAGAAGGATGTCAAATGGGAATGGACAGATGCGCAGGAACAAGTCTTCAAATCACTTAAATCCAGGTTAGTGACCAGACCCGTTTTAGCAATTTATGACCACTTCGCAGAAACGGAGCTCCATACAGATGCGAGTAAACTAGGCATCGGTGGAATACTGCTGCAGCGTCCACAAGGTAGTACTGATTCATTTAGTCCAGTAGCGTACTATAGTCGGCAGACAACTCCAGAAGAAAAGAACTTTCATTCATACGAACTCGAGACCTTAGCCGTGGTTTGTGCCCTAAAAAAGTTTAGAGTATTTTTATTAGGCAGGGAGTTTAAAATTGTCACCGACTGTAGTGCACTACGTTCTACGTTTCAAAAACGCGACCTAATCCCGCGGATAGCTCGATGGTGGCTTGTTCTACAGGAGTTTGACTGCACGGTGGAATACAGAGCCGGTGCAAAAATGGCACACGCCGATGCGCTGTCTAGGAATCCAGTTGAAGACGTGGAGATGCAAACAAGGTAGAGTACCCCATCGTTTTAGCCATTAGTAATGAGGACTGGCTACTCACACTTCAATTAGGTGATACAGAGCTCGAAAGGATTCGAAACATAGTAAGTAGTGATTTGGATACAAAGGGGCTTGAGTACATTAAAGAAAACTATATTATTAAAGACAATAAATTATTTAGATATCTGGATGGAGACAGAACTAATATAAGGTGGGTAGTTCCGAAGGGCGCGAGGTAAACAAGGTAGAGTACCCCATCGTTTTAGCCATTAGTAATGAGGACTGGCTACTCACACTTCAATTAGGTGATACAGAGCTCGAAAGGATTCGAAACATAGTAAGTAGTGATTTGGATACAAAGGGGCTTGAGTACATTAAAGAAAACTATATTATTAAAGACAATAAATTATTTAGATATCTGGATGGAGACAGAACTAATATAAGGTGGGTAGTTCCGAAGGGCGCGAGGTGGCAGATATGCAGGATGAACCACGACGATATAGGGCACGTTGGCAGTGAAAAGACTTTAGACCGAATTAAGAAGTTCTATTGGTTTCCGAAAATGACGCGTTTTATAAAAAAATATGTAAAGTCTTGCATTGACTGTAGCTATTCTAAAAGGTCTACCGATACGCGTGAAGGTCTATTACATCCTATAGCTAAAATTGAAATACCTTTTCATACCCTGCATGTCGATCATCTCGGGCCTTTTGTGAAGTCGAAAAGAGGTCATACACATATTCTTGTAACCGTTGATTCTTTCACTAAATTTGTGTTTATTAAATCTGTTAGGAATACCAATACACAGAATGTAATTAAAGTTTTAGAAGACATTTTTGATACGTTTAGGAACCCTGACAGACTTGTTAGCGACCGGGGAAGCTGTTTCACTTCTCACGCTTTTAGAAAGTTTTGCCTAGACAGAGGGATAAAGCACATATTGAATGCGGTGGCGAGTCCAAGGGCAAATGGCCAAGTAGAGCGATACAATCGCACTATCTTGGACTCCCTAACTGCCCAAAATCTCAGGGACAACGAAAAGGACTGGGATAATAAGTTAGGGCGGATTCAATGGGGTCTTAATAATACCTTACAGAAGACCATAGGTAGAAGCCCTGCCGAAGTCATGTTTGGTTCCTTAATGAATTGCCAGAGCAACGCGGCATTAAATGAGGTAGTAGACACAACCAGTGGATCATGTGACGTCACATCAGTTCGTGAAGAAGTTAAGAAAAAAATTGATAGGGAGCAGGAAAAACAAAAACAGTACTTTGATAAAGGGCGTAGGCCAGCTAGGATGTACAGTAAAGGGGACTTGGTTAAAATAGCAAAGTCAGCATTCCAAAATGATGGTAAATGCACCAAGCTTTTGCCTTTGTATGAGGGACCGTTTAGAGTAGTAAAAATACTAGGCAACGATCGTTACAAAATATCCCCCATTCCCGGGTTTGAGGGCATGAAAAATAGGCGAAAAACTACCGTGGCGGCAGATCGAATGCAGCCATGGATTCACATATCTTCTTTAGAGTTGGGCAGTGATGGCGCTGATACTGTGGATGATGATAGTGATAGTAATTGTTATGACTTAGTTGAGTAATCATAAAACTAACTATAAATACTAATTTGCTTCATATGCTACAGAAGATTTTTGTTTTGTTTCAGGCCAAACACGAGACTCCGTGAGCGAGCGGGTGCGTGTCTTGGCCTTTTGATGATTAACGAGAGTCGAGCACGAGACTCCGTGAGCGAGCGGGTGCGTGTCTTGGCCTTTTGATGGTTAACGAGAGTCGAGCACGAGACTCCGTGAGCGAGCGGGTTCGTGACTTGGCTTCGTTTGTATTGATTCTTTTACCTTAGAGAGACGGGCACGAGACTCCGTGAGCGAGCGGGTCCGTGACTTGGATTTGTTGAGACAACTGTTTTAATAACGAGAGTCTGGCACGAGACCACGTGAGCGAGCGGGTTCGTGACTTGACTTCGTTATACAAAATTAAAGAGATTAATAAGTAAGGATTAATTGGAATTGATAAGGCATGATCATTATACTTTTGTAACTCTTCATTAAGATCACTTAGGTAATCGCGAAAAAAAAAAAAGAGAACCCACCGAGAAGTTTCTTGCTTGTTCTTTTACTCGAGTTGGGTCGGATAGGGTTGGAACAAGCGTAAACTTAGTATTAAGACTAGAATGTTGATGTGATCCCAAATGTTAAAATGACTCTACTTTGCCGAGTGTAAGGTTTACAACAGAGACGTGTATGGGGACATACACGTTATCAGGATGGTCGAGTGTAAGGTTCATCCATTAAAACTACTTTTAAATGTAATAAAAATGATTATAGTTGCTAAATTGACTAACTGTCATATTCTGAATTAATAAAAGCGACAACACTCGGCAAGTCGGGTCATTCTGTCGGTAATTGTGAAGGTGTTCGGACGTTTTCTAGACGCAGTGTTAAAAGTGTAAAGTCCACCATTAGTACAAGGGATTATTAAAGTGCTAAAAGTGAATAACTTGTGTTTTATTGGTGAGCGTTTTTATAAGTAGATACATTTCTTTTTTTTATATACCTCTTCCAATTTGTCATACAGTTTGTCCTCGGCTACGTCCTCTATTTTTAGTGCCTCAAATCGGTTCCAAATCCCTTAAAACCAGTACATACAATGGTGTATGTAACTCTCACCCTTATTAACGACATTTTATTATTTGACGACACGTTGGATATCTTTTCGTCTACTTAGCTGAGATTATTGTTATAGAATCCATCGCTGCCTCTAGTACAATCCCTTGTGACTAATTTAATGTTATTAATGTTATAGTTATGTAATTTAGTCACGCCCACTCTTTTTGTATATCTTTTTTTTTGTAAAATATGTAAATAGTGTAAGTAAATGCATTTTAATTATAAATATATAAAATAAAGACATATTGAACATAATAAATAAATTATTTAATGTTAATTACTAATTTGTGTGATTTTTAAATAATTATTTACTTTTTATTTTATTTTTGATTTAATATTATTGTTTTATTTATAAGTGTTAATTGATAATTTCATTGTAACTTTTAACAAGTTACAAGGAAATTATCATTGATATTTCTATTTTATTTGTTATTATTTTAATTTCTTTTCTAATGTTGATTCAGTATGTTTCTCTTTTGACTTTGTTTGTACAGACCAATAACTTGTTTGTGTTGTTCTTAACTGTTAAGGCAAGTTGGTTATAATCAATAAATAAAAAATAAATAAATAAACTTCTGCTACAAGCCGCGTCGTTCCAAAAATCAAAATTATAACGGCATATTTCTAAATCGCAATTGCTTTCATCATTTCACCAAAAAACTCAATACATTATAACTGCAATTATTTTTTTCGTACTTTTAAATCTTAACTTTCACAATAGCTGATCGATTTAACAAAAAGTATTTTGAAATGCGCCATCAAATTGAAGGGCTTATGAAAATGTTAGATAAAAAGTGTTGAAAATACATTTCTTTTTTGTTAGCCGACTTTCAATGGTCACGCATCTGACCCCGCGATGGGCGCTGACTGCATAGTTATTACCTTTTTTATCCGTTTATGAGATAATGTTTGTGTTTGATAACATGCTACTTCTAATCTGTATTTCAACAGATTTAGACTGAAATGAAATGAAATGAAATGATATTTATTTCTGTAAATAGATATTTTAAGACACTTTTACAAGTCGTTTTTTTACATATTTTTTTTAACTAGATGGCGTCGACGTTTCCTATCTGACGACCTCTGAGAAGAAACGTCGAAACAAACTCAGAGAATCATGGTCTCTTTTAAAGTCCAGACAATAGTTATATTATATGCGAGTTCAATGTAGGGCAAAATCTGAACAGGCCATTTGAAGAAAGAACCATACCAGCTTTGAGTTGACCTGTCCTAACTGACGGAACGCATACATCAGTCATCGTGTAGCTCAACCATTTTTTAGGGAGCCGAACGACCCGACGCACAGCGATACCAGATCAGCAAGACATTTGCGTAGGTCATGGGAAATACTCAAAACTTTCAGAAATCTTTAATATAAATAAATGTTATACGAGTTAAAACCGACATAGTACTCACATTTACATTTTGTATGGTACAGTGTACATTAATAATAATACTATGCATGATAACTATGACCTACAAGGCAACTCAGTCAACTCGTAAATGAAAAAAAATTAAAAAAATAATATTTGAGACACGATAGCCAGCAAGTCGACCAGTCACCACAAGCAGCACCCGTTCACGAGTATAACGCACGGACTAACATTGATTCCGAGTCTGTTATGTAACACGCGGCATCGCATATCGAACCTATTGTAATTTTCAAGTGACTTTTTATTTACATTCCTAATTTAACTCCTATATTATAGACATAGCAAACACTATTGTTCTGATCCCCGATTATTAAAATAAAATAATTAGTGGTACAGGCTCAGATCAAATAAAAAGTTATGATGGAACTTTGCGAACAAAGAAGTGAGGCCGGCTAAAACTACGCCATGCCGTGTACAACACACAATTACACGCACACATGTATTAGTTAACTACGCCTTATCTTGTCAATCGAGCTTTCGATAGCTCGATAGCTCGACTGACAAGATAAGGCGTAGTTATGGTAGGATCATTTTTACTCGAATTTTATATAATCGAAACCAAAAAAAAACTGACTTATTAGTCTAAGCGCGAATGCTACGATACAGGTCTTGGGTTGGATATCCAGATTGAGCAGTGTTATTTGGACATGAGCCCGGTGAATGGCAATAGGCTCGCTCACTATTACAAGGGACCTAAACATACCAGTTAACTGTAGTTGTACATTAAGTACACCTCTGCCTAACCCTATTGGGTGGGGTGTGATACAGGGGTATTTAACAAAAACAAACTAGTATTGAATAGGTTCAACAGTAAAGTGACACAAGTTTACACAACAACTTCCTGCAAGTTAATGTAAGGATTTATTTCAATACAGTCATAAAACTAAATACTGTTTAATTCATCTTATCAAATTTCAAACACATAATTTATTATCACCAATTTACATAATAAAATTTCACAACAAAACAACAAGGAAATATCCAAACAATTTACATGGAACATAACTCCACAACAAAAGCCGTAGTGCCGTCAGAAATTTAATTGAAAACCGACATATCTCCAGGATTTGTAACAAGGAATAAATTGGCGTTTCACATTTGATAGAAACGGTCGGCTCAATCGAGATTTATCTCGATCAATATCCACTGAAGATCCAATTACATTGTACAGGTACAACTTGTAAAGTCACTCCGCTTAGCTGTTAAAGATTAGATACACACAAACGCTCCGATGTCAATTCTTCTAATATCTGACACAAATATTTTACATAACATACCATTACGCCTGTATTCCCTGAAGGGTTAGGCAGAGGTGTACTAATGTACACCTATATTTCGCCGGTATGTTTAGGTCCCATGTAATAGGGGGCGAGCCTATTGCCATTATTACAAATCCGGCCTCCGAGCTGCTACTGGGAATTTCTCAAAACTCAATAACACTTTGCTCGACCTGGGGATTGAACCCAGGACCTCTAGCGTAGCAGTCGCACTTAGGACCTTAAATATTTTATTTTTAATAAATATATTAACATTTTTTGTAACTCATTTTTGATTTTATTTATGACTTAGGTATTTACTTATAAGTCACGGTGGTTTAAATTCTGTGTTTATTCTCGTTCTAAGTCCGAAGAGACTTTCTATAACATATATCGACCCATAAAAAAGTTGAACTGAAATAGAGTCGAACAACAAAACCAAAAATAAAATCTGTTAAAAAATAAGCAATTTTATTTTATATTTGACAGAGAGCGGGATTTTTTCATTGTTTAGACTGTTATTTTAATAAAGTAAAATACACCAGTTGACTATCCTGTTGCAAAAAAAACGTCAGAACTCAAAAATGTATCGGCTGCTCCGTTTAATTTTCTGTTTTCATCAAAATGCTAGAAAACCGGCATAAAAATGTAACCAGTCCCTAACAGAACACTCGTTTAATTGTAACACGTACAGATTTACGACGCATACGAAATCGGTTATCTTGTATCTGTCGCAGTATGATTTGTTTTTGTTGCGCTTATAATATATGGAGCCGGTCCCGATCTAAGATACGAAACGTATTGTAATACAATAGTGAGTAATTATGATTGAATGTACTTACTTTCAATACGCTTGTCTGATACAAAGGTCGTTGAATCTTGTGGGGAGAAGGCTGTACTTAAAAGTCATAACGACATTTTGTATTATGACTGTTTTTGTCTTTGCGTATGTGTTTCTTTTTTTTTTCACACAATTTAATGGTAATTTATAAATAGATCTAAGTATATTTTTATTATAATCTACGCAAAAATATAAAATTGTAACAGGCCGATACAAATAATGTACAGAACATAGATATTGAAGAAAAAGGGGGGCTTGCTTTAGAGCAACAGAAGCCAAAACATTATTTTTTGATTTTTTGATTGTCTGTCGTCTATTTGTTTGTACACACATCATGCAAAAACTACTGGCAATTTTGATTCCTTAGTCCTCAACGTTGACCCAATAATACGTGCGGCTCGACCTATGTACGAGTAAAACAATGTACACGCTGGTTCTATTCAAATTCTTCTCATTAGATGTGATAGAACAAGTGGAGTATTTTCTGAATTATATTCATCGAATCATGTTTGGTAAAGGAATTCGGAAAGATAAAAATAATCTGAAGTTGACCTCTGATAATCACTCTGGAGGTAAGTACCAGGGTTATCCTGACGCTATTGCTCCTACACATAGAAGGAGCGAATATTCGCTCTTTATTATAATCATTTAGTCAGGTAACATGCACTATGCTATCTAGAGTTAGCGAATAGACATTTAACGCAATCTAAAAACATGGTCTATGCATTAAATGAGTACCCAACTTATCTAAAATCGAAAGTGAATTTATTATTATAGTGTAAGTATAAGTCTCATTGCTAAGTAAGTTGATAGCAAGGTTAAGTTGCGTTTACCGAGGGCAGTTTATGGATGGGTGGTCATTATTAGCACAATCGTCTGTCCTGGTTGTCATACAAACACCAGTAATGGAGGTAGTTTATTATTTACATTTTTTTGCTACAACCGGGACACACTCCGCACGGTGAAACTCTGGACCTATTTCACCTTGAGTGTATTGTGGGATGGAAAAATTATGTAGTTCTCTGTGTATAATCTAGTTTCTTGTGTGTGTGTGTGTCTTGTACGTAGCAAACAAACTATTTTTCTTTCTCTCTCTCTTTATGTGGTTAGTAAAGTTTAACACAAGTTTATATTTAGGACTTGGCCCATGATGATGATGAGGATGATGATCCCGCGGGATCAAATAGCTTATATTGATCAGGGATAATGTAGCATTGTAGATTAATGGTGATAATATTATAAAAATTGGTTAAGTATTTTCAGAGCTTATCGATTACAACGAACAATGGTCAATCTTTCCTCTTTAAAACATTTAATTTACAATTCTATTGTAACATTTATTTAACTTGTGGAGTGCAATACGTGAATTGAGTAGTCAGTAGGTATTCATATTAAAGCGAAGATATCATTATTGCCGAGAATAGCCTATTCTAAAAAAAGTTAAAGTTATTAATTACGATGGTTGGTAAGTAAGTACCATGTTTCTAAATTTTTTTGGGTAAATAAAAAATTGACTAGTTTTATTTATTTGAAAGCTAGAATGTAATCACCTCGCTTATTTTAAAGTTAAGTCAAGTATTTTGTTTATATTTGCAAATATATTTTAAGAGATATTTTAATATTTAATGTTGAAAGGTTTTTTAAACTTATTATTTACATTTTACCTTCCCGACCTTTCGACCCGTTTTAATGTAGATGATGTCTAAAGGTTATTTACTTTACCTCCAGTCCATTTTCCGTCATTACTTTTGTTTTTAAAAATAACATAGGTAGTCGTCAAAGTAATAATTAAACTATAGTAAACGAGAGAACTGTTTCTAGTAACTCCTTTTATTAATATAGGCGATATGATGAGCTCGACATAAGGCTGGAAATCGCAATGTTTCATGTTCAAATTTCCAGCCGTATGTCGCATAATATAGCATAATCTGCCTATAATGTCCCCACTGCTGGGACACAGGCCTCCTCTCGGTGAGAGGGAGTGGGCCGTTATCCACCACGTGGGCCCAGTTCAGGTTAGTTATGTCACATGTCTTCGAATTTTTGGTTCTAGGACATGCCGGTTTCCTCACAACGTTTCGCTTCACCGTTTTCGGAGCCAGTAGTGATCACGGTGTGTTAAAATATGGTTTTTCTAAGACTAGAATGACGGGTATTTATCTATAAGTATCGTTAAGTGAGTACTTTGCAATATCTTCGACAAAACATTATTTATTTACACCCATCTCAATGATTCTATCCTTAATTGCCTCAGTTTTTTTTTTCATCCATCTTTGTGCACCTGCATCCATCCCATTCACCCACCCTTGATAGAGGCAGCTCATCTACGACCCTACTCTACATCGTAAATGGCTCTACAAGAGTTCCCGACTCTTTAGAGAGCGACGAAGCATTAAATAACTGGTGTAAAGCCGAACATTCATGTCGCGAATGACGGGGAGAAAGACTTTTAGGCAATTTATTTGGAGTTTCAAAATTGTTATTTAATTTTCAAGTGACACGTACACAGATTTTGATACAGTTTTCACTACAATTTAGGTAATTTCTTTTGAAAGGTGATAAAACGATGTTAAAAATATAAGATATAACTGCATTTTAGACGAGCCTCACTTCTTTATGATAGTAAAAAATAATGTTAAGATTATTGCCTCATTTCCTGGTAAGTTTAGGTAAAAATCTCCACGAAATTTAAAAGTTAATTTTAAAATACACTACTTACGCTGAATTTTCTGTTACGAGTATGAAGTCTTTAAAGCCTTATAAAATTATAAATGAAAGCACAAACAATATTTCAATACGCGCGCTACCAAGAAAATGTATTGACTAAAAACTTGCAAACATTTCCCGCGACCTAACCGCACCGTGAATAGGAAGCCCCAAAACATTTTCAAACAACATCTATTAGTTTTATACAGTTCTCACATTTCAAGCCTGTATTTATTTGCTGGGGAAATGTCTAGCTTTCGGAAATAATGTCTAGATTTAGTTGTTAGCCAGAATGGGTACAACACTAGCAAATAGTGTAGTCATCTGACGTTTATTTATGAGGTAAGTTTGTTGTCGATACAGCTTGTTGTATTTTAGGAACAACCATGAAATTATTTAGACAGTATCTATAAACAATACATAAAAAAAATGCTTATTTTTCTTCAAAACTAACGAAACGGAAAATGTTAATTATTCTAATTTTAATTATCAGAATTTATGAATTAAGACTTAATGTTATTCACGAGACAACGCCCGCATTTAATTACTACTGAAATATACCTATTTACATGTTATTCTTTAGGTAAGTATATAATAAGGTCAATCAAAAAGCAATCTAGGCTACATATTATTAAAGTAGAAATTTCATTTTCATTTTTTTATAGGATTACTCGGCAAACGAGCAGGCGAGCTACCTGATGGTAAGTAGTCATCGCCGCCCATGGACAATTGCAATACCAAAAGAGTTGCAGATGCATTACCGAGATTATTTAAGGAAAAGGAAGGGAAAGGAGAAAAGGAGAAGGAACTGTTGTGTTTCGTACGGTGAGTCCCCCACCGTATGAAACGCAACAATATGCATACTGCTACTTGACGTCGATATTCTGTCATATCTTATACTTATCATAAATATTATTATGCTTTCCCCTGTATCGTGGATCGTCGTTGGTGTTAGTTAAGTTTACTTCTACCAATGTTTAGTACATTTTAATTGCCAATATCCACGGATGTACCAGAACCTAAAACATAAACCTTAATGGCACCTTCTTTGAATTAACAATACCCAACTTTTGTCTTCCAGAATCAAGCTTATACCGCGCACGCGCCAAATGCCGGTAAAACATTGAACATCGTGTGTTCCAACAAGAAACACCGTGTTCTATATTTAAGTTTGTTTTCTTACTTTTGTCAAAGAAACTGTTGAACAAAGTTCTAAATGATTACGCAGTATTTTATCGTATTTTAATTGTTGTTTCTATTTTTAAATCAGTCACGTCCATTCCACGTTTTTTTTTTCTAACTTGTCAATCTCCGGGTCAAGGACAAAAAAAAATGTGTAAAATGCCAGTGTGTCAAATCTATAATCACGTTATTGTGCTCTATTCCAGGCTGAAAATATAAATCTTTTAATAGGTACTTAAATAAAAAGGATTTTATCTTGTACGGGTTTATTGAGCTTTATCATAAATTTTTATTAATCTTGTAATATGATTCTTGAAAACATTTTTTCCATCAATCTTCAATGATTGACAGACGTGCAATTTATTATTGCAATCATTTCAGAACGTATTAAAATATATCTGAACTTTAACATTGTACGCTGAACACCTGATCAATATCAGTACCATCCAATTTGATGTTTTTTATTTTTATTTTAAGATGTATTTTCATTTAACATTATAAAAATCTGTTTATATTTTTTGTGATAAGGATCCAGGTTGCTGACATATTCCCATGAATTAAGGGTATAGCTAACCTCTAATATAATATTATATAAAATATTTTATATAAATTATACTAGCAATAACTGAAATTATTTCCAATATAGCTTAAATAAAGATCAGTTACAAAAAAAATCAAAACAAAAGTTTTATACGGTGCCAACACACAGTGCGACACTGCACACAGTGTTTCAACCACCGAGGTACGGTAGAACTAGTCGCAATCGCCAGTCGCACCAAAGCTCCTGTCCGTGAGCCCGCACGAGCGACTTTTTGCTCCGATTTTTAAGCACGATAAACATTTTTTTTCTCCAGTGTCTGTGCGACAAAAAGTATTACAACATTTTTGTTTGGTGGCAGTGTTGTGGTTTTTTTCTGCTGTTGTAAAAGTTTGAGGATAAATTTGATGAATGGTTGATGTAAGTATCGGATTTGTTTGTATTTTCAAACGTGAGAAAAGTCATTGTAGATTTTTTTACAATCCCGTCGCAAGGAGTACCTATGTATCATGTGCATGATATTGCTGCATGTCACAGGTGCTTGTAAAGGTTTATTTAACCATAAAAGCTTAGGTTTCTTTTAAGCACTTTATTTTTATTATAAAGGCTTAGGTGTAATTAAGGTAAAAAAATATTTGATTATAAAAGCTTAGGTTTTTGATATTTATGCGCATTTATGCTTTTTAGAACAAGGATAAGATCTCTTTTCGAGGTTCTAGGTTACAAGAACTGCGATGACGCCTTAAAAAATATTATAACGTTTCCAAAAACGTTGGTAATTTATCGAAGATCTTAACACATTTCAAAGGAGAATTAGTAAAGTAAAAGCAAGCTTCCTCATTCAACAAATTAGGTTTTTCAATAATTGAGGAGTATTACAACTGTGACGTATATTAAAGAGGCGTAAGTCCACTAGTGGATGAATACGGGCTGATAATGATATTGATGATGATAATGAATGACACCAGCTCAAAATATAATTATAAGCACTACAGATTTTAAATTTTACAGGTACTTTTTAACCCGTCAAGCCTCATAGATAAATACAATTAAATTAAAATCCAAAATAATACAACGCAAAATCTTTTTTCATGATCATTTTTCATTTCATTTAAAATCTATAGTTTGCGTTACCAGCGATTGATACGGGCTTTAGTGAATAAATAATAAAAAAAAATTGCAAGGTTCTTTAGCTCTGCTTCGTTGGTCTAGTGGTCCCAATCGCGACTGCTACGCTAGAGGTCTTGGGTTCGATCCCCAGGTCGAGCAAAGTGTTATTGAGTTTTTCTATGAAATTCTCAGTAGCAGCTCGGAGTCTGGATTTGTGCCCGGTGAATGGCAATAGGCTCGCCCCCTATTACATGGGACCCAAACATACCGGCGAACTGTGGGTGTACATTAAGTACACCTCTGCCTTACCATTCGGGGAATACATGCGTGATGGTATGTTTATGTTCTTTAACTCTTTTATAAAAAAAAAACAGCAAGAAACTCCATTGAGAATATTGAGATTCATCGCCATATCTAATCGTAGTTGTTTCCATTGAGATATTATCTCTGCCAACCTAAATATATATTACATACCTAGTACCTAGATGTTTTTCCTTTACACTTTGCCCTGTCTTTGCTTCAACGCAGAACCTATTTTATCAATGTGCGATGTTTTTTTCTAAACTCCACTATACAAGCTCTAGTCTATGGTTCGGCGTCACGATGTCACGACTTATTTCTATTGTTTACTAATGAACCGGTGAATGTTGAAGTGTGACCGCTGATCAACGTTAGTTGTATTTTGTACGCGTTGTTAGCATTAAAATAAGCTGTCGTAGTAGTAAAAAACTTTGCAAATGTTTTTTAAACCGACTGTAAGATAAGAAGAAACATTTTAATTCGTTTAATCTGTTTAGAGATCGATTTTTGTTTTTTTTTCATTAATGATAATAATTATAGAAGTAGAAAGCTAAATTTCAAATGGCTGATTAATAAAGGTTAAACCAATCGGGCTCGAATCTAAACGCCGTGCAGCATTACTTTGCTTGACCTGGGAATTGAACCCAGGACATAAAATTTAGCGGTTTTTGTACGATAAATGAAGTTCACTAGCTCTACTAAATATTTTATATAGTATAACGTAAAATGTTTAGTCGAAGAAGTTTCCATTTACAGTTTGTTCGAAATAAGTAAGCCGATCAGAAGTTAGCCGTTCCGCACTACCGCGGTGATAAAATCGTTTAAATATGTGTTTTAATACATAAATATCGAAATTAGTAAACAAAATCATTAGAAATGTGAAACATATATACGACTCCAATTATCTTTACATCGGCTCTTTGTATTAAAATTTACCAATTCCAAACCACTTGCAGACAACTTCCGATCGGCTTACTTATTCCGAACAAACTGTAACATAGGTTTTCCCTTATAATATACCTATATGTATTCCCCTTAAGATATTATTACATGCCCCATGGTTTTGTCTATGCATAAACCACTTTATATCCCATGGGCGTCGTAATGGATCTTAGGGATCGTATTAGGAGCACAGGAAGCAGCATGCAATTTTCTATGCAAAATAATATTATATGGGGTTATTGACCTGTAAAACATTGAGATATAAAATTAATATTTTAAAGAGAAAAAAATAACATACTGTAGCGCCTGTATTACTCAAAAAGTACTCATGTAGGTACATCCCAAAGTTCGTCGATATGTTTAAGTCCCATGTAGGGATATGCCTAACTCCAAGCTGCTACTGAGAATTTCATAGGAAAACCCAATATTCATTTGCTCGACCTGGGAATGAAAACTAAAACCTCTTGCTCATTAGCCGAATTTACGACTTACATTTACAAAAAAGGAAAATATTTTTAATGTGTAGATACTAAGTAAAATGAAATAAGGATAAGTCAATAATGTTGAGAGACAAGAATTGAATTTTGTGTTTGTACTACTTTTTTTTTGTATTTCAAGTTAAAAAAAAGATTTTCTCTAATTGTATAAAATATTATTTCTTTTGTATATACTATCTCACTTGTCTATATTCTTAATTTTTTTCTATTATATTAACAGTATTAAAATACCAGTGTTACCATTTGATGCATGCACCCACACCTTAAAATGTTGTGCATTTACCTCAATTTCAGTAATTATATTTTAGATATAAGAAACAATGTAGCAGCTACTGGTTGTCCAAATAAATAAATAAAATAATAATAATAATCAGGATTTTACATGAAGCGACTTTTATCAGTCTACTAACATCAGACTGCTACTGACTATCATAAACAATTGACATAGGTGCTCGCATAACAAATAGGATCGAAGGCTTTTTGTGTTAAGGATTTTTATCCATCCATAGACTGACCGCGGCAAGTGCAGCTTAACCTTGCATATCAAATGATCAGTGTAGTTATGCTTAACAAGGAGCCCCTCTCGAGACTGTATACGATGATGATGACATGCCCTTACTGTTATCTTTGATTAAAATACACTGACACACTAATCGCGACTCACAATCGCTAATCTCCAGCTTCCATTCATCAGTCGCTACATCAAAGCGAAAGAAACTCAGACAATCATGCTTTTAAAGGTTCGTCTACATTGCGACTAAGCACGCGTAATGAGCATTTCGCAACGAGCATTTCAGTAGTTATTGTGTTGGACCGAACATTTTAAGGTAGTAGAAATCTTCTGACTATGCCCTTACTTTTACATACCATCACGCCTGTATTCCCCGAAGGCTTGAGGGTACTAATGTACACCCACTGTTCGCCGGTATGTTTAGGTACCATGTAAGTAGCGAGCCTATTGCAATTCACCGGGCGCATGTCCAAAGGGCTTCCTTACTTTTATCTTGATTAAAATACACTGACACAGGAATCGCAACTCACAATCGGAAATCTCCAACTTCCATTCATCAGTCGCTACATCAAAGCGAAAGAAATGCAGACAATCATGCTTTTAATGGTTCGTCCACACTGCGACCAATCGCGCGTAATGAGCATTCCGCGACGAGCATTTCATCTTCCACTGTGTTTACCTGATTCTTTTTCTACTGCAATTCAATAATTGTGAAGAATATAATTAGAATAGAATAGAAAAATCTTGATTGTACATCAAAATAAGAAGCTACATTTAATTAAGAACATAATTGAACTAAGGTTACAATAGCTGTGTTATCGCTTTCAGCGATATCTTCCATACAACCTATAGAATTCCTGGGAAAAATGATGTTTAGCAACTGAGGTGAGAGGTCCTAAGATGAGAAACCACGAATGATACCTTTCGTGTTGCTGTCGTCTATAGGCAGAGGTTGCCGTTTACCATCAGGGGTTGTATGAATGTTTGTTATCTTAGTACAAAACAAATATGAAAACAAAGTTCAAATACAAGTTTGTTTTGGTCACGTTCTAATCCTGTTTGTAGATAAAGCCTTTGCTTACAATATTATTAACATAAGTACGTGAAAACTCAGAATGCTTCTAATCAAATGCTTTTGATGTGAACGTACCTTTACATTAACACATTTGGCAATTAAAACATTCGTACTATTAATATTTTTTACTTCATAACTTGTATCGCTAATTACATCTACTTCTTTAGTAAATTTGCTAGTCATGTGCTTTTGTGTTTTATGACGGGATGTAGAGGCTAAAGATTAATTATGTGTTTTGTACTTCCAAGAAGTATGCGCGCTTTTGATAATTATTTGCTTTATGGGAAAACTTTGAATAATTATGGCATAAATTTAGAACTTTAAGTGTTCAATTTCATCTTTCTTTGTTTGAGGATTTTGGTGAAATGACTTAACACATTGTGCTGAGCCTTTAACTTAGGTAGGTATAGGTAATTGATACTGTTATATTAACATACCATCACGCCTGTATTCCCGGAAGGGTTAGGCAGAGGTGTACTAATGTACATCCACATTTCGCCGGTATGTTTAGGTCCCATGTAATAGGGGGCGAGCCTATTGCCATTAACCGGGCACAAATCCAGACTCCGAGCTGCTACTGGGAATTTCATAGAAAAACCCAATAACACTTTGCTCGACCTGGGGATCGAACCCCAGGACCTCTAGCGTAGCAGTCGCGCTTAGGACCACTAGACTAATGAGGCAGTCCTGTACTGTTATATTTTATGTAAGTATTCAAAGTGTTTGTATTTCTGTGCTAACTAATACATTTTCTTCTTTTATTTCTTCCTACATTAAGTCAAGGAGCTCACCTTTAAGCAAATCCTGAACTTTATAATTGCCAGTGTTTATAAATAAGCTCTTCCAGTAGTTCATCGATTAACGATCACAAAAGACCAGTACTATTATATACATAGATTGATACATAGATTTTGAAGCGGCGGTAGCCTAATGGCTAGGGCGTCGGACTTGCGATCATGTGGTTGCCGGTTCGAACCCCACCCATTGCACTACCGACGTGAACCCACTCGTAACACAAGCATTTAGCTTAGCACGAGGGGTTAACAAGAATACTAGTATTGTGGATCACACATTACTAGTAAGCTTTTTTTTAATAAAAAAATACCTTATATTATAGTTATAGTATGATAGTAATGATATTATATAAAACAATTTCTGCCAGTTTCTACATGATATATGAAAGGTTCTTCAAGCTAACAACAAGGTTCTTAAAGCTAATAACAAAACGGTTTCTGTCTTCGAGATGTTGAACGGTTGAATGCATCAGTGCATACTAGCCAAACATTTAGAAGTTGGGCATGCTTGTATTACGAATTTGCAATCTTGGGACCGCCCCTAACGGTCCCTTGAGGAACTAGGCTATCTACACAATATATTTGACTGCATTCTACGGTGACTAGCGCTTACTAGACACACTGGTTAGGCCCTCAGAATATAATAATAGCCTAGAAGATACATATACGCATAAAAGTGAAACTACTCTTAAAAAGAATACCTACTTTCACATTTTAGCGATTAGTTACTCTATGAACGCTATGATAACGTGTTTTGAGATAACTCGGCAAACGAGCAGGCGAGCTACCTGATGGTAAGTAGTCATCGCCGCCCATGGACATCTGCAAAACCAAAGGAGTTGCAGATGCGTTGCCGAGCCTATTTAGGGAAAGGGAGGGAAAGGAGAAAAGGAGAAGGAAGGGGATTGGGGGAGGAATTGGGCCTCCGGCCCTCTCGCTCACCGAACGAAGCGCAGTAACGAAACGCTACTACTCGGACGTCGGTCTTCTGCGAGAGTGTGGTACTTCCCCGGTCGAGCCGGCCCATTCATGCTGCGAACAGCGTGGCCCTACCACAACAGAAACCATTGTACCATTGTACATTGTAGCTTGTACCATTCTTGCCTATGAAAGTGCTATTGAGCTTAAAAAGAAGCGGGAAAAAAGTACCTATAAAATTCATGAACTGTGGCCTGCACATCAAGTTACCACAAAATGTAAAATTTTCCTCAGGTGATTTTCAACTTTATAATCAACAATTTAAAGTATAAAACCATTTGGAGAAATTTGCCAGTTTTGAATAACTACATGATTGTGCTCGCGACTGTACACGACATGCAAAAATGACTGACAACATGGCTTCTAGTTATTACTTATTCTATTGTTAGGCTATAGTATTCTTAAACAAGCAATATGAGCAATAACTTTACCCTGATTTCCGGTCTAATGGTACGTTCTACTTAAAAAAACTGCTACATCTCCAAGTGACGCGATAAGCATAATAAAAACAATATTTTGTGCGTGGTAAATCCAATATATTATAATATTGAATAGTTATAGTTATAAGAAATATAATAATATGAATGAATCGAGTTAATTTCGGTCTAAATTTTCGATATTAAATTAATTATAATGGATTGTACCCACCGTAGCGCCCGATCTTTCGTTCCTCTGATCCATGCGATAGCATCTGCCTTTCACAAATATCATCACTTTATACATCATAACTGAATATATTAATATTTGTTTGTTAAAAATATTAAATTTTCGAAATTTCCGCACCGATTACTTTCAAAATTTGACAGAACATTGTATTCGAATATGCGCAGTGTTTTTATAAATTTTCTGCGTCACGGGAATTTGGGTACAGCTAAGTATCAAATTATTATGACTAATAAAAACTTATCAGACACGTAATAATGGTTTAAACACAACAACTATAGGTATTGTTGTTTGCTTCACCTTTAGGTACCTAGTTAATAAATCATGCATAGTTTTTTTGTGGTCGTGTCGGTTCGGATCGTATGGTACGATGTAGTGAGCGCATTGCATTAGATACAAATGGATATGTAATATTTATTTTTAATAGTTTTGCTGCCGGTTGTACCCAGTTGCATGAGTGGGTCAGAGCAGCACATGCAAGTTATTACAATAAAATTTATTACAGTTGTAAATCTTCATAAATGTTTCCTGATACTATCGTATTTAATTACGTAAATTAGGGCACAGATGTACTTAGTTAATGTTAAGGATGACCAACGCTAGAAAGTTTTTATGTAACGAAAGTTTTGCATGTTTTGTGTATTAGGGAATAGTTTGATATTTACTCAAGCAGTTGTAGTTGTAGTGTCGCCATGCCAGCACGAATGAGTTGGCTCGACCGTGGAAGTAGGTATTATTAAGCAGTATGTATACTGTTGCGTTTCGTACGGGGAGTGTGGAGCGCCGGAGGCCCAATATCAATGTATTTCGAATCGAAGACTCCTTCCGTAGTGAACTGATATAAGCTGATGATGATAAGAAGAATAAATATTTGAAAACTGGTTAAGTAAAACTATGCCCATCGTGACGAGAGCTTTAACAGAGAACTGTTGAATAAATAAACACATGTCATGTTCACCTTCACCTTTTTGTTATCATGGATCTCATGGATCGTCTGCCACGTGGGTAGGCGGCAAGGAAATTATAATGTTACCTACTCATTTGACAACAAAATTCCAAAGACACGATTCTTTCATCATATTTTTTTTATTTCAATATTATTATTTTTTTTCATAACAAGTCTTCCTTTGGGCATTCTCTTTGTTATCGCAAGTAGAATCACGTCTTTAAGTTTTTTTAAGTACTCCCCAGTCACCCTATATACAAGCATAACATAACATCACGCTTGTATTTAAGGGTTAGGCAGAGGTGTACTAAAATGTACACCCACAGTTCACTGGTATGTCTAGGTTCTATATATAATAGAGTGCGAGTCTATTGCCATCAGAAAAATCAGGCTCAAAACCCAATAGAACTTTTTCAACCTCTAGCTTAGTAGTCGTACTTAGGACCGCTAAACCAACGAAGCAGTCACGCTATACTTGTGATTACAATGGGCTACGCCAAACACTGCAATGGTTTTGAAGTTGTACTATATAGGTATAACGAAAAGGTTGAATATTTGTTGTTTATTTAACAGTACTCTGTAAAAGTTCTCGTCACGATGGGCATAGTTTTACTTAGCATAATCGGCCTATAATGTTCCCACTGCTTGGCCACTACTTAACTTAATCTTGACTGCCTCATTAGTCTAGTGGTCCTAAGCGCGACTGCTACGCTTGAGGTCCTGGGTTCGATCCCCAGGTCGAGCAAAGTGTTATTGGGGTTTTCTATTAAATTCCCAGTAGCAGCTCGGAGTCTGGATTTGTGCCCGGTTAATGGCAATAGGCTCGCCCCCTATTACATGGGACCTAAACATACCGGCGAAATGTGGGTGTACATTAGTACACCTCTGCCTAACCCTTCGGGGAATACAGGCGTGATGGTATGTTATGTTAATCTTCACTTTCGCCAATTTATTGTTTGACACCAAAGACTATTAAACCAAATTCTCTTTGTTTGACACGGTCAAATGTGGGCGATACGAAACGCACTAAACATTAAATTCTCTAAACGCATAGCATTCAGTCATGGAGGACAGCTGTAAATACATCATTAAGCAACATTTAGTGGTGTATTTGTTATAAAACATAACTGTTAGTTTAAGTTTATACCCATTTAGGACTTGTGTGTACCAACATTCATACTATCTATAGTAGTAGTAGTGCCTCGCTAGCATGTCTACATGCCAGCATGAATGGGCCGCACGACCGGGGAAGTACTACCCTCCCACAGAATATCGACGTCAAGTAGCAGTACTTATGTATGCCTACTGTTGCGTTTCGTACGGTGAGCGTGGAGCGCCGGAGGCCGAATTCCTCTCTCAATCCCCTTCCTTCTCCTTTTCTCCTTCCACTTCTTTTTCTTTAAATAGGCTCGGCAACGCATCTGCAACTCCTTTGGTTGCAGATGTCAATGGGCGGCGACTACTTACCATTAGGTAGCGCGCCTGCTAGTTGGCCGATATTAATGGAAAAATAACTATCTGTCTCTGAGTTTGTTTTGATTTCACGCCTAAGCCGCTGAACCAATTTTGATAGATTTTGAAAAAGGACATAAACTAGCCTCTATCCCAAAATTCCCTTTGGAGCACGAGTGAAAACGTGGGGATCTTCTTGAAGTTTAGCACGGTAATTTGGAGCAGTGTTGCACAAGACTGCCTCAATAGTTTAGTGCCCCTAAGCGCGATTGTTACGCTTGAGGTCCTGGGTTCGATTCCCAGGTCGAGCAAAGTGTTATTGGGATTTTCTATGAAATTCTCAGTAGCAGCCCGGAGTCTGGATTTGTGCCCGGTTAATGGCAATAGGCTCGCCCCCTATTATATGGGAGTAGTATAGTACAGTGCATGTAGCTGTTAAGGTAACAACTATAACCCACTGTACTCCCATGTAATAGGGGGCGAGCCTATTGTTACCTGACCCACTTAGACGCCGCCGGCCCACCTAGGGTGGGTCAGGTAAAAGCTATAACTCACCGTACACCTCTACCTAACCCTTCGGGAAATACAGACGTGATGGTATGATAGGTTTAATGTTATGTTATGTTACTAGACTTGCAATTGCGGCACATTTTTTCAAACATTCGATGAGAGCTTATTGTACCTAATACATACAACCGTCAATTAAATCGTGTATTGTTCCGTCACCTACATATCCAGCTAAAATAGTGCCCAAATTCTATTCAACAAAATCCAACATCGATTAAGCCATTATTTCCAACAAAACTTACGACCGGCCTCTAAACTTGGAGTTAAAATTAATTTCCTTCCTTCCTTACTGCACAGTTTAGAATTCTCACAATTAACCGTTGTGGCGTCGCCGCGTCGCTAGTAACTTCTAACGAATGGTTCAATTCCTACTTCGTCGAGTTTATAAGAATTAATTGTTAAATGTCTTTAACGAGCAATCGATAATGAATTATTCTCAATAAGTATAGAATTTATGACTAGGTTAGGCTAAGTGTAACAATCGATCTGCTAGGTTAAGCTGAGATTTCCGCGGTCTGTTTATGGATGGGTGACCATTCTTACCGCGCCGCGACTTCATACTTCCGAGAGACTTTTAAGTACACACGGCTACACATCAAGCTAAACAAATCCAGTATAGGCTGGCCTCGCATTGTACGGAAAGGGTTTACAATGCAAGGTCAGTCGATACTGGATTGGTATAGCTTGATTTATTTAATTAATTACAACGGTCTTTTAACCAATTATAGTAACTAATATATATATAAACTGTACGAAATTAACAAAAAAGGCTAACAACACTTTCATAAATTCCTCTCACAGTACTTCTGACATACCAATAAAATCTTCGACCATCCATCCGCAAACAAATCATCTGATGTGTAGCCGTGCGTACGCTGAGCGTTGAGCGCTGATCTAGGTAAGCGTAGTGTAGGGCGCACCCGGCCAGATGGAGTGACGACTTGCGGATGGCAGCTGGCAGTGACTGGATGACGAAAGCCGAAGATCGGGCTCTGTGGTATTACTAGTACTACTGGTCACTAGGAGAGGCCAATGCCCAGCAGTCGACGAGTATAGGCTGATGATGATGATGATGACACTGACCGTGAGTTTCTCTAGGTTATGTTATTGCGAGATACTACAAATATTTTATTTTTACCCGACTTCGCCAGAAGTAGTTAATATTTTTCGAGAGTATTGTATGTGTATTAGTTTGGCACACTCTGCGACCTGAACGGCTCGATGGATTTTAGTTTGAGAGGTTTCGTTAGAATCGTATTTACTGTGAGAGAGAAACAGGGTCCTATATCAAAATAAAAAAAACTATCCTTAGTACCTAACTTTGGCGATTCTTAAATTAAGTGTTATCGGGTATGACGACTTTCTTGTTCTAGGTTTTCATTTCCAAATTGCATAAAAACGCAGTCGCAGTTTTTAGTTTTATTAATTACTGTTTTTTACAGAAAATAATCCGTGGTCGCTCATAATCGCACATACCATCCAGTAGTTCCTAACATCAATGCAAAGGAACTTCGACCGCCTATTGTTGTTAGACAATGGCAAGGGATATTATGCGTTATAGACCTTTAAAATTAACACTTAATTTGAATATTAGTAATGAAATTAGTGTTCGAACATCTGATATTGAATGCTTTGAATATTGTGTGTGGTTGGTCCCAAGAGTAGTCCACCCTGGTATATTTCTGTGAAGGACCTTGTTCGTAATTTATTTATTTTATTTATTACAACGGTCTTTTAACCAATTATAGTAACTAATATTATATATAAACTGTACGAAATTAACAAAAAAGGCTAACAAAACTTTCATAAATTCCTCTCACAGTACTTCTGACATACCAATAAAATCTTCGACCATCCATTCGCAAACAAATCATCTGTTGGATTAGAATCCAAGAGATCATTAAGCGCGGCCATAGTGCGAGGAATTGGCGACTTAGCACGTGCAACAGTACGACATAGAGGCACGGCAAACAGCTTGTGCTTTCTGCCCCGACAATAATCGTTTGGGACAAAAAAGCGCGCCAGTACATTAACCAAATCAGGAGCGTCAATAGCACCACGGAGCGTTTTACAGGCAATTGTGAGTCGATCTCGAGCTCGCCTTATCTCAAGGGAGTTATACTCGAGACAACCCAGTAAAAAAATTGTTGGATACAGGTAATGTGAGGTCTCCGTTCATTACAGTGTACTATGACGGCAATTACCGTAACCCCGCGTTTCTAATGACGACAAAACATGTTGCAAACAGCTTCCTACAAACCTATCCCGCTCACTCTTTGCGAGTTAGATAGATGTTTGCAACATGTTTTGGAAACGCTAGGTAGCAACATATATAAATTTAATAAAATCCCACCTTCGGTAAGACAAGGCAATAATAGTTTAAAATCTTAAAATGAGTTAAGTATGCTAATGTATTTTAAAATTATCCTTTTATCAGGAGGAGCAAAGTCATTGATTTAAGTAGTTGAATTTTTTTTCTTAAGGACATCGTACCATCACGCTTGTATTCCCCGAAGGGTATTGCAGTGGTGTACGCTGCCGGCCTGTTTAGTTCCCATGTAATAGGGGGCAAGCCTTTTGCCATTAACCGGGTACAAATCTACAACTATATATCTACAATATAGAGAAAAAAATCTAGACTACAAAACGTAACCGAGTATGTATGTCGAATCTTTTTACAGTGGTATCAACGACAACATCTCAAAACCTTACAAAGTAAAAAAAAAACTATATCCAAAACTCGACCCAAATGCTCCAGTTCGATCGTGATCTCCATTTTACGACCCCGAAGGTTCGTTCTGTGAACAAACAAATTACCACAGTTAGAACAATGAAACATTATGGTTGAAGGGCGATGGCGTATGTGTTAATTTGTTACCACACCGACCTATATGAGCATAGCGGAAAGATGTACAAGATATCGGAATTCAAGGCAAGTGTGAAAACTGGATCGCTATTGTTGTCATTATATTATGAAACATCCAATTCTTTAAGCGGCGGTAGCCTAATCTCCTAATGGCTACGACTTCGGACTTGCGATCATGTGATTGCCGGTTTGTAATCCATTGCACTACCGACGTGGATCCACTTCTAATAAGTACAAGGATTTAGCTTAGTACGAGGGGTTAACAAGAATGCTAGTAATGTGCGATCGATATTGCAAGTAAGTTTAAAAAAAGTCTCATTATCCTCCTATCCTTCTCCCAATCATGTTGAGGTCAGGTCAAAATATTTATAGGCATTGAAGTCAAATCCAACTAAATCAATAATAGTTTAGCTGAAGCATAAACATTACATTATCGCACCGCTTACAATTACATTCTTATTAAACAATAATACAGACCAACACAATGCGATACCTACGATATCTATCATCTACTTCAAACAAAAACGCTTCGAGCCAACATGGAACAAAAAAGAAACTTTTTAACATGCATGCCGCATAGTTAACAGGCATCGAACTTCGATCAATAAACTGTGCTGGTATGTACTATGTGCTGTCTTCCCATGGTGATAATTACCATTAACGCTACACGACTAATTACTGTTCATATGGGGGCTGAATGGAAAAGAGGTTTTATAGTTTTTGTATCGTGACTGGCTGCTTCCTCCACTTCGATTTTTAAATGAATTAGGTGTCGGAAATCGTAAAACAGTTGACGAGTGCTAATATATCAATTAGGAATACAATAGACAGCTATTTCCATGGACATATTTAAATGTGTCTGAATGTAGGCGCCATCGCTGTAAATAGTGCGTGATTTTTGTTTGCAGTTTTGAAGATATAAATTCTCGAGGCATAAGATGATTATTTGATGTGTAATCCTACAATCATTTAATGGATGTTTTTTGCTTTTTAAAGTCTAGTATGTTTGATAAGAAATATGTAATCTAAACAATTAGATCATTTTTTTCTAAATTACTTTGAAAATTCTTTATTTAAAGATATTATGACATCATAATGTTAAGTAGCAAATATACCAAAATTTTAAGCTAAAAGATTGATGCATTTAGATCGTGATCCCGTTCTAAATAAAAACAGCAGCAGATGCAAATCCAATCATAAATCACGGAGCTACATTCATTGGCGAAATACAATTTGATAAAATAAATAAAACCAATCATGTTTCTAATTTTAAACACGTCAAATTAACAAATGGTCATACAGGAACTGAATACATTGAAAGAGAAGAGATTAATAATGATAGCATTCATAATAATGAATAGACCATTGAACAGATGCCGCTTTCTATGAGGTTTATTAGTAAATTGTATTCTACTGAAACTAATTTATAATTGAAGTTGTATATTAGCTTGTTTCTAGTATTGGCTACATGAGTCCGGCTGTCGAGACATGGGCATTCATAAGTTACTCACAATTTATGGTCAATCGATGACAGAAATTTAAATTTTAAAACATATTCTATTCATTAAAATCAATATAGCTATACTATAAGTTTGTTATTGGTTGTTATAATATAAGTTTGTTTATCCATTGTGCGGATAGTGCGGAAACAGTAAATTGCAATAAAAAATATTGCCTGGCATGTCGTGGGAAAGGTCAGCAACATTTTCTTTTAGGTAACCACACCAAATCCTAAAATAGAGTTGTTTTGATTTAACTTCAAACTTTTAATAGGTTTTTCTCAACCATACTTCCCAATTAAGTGTTTCGGTATTTTGCATCAAAACAGACTAAAACGTCACATTCCTGCCGATTTATCAATATCATTGCCTATGTTAAAGTTTACAATAATTTCTGTAATTGTTGTGCAGATTAAGAAAATAACCTTGAACTTGTCTTTGTTGTTGAATTTATCTGCCCCTGTGGTTCTAAAAATTTCTCTTAAAAACTTAACGCATTGAAATCACATTAAAACAGCAAAATTCGTACTCGAAACATTCTTTAGTGCCAGAAGATATTCACAGCCAAAAATAAAGTGTTCCATTGAAACCGTAAAACAAAAATATCTTTGTCACAATATGATTCATTCATGACTCAAGTAACATACTTGCAAATGAGATCATGTAAATAGCTTTAACTATTATAAAGACTGCCATATCAGTACTAATAACAATATAAGTTCGACGCCCTTTCCGATATACGTGAGGGAAATAACTATGCATAGCGAACCGACAACATATAAACCATTGAAGCGGTCACCATGACCAATGAAGTAGGAGCTTACGACCGATCAATAAAACCTCTTACAGTTAAAGTAACGAAGAAAGAGGAAGCTCAAATTAGACTGGTACTAGAAATACCCATAGTCGAATGTGGATTTATACCGATTGTGTGCAACGAAGACGTTTCTTCGAAACAAAATAACTTCGAAATGTGTCGAAGCATGACATAATGAATTCTCGTTTGTAAGTGGCCGTTCGGACCGTTAAATCGAATGTAATCTGAGAAATATAAATGTTTGACGTTTTATTTTAAGAGAAAAATATAGCGTTTTGGTCAACGCTTTGAATATGTATTTCGGATTTAAAATTTATTGTCTTTCCATATTCATAAATTAGTCGTAGTAAAATTTCTTGTAACGTTCTGTGTCCCTTTAGATAAAATATTTTTTTTAAATCATTGTGAAGAAAAAATTGAATCGTTCTTAAGTGCACACAATTTTATTTAAATAATAGATCAATATTTAATTACATAACCACAGTTCTTAGATATTTATTGTGATTGGTGGATTCGATCTTTTTAAATACCGAGTGCTATTTCAGCAGTTTCAAAAATCACTTTACTTAAATGCTCCAACCCAGAGGGGGGACCCTCTTTGCTTCGCCGACTTAACTGTATGTTAAGTAGTGACAACTATCATCACATTAGATGTTTGCAGATCACGTGACATGTAAATAATAATAATTTATTTCTAGGTTTAAAAAAAATGTTATTTAATGATAAAAATCCTGTTATTGAATACGACTACAGATTCAATACAAAGATTTCTACTTATCAGGACAGAACTGTTGCTGATGAATTGCTTTGTGACATAAATGTGTCACCCTCAACTATTATCTTGCTACATCACGCTTTTGACCCTAAACAGCCCTAAAACAATAAAATATAAGAACGATATTACGAACGTACTTATTTTGATAGCGGCACAATATCGTTGCGTTATAATATAAATGCTTTTAGTTTATCGAGATAATTAATGTATTTTCTTTGGCAGTCCGAAAAGAAGGGTAACTAACTTAAACTTACTTCGTTTATTATAATTTTATATAGAATCCAATTTCAGCCATTTTTCTACAGCGTGTGGCAGAAGGTGGGTCTGGATCTTTACTGTAAAAAAGGCACTCTACAATTACTGTTGTAAAAATTATTAACATGTATTTTTAGAATACGTTGATGGCGTTTAACATTTTTGTAACTTGCATTTAAATCTCTTTTACATCAAGGCTGGACAACATTTTCCAAGAACATAATTATATTAATTTTGAATTATAGTTTACTCATACCCCGCAATTTCTCAAACCCAATAAATTTCAACAATCAAACAACATATTGCTATCAATTTTCATTGCTTTATCTTTCATTGCTTAATGTTAAAGCGTTATTGTTTACGATAATACTGTACCGGACAAACATATTGCACCTTTATCTACCAACATTTGACATTTGACATGGTTATCTTCGAGAAAGTGTCATACAAGTAGTTGTTCATTCTTATCTTTTGAATTTGCAATTAATGCTTGGTCATTTAGCGTGAATGGTGTTCTTACAATGGTTTCATTGTTCGATGTTGGATGCTATTGTCCTTATTTTATTACTTCTGTACCGACTTCCACTGTTCTATTTTTATTAATGATAGTTCATAATTCATATTTTTCTTTGGATGTGAATGAGGCTTTATGTTATGTTAGAGTTATTTCATGTTATCACTCCTATTGAGCTTTTATAACGATAACTGAATTAAACATATACTGCAAATTGATACAAGTGGATATAATTTTGAGACACTATTCAATCGTAGATTAAGCATAATTTGGACTTGTAATTTGTGTGTGCTTTATTCAACGGAGATGGTAAACACTGGTAGTATCCTAAATCTAACCATTTTGAGACCCATTAACCACTCCAATTAAAATCGAGTTCAGCTTAATAGAATGCTTTCCGTAAATTGATAATTATGCTGACGTGAGTTGATTTTATCGATACAAGGTGTCGCCTATTGTAAGAGATTTTATTTAAGCTTAAATTTCAGAATAAATATCTTTACATACAACATAACATCGTCAAACAAAATGACATTCATTAATAAGAAGGCAGGACACCATACTTTTTATACTCATCATCAGCGTTTTGTTGCAGATCAAAATTCTCTGTTCTGTAAGTCTGCAATCAGCTTAAACAGAGGTGTTAAAAACACAGATAATAAATCATTATTGATTCTTGTTGCCATTGCTTCGTACTAATTAAGTGATTGGTGCGAAGATAAATTAGTATTATAACGATTATTGCTCATTGATTTATTTCAGTGATAGAAAACGTGAGGGAAAGAGAATTAATTTATGTTATGGAGCTGTGGACAATGCTGTAGTAATATGAAGCTAAGATTTATTGAATGCTCAGGCATAATTAATTATAGTCATTTTTCTCAGTATTCTTAAAAAGAAAAATTAATTACGCAACAATTACTGTAGATCCTTATTAAAAGTGAAAACTTCATAGCTTAATAGGTGGCGTGATTTTCAATATATAGGTGTTTTTTGATGAGTAAAATGCATCTCAGCTAATTGTTGGTCTATTTATATCTATATTTTTCATGGTTACAGTAACACTAAATATCGCTATATTTAGACTTCCTTTCTAAATATAGCGATATTTAGTGTTACTGAGAATAAAGTTCACAGGCGACCGCTATTTGCATTGTCACAATCTTAGCAATTCAAAATCGAAGCGGGAAAATCAACAAACAAATCATGTAGATTCAAATTTTATCGATTAGAATCATTCACCGTAACAGTACATAAGTTTATTCTAATCACATCGGTGCCACATCGATCCTTGACAAACGCACCATTTCGATCTCAAATATTGATTCTGGTCAAAGGCGATTATTTGATCTTCACTCGTTTCGTTCGGAAGTGATTACTTTCTGAGAATGACGTTTGAAGCTCTACAAATATTCGAGATAAATTTTGGTGGGGGCTTTTTGTGGTTGAAAGTGTCAATCTTTGCTTTTAATGTTTGCATTGGATCTGTGCAAATGTGCAAAATACTGAGTATTAACAAAAATCTATATACCTATCAAAAGTTTTATCAATTTATTTTTTAAATTTTAGGCGTTAATATCATTATCGCGTTGTGGCAGTCTTCTTCTTTCTTTATATGCCTTTTATTTAGCTACCTTCTCTTTAACAGACATAATTTTGACGAAATTACGAAACTTAATTTCTGGTTTTTATAAGTTTTAAACTCAAGCCAGCAGACTGGAATTCTATAATCTCATTGCCATCATCCTAGCAAAACAAGGTCGAGACATTAAGACATTGTAATCTCAACGAACTGAGTCACTCGACCCCTAACTAGATTCCAGAAAGCACCCACACATTGTAGCCATTTGCTAATTTCTGCTTTGTCTAATTGCTAAGAATAGCCACGATTACACTACAATGTGAGTAACAATTCCCTACACTGCACCATCACATTCATTGCTATATTCATTAGCATCTTCTGTTTCTAATTTGGTGTTGAACGAGCGATGTAGAGGTTGGAATTCGAGGTTTGCATTTGTGATGGAATCTTTGCGGTTTCGATGCGCGGGTAGGGCCTAATTGAAAGTTACTTGGCGGAGTGACAGGGGCCGTTAAGTCAGCCAGTGGCCGCAGCGCTGCGTTGTTACTTGTCAGATTAACGTGCCTCCCTTGGCGCCTTCGCGTTTAACTGTGCAACAAACTAGCATTGTCTAAAGGGCAGGATTTCTGGAGTAACGAGGCCTGTCCTAACAGGGATTTTGTTACTTATAGCTGCTGTGTTAGTTTATTTCCTCTTAGAAGTGACTAATGTGAAAACAAAATGAAGTTTCTTGTTCCCTTGTAATTAATTCATTTGTTAGGATTTTATCTTCTAATAACACTTTACATTGTTGTCACACCACTTTCGGGACTTAATTATGAATGAATCTTATAATGAAACCTAGTCTTCTTGTCCACCTTTTAACATGATAGATCTCGTTTTCCTGCTATTCCATCAATAATAACAACGGTTATTATAGTTAATGTAAATCCTTCAACAAAACAATCATTCAACGAAACAAATTTTCCCAAATTTAATTCAAAAGGCAAGAAATAACTCCTAATCGATATGTCAGACGTTTCATAACAAGTAACGACCCACTTATCTTGGCAAACTTTCGTTCGTTAAGTTACAGCTGACAGTGTTCCGGTGTAGTTTCAACAATGAAGGCGAGTTGACAATTTAACAGTTTAATGACTTGTACAAGTCGCGACAAAACTTGGGAGTTGGCGTTTGTTTTGAACGATTGGGTAGTTCGAAACGGTTGGAACACGAATTTTGAATTTATTGGTTGGAGTTTCTTTTGTCAAATTGTTTTCGGATTGCCTTGTTTCAATTGACATATACAAAGATGAAATCGTTAAAAGTTGTAATAAAAGTTTCTCGACGGCAATATAAGACAAAATTATAAATGTCAGATAGAAGTTAAATATTTAAATACAATTGTAGACTCTTTTTGAGATCATGCTTCGTGGTAACATGTGTAAGTATAAAATTATGTATTCACTATTGTCAATTGCTGTTATCCATTCTGAGACTGAAATATGCACTTCATTAATCAAAATAATTAATCTAAAAGTAAATCTTTCGTAACCTAGAATTCAACCATAATAATATTCTACAGGGTGTTACTATTAATTTAGCAAAACGATTGTTTTCAAAAGATATTTGACAACATAACAGCTTGCTAGATACGCGTGGGCCTTAAAACAACGAGCTGCCTTCAAGTCAGATAATCATTATAAACAATACCGCTGGCTATATTTCATTGCACGTAATTGAAAGACAATCTAGAAATACAATACAAATAAAATAATACAATAATTGCAGCCATTAATAGCAAAATACGGTACAACTCATGCACTATAATAGCCCTATTAAAACTATGAAGATATATTTGAAGTATGTAGACCTGACGAATTAACTTAAGTTATACTTTATCTGTATTTCACTGTCACTATCGCAGTGAAAGTTATCAGAAACAAAATTTCATTTTGAGGAAGATAGAAGGGCAAACTGGGTTCCTACTACTTAGAACTTCTGCTGAGTCAAGATTCGCTATTTATTTTGATAAGTTTTGCCATTTGATTTCCTTCTATAAATTTTTTTTGATATACATAGTTATCACCTAGTCACTTTTGATAACTAAATAAACATACCTGTGACATATTTTGATTAAAAGACCACACTGAAATCAAGTTCATTTTATAAAAACTTAACACTCATTATTATTCCTTCATATTTCATATCTATGAATTTATTATAACTGCATACATGTTCTATTTTAAACAGTTTAGAACTCCCAACCAATAAAACTACATTTTTCTTTCATTCTTCTTAAACAAACTAACAAAATTATTTATGTACATCTAACATTATATTTATCTTTTCCATAGCAGGAATAACAAACGCTTCCACTCAAGGTTCGAACACCATCGATTAAAATAAGTAATCCGTTTTATATTTGATCCATATAACGTTCTTCGTAAACAGTTTCGTTGCTGTTTGGTTTCAGATCACGATCAAAGAGCAGGTGGCTTCAACGGCCACCTTGTATGTATCAACTTTCATTGCTTCCCTGTTCCGTACAAAGGGATAAATTATTTTTATATCTATGATAGCGAAATGTTTTGTTTCCTCACTAAGTCTGCTTGAGATTGGTTTTTTCTGTGCCTTGTGTATATTTTGCAAAGTAGGTCATGTCGCTTCTAGTCTCCTTTGATCATAGAACCCTTTTAGATTGAACATATTCATAACATTTACTCCTTATTTAATATATATATATATTAAAATACCTCATAATATACTGATGCTGAATTGGCCTTCAGGGCTAAGAACTTTATGATTTGTGTAAATATAGACACAACTGTCAAGAGCATAGGTAGATCTGCAATAATTATAAGGCTAAACGAATATATTTGTTCAAAGCGGAAATCGAACGCATAATTAGAGCATCTACACATCCCAGCGCCCGTACCACACTTACTTACCACACTAACTGCGATTGAAAAAGAGGGATGTCGCTTTATACATTAAACAATGCCATCCCTTCTTTACAATCTAAAAATAAACACATTGTCATGCAGCCGTTGGCGGATTCAGTCACAATTGAAGTTGTTAGGTACCCATTAACTATTGACCTGTTTGAAAAATTTACAAAGCTGTATTGTAATTCGAGTACCATCCTTCAATCAAAGCGTCATACAAGCTAATTCCTGATCATTTAGTCCAACGTCCAATAAATAAGTCAATCAACCCGTCCTCTTAACAACACAAGACAAACGATAACTGACATGACGGAATTACTCAACAACTTTATTTGGACACAATTGTTAATTTCCTCCAATGAAATAATGGGCTAAATCCTCTCTGTAAATTTTTATAATTGGTTGATTGGATGCTGCGGAGAAAGCCGTTACGTCATGTCACGGTAGATTTTTTTGCTTCTAAACATGCTTATCGTTTGATCAGGATGCAGTAGTTAAGTCACGTTTTGTTTTGGTTGGTTTGAAAGTGGTTTCCTTATTTTGAAGGAATCAGGATATAAAAAGTATAACTCATAGATGCGACATTCATTGTATTTAATGTTTGGACAGATAATCTTTTATCTGTCCAGAAATTACTCGTGGCTTACTTAACATACTGATTTACCGATTTGCACGTTTCGGTTGCGCTTACCGTGATCGCACAAAGCATAACAAACTGACAGTTTAGGTTGATATACTAAGTATGACAATTATTAATGGTAGTGAAAAGCTGATACGTGATAACGGACTGGTTATTAGGCCTTTCTTTAAGATATCGCTATTGCATAGAAATTGGGTTGCAGAGGTCTGATGGCAGTCGTTTCGAGTAAAATACTGATATTCAACTGCATCTGGTTTGATGTTGTCTCCAACATAGTTCGAAAAAGGCTAGGAGAATGAGTGTTCTATCCTGATCGTCTTCGTCAAGTATCCTGACCTAATAGTAGCTATAAAGTTTTACTATGACTCCAATGAAACGATCTTAGCAAAGTCTTCGTTCATGGAGCCATAATCCTACATTCCAGACATAAAAACACTGAGCCAGTTCGCCAATCGGGTCAGCAACTTCTACGTTGTGGTTTAACACTTATTTTTAGTACTCTAGTATGCACAAAAATGTTCTAATAATCCATTTACTTTACGAGCTGAGCCAACCAGCGCGTCCAAGTCTAAACATGTAACCGAGTTCCATTTTAAAAAACGTCATCCATTTTTATAAGCTGCACTGCAACGCAGAGAGTTTAAACTTGGAACAATGTAGTAACAGCGGGTTAGTAGGTCAGTATTAATGCAATGCACCATGTAAGCGCAGTAGCACCAAATTGTGTGGATATTTTTGAATTGATGCCGTATCTCTTTCTAGTTTAAGTTTGAATTGAATCATTAGCATCTTGTGCTTTTGGATGGTTCTTGAACATGGTAATGTTGATTCTACTTATACATAAATAATAAAGAATCTAAATGACGTATTTTGTTTTGAAATTTTGTTTATGAAATTTTGTTAATCTTAAAATATGAATATTATGAAGTCTCAAATATCTCAAAATCCTTCAAATTGGGGCTTATGGAAATATGTCTACAATCCAAATTATACTGTACGTAGAGTAGATGGACAGATTTCTAATGCAAAAAATAATCTTGGCAATGAGCCAACGAAATGCAATGATAAAATAATCCTTCTCATAAATCAGCAAAACAAAAATCCATTGACAGAAACAAATGACCACGGCGCTTTTCAATTGTCAATGTTAATCCCTAAAGCTATATACGAGATCACAGTTTGACATCATATCGCTCCAAGCTTACATCACGAAATCCTCACCCATATTTCAAAACGCATAGTTTCAAAAATCCTCTACCTTTTTTCAAACAAGTTGAAACTGTTTAATCATATTTTCCTCTTTGATATTTCACAGAACAAAATCCAACTAGTACAAAAGCTTAGCGCTTGTCTGGAAATAGTTTCTGAATAAAAATTGCATAACAAGTTCTGTTTCAGAATAGTTGCATATGATAATGCATTTCTTCGCAACAGTCCCGGGTTGTTTTAGTTCAAACAGTTGCTACAAAGGCTTAGATTCAAAGTTGAAGTATGCTTGTGTGAATTTTATGCTGTCATTTTGTTTATGCATCGCAGAAAAATTGAATGTGTGAGAAAGAATCTAACCTGATAGGATAAAGCAGTATAAAACGTTCAAAAATTCAGTGATATTCTCTGTCGATTGCCTGCCTCATAATGAATTACATGAAAACAATATTATATCACTCTCGCTTTTTTAGTTTGTCTTTGGAGGTCAATATGAAATGACCTAAATGCTGACCTGGTACTAGGTCGAACTTTACTAAGTCCATTCTATTAGATTCTCTGTTCGTGTAATAAATATCATTGTCACATTTCATAAGTTTTACTTATTATTTGAGTATTTAATGAAAAATTATTAAATAACTGGCTCATGTCTAGTAGTCCTAAGCACGACTGCTACGCTAGAGGTCTTGGCTTCGATTCGCAGGTCGAGCAAAGTATTATAGGGTTTTTCTATCAAATTCTCAGTACCAGCTCGGAGTTCGAATATGTAAGTACCTGGTGAATGGCAATAGACTCGACACCTTACACATTGCATGGGATCAAAATATCATGGCGAACTATGGGAGTACATTACGTGCACCTCTGCCTAACCCTTCGCATACAGGCGTGTTGGTTTGTTTTATGTTATGTGTTATTATTGAAAAAATCGATCGGCGATAATATATTCTATGATAAATTCCTAAACAAAGAAGGTATACTTTCTGGTCGCATACAAAAAATATGCTAATACGTCACTCCAAAAGCTACATTTGGAACACGAATATTTTATTCCGTACTCGAGTTCAGGACGGGTAGAATTTCCATGTGAATTGTAGCTAGAATAATACAGTAGAGTCTGTCAAAACCCTTCAGGCCACGGCAGTTGCTCTCATATTCAGGGACCATGATCGTAAGGTCACATGTATTATGCATTCGACCTGCCCTGTATCCGAATCAATCCAGGAATGTTTGGCATGATGCCCGGAATGAAACACGTTTGTGTAATGAGGGTAGATTTTCGGTTTCGTGAACTGTTCTGTTTCGAGGATAATGGGAAATAGTTTCGTGTTTTATTTAATACTGGGTCCTTGTTATTTTTTATCTTATGTTTAGTTACAGTATGTCTACCCTTCGGTCTTCTCTAACTAAAAGACCACCTTGCAATTCACTGTATTGTTCATTTTCTCTCAATCATGGACCAGCGGGCAAACTAACGCACAGTACGGTTATCACAGGTATTTTTTTTTTTTTTTGGTTTTTATGTTTTCGGGGATCTGACTGGAATGTGTGGCATTTGAAGTCACTTTAACCAGCTCGGTAGCCTCCATTAGCACATGGACAGAGGTACTGTGTCCTACAAAACTTCTTACACGCTTATCAGGGCACATCCTTAGGGAGATTGTAAAGGGATCACTTGATAGCTCAAATATTCTTCTTTAAATTTGATCACGTTCTCCTTATAAATTATTATTTTAGTCATAGTCTATAGGCAAAATTCCTCTACCAAAATATTGATAGATATAATATTATAATGTATTCCTTGGCATAATACTGATGTTCGTTAGCATTTAAATTGGTTTGAGGCCCAAGGATTCAACGTTAACAAACAGTCCTTACTTTAGAACAATAATGTACTAAGTAATGTGGAATCCCGTATCAGATCCATTCTCCATAAAATGTAAACCAATTCCATTGAGCGTTAAACCCCTTTATATGAGCTACCTTATTTTAGGCCATGGCAAATTGCTCCTAATCTGCAACTCCCTTCGGATCCGGATATAAAACCCTTGGTTATTATCAGCGTTGGCATCTATGGGGAGTAAAGCGATGAGGCGATTAGCGAAGCTCCATGGTGCGTATGTAAGCGCCAGATAAGGTCTCGATAACGTTTTGCATGAAAACACACGAGATTTGATGACTGGGCAGGCGCGGTTGAGTCTCATAAAAGAATATTACAATTTTGTAAATTAACCACTAAAAGTGAAGTGAGAAGAGCAAAAAAGTACCACGAATTGGAAAATATAACTTGAATCATCCGTAAAAAGTTACATATTTGTGATAACCGGTCCTAACGGAGAATTAAATGATATAGTAGCACTTGAAAAAGGCTAATATCAAGTAACAGATAAGCTAAATTTACCAGTACAAAGTGAACCACGTATAGGTCTTCATACACTATTGTACTAAGTTCTTCAATCAACCAACCAATTCCTATTCATTACTACGATCACTTCGTTCTTCGTTTACCAATTCTTCTTTCATTTCTGAATCAATAGTCTATTCCTACTTATGAATATTCATGAACTGAACTGTTTTCCGTGAAGAACATAGCTCATTGATTACGTAATTAAACATACTCTATCGATTTGCATGCCGCCTTAAGAAAGTAGAGAAATTATAATCGAAGATACTAGAACCTAAATTACTGCTAAGTGGAGCTGTAGGATCGATAGATAATATCGTTGCAGATCATAAAACAGAAGGCGTGCCGACCCTGATACTTTTAATGAAGATTGGATCCAATTAGCATATGGATTTAGACATATAGATAACTTGAAGACTTTTGAAAAATAGTGGGATACACCAGATTAAAACCCCTCTATCTATATTTATAGTCAACAATAATTTGCGATTATCGATTTTCTATGCGATAACGAAATACACTGTAGTTATTGTTGAAATCGATATTTAACAACCTTAATTGGTGAGAATGCAAGTCAACAGATTTCAAAGACAAAAACCAACTTTCCCTAGTAATATGTTTCCACATTAATGCAGATGCTTGCGATCCCAACACTACTTGCTGAAATCCAAACTTCATTTACAACCGAACCGGCTTGTACAACATACATTGCTTCCTCATTCCTGATAAGAGTGACATGTGAGCGACTAAAAACATTAATGGATTTCCGTTTGAGTAAAGTTGCAGTTCTATGGCGGTATCGCGTGCACTCCTTACGTTGTGCAAATGTTAGTGCTGTGAATAATTATTTGTAGAGTTTTATTGCTTTTGCTGACCTCTAGATAAATAGTTTGCAACTGTTGTACAAATGCTCGGTTCGATGGGAATCTCAAGACTTTAAGAAAACTTGTAATATGAGTTTTTATCAAACTAAAAGTGCGTCTGGTATTAAAATTTCACTTCATTTTTCACGTTACGAAACTTTCCGATTTCATTGTTATGTGCAATATTTTCATAATGTTATAAGATATAGATTGATAAGATTTGGTTTTTCTTAGCTAGGTATATATATTTTTTCAAATATGAATTATTTTAATACGAAGTGCTTTATTTTAAATCATGTAACTTTTTTTGAGAAAACAATTATTATAGCCATATGAAAGAAAGCAAAACAATCCCAGGGATTACAATGTCCGTTTGATATACGTCGTCTATTTTATGGATTACACTAGAATATTTAAAAAAGTATATGGGAACTTTTATTATATAGCTAAAAAGTAGAAAGTAACCAATACAACCTTCAAGAAAAGAGCGTACTCCTACTAAAGCCGGCAACGCACTTGTGACTCCTCTGTTGTTGGCGGCGGCGATCGTTTACCATCAGGCGATCAGTCTGCTCGTTTGCTATCTAGTTATCTCTTTCACAAAAAAAATGCATAAAATCTAAATGTAAAAAATAGATATTAAAAAAATCCTCCTTTCAATATAATCAGTTCACAGTTTCACACTGCTCTTGGAGCAGGTTGCTCTCTACAAGTTGCACATACAAGTCGCAATGTTTAGTCATTAAACAAATACATGCCGGTGTTTTCACAGCAAATAGGTACTTCAACAACTCGCAACTCTGTGTTTTATAGTTTCTTATGTTACATAAGCACATGTTAAAGTGTCATAAAATATCGCTAATTCTTAATATTTGTTCGCGAAACTTTCAAACATATAAAAACACAGGTTTGTAATTCTTTTAAATTTATTCAGTACATTACCTCATTAGTCTAAGCGTGCTCTCCTCTAAGTCCGGTCCTAAGCGTGACTGCTACGCTAGAGGTCCTGAGTTCGATTTCTAGGTCGATCAAAGTTTTATTGAGTTTTTCTATGAAATTATCGGTAGCAGCTTGGAGTCTGTATTTGTGAAAAGTTGTTTTATCTCAATACGATGACTGATTTTATTAACATTAAAAAAAAACAGCCAAGTAACCAATTAGCTGTCTGGCTGCCCTTTGATTGATAGAGCTAGATTAACCGGTGCTATCTAGATAAAAAAGCAAAACTTTTACTTGTAAAAGTGTTTTGAAAAGGTTTCTATAAAGAAGTAAACATAATTTATCATAACCTCAAATTACGTAGCGCTATCAATCACTGAAACATCTTAACTTTACAACTTTCACTAAGTCTTCTTTCACGATTTTTTCACAACTTTCATAGAACATTATTAGAAATTATTCAATGTTCATTGTTTCTTATAAAACAATGAGTTTAAGGGTTATTGTTCCGTCGTTTATTTATATTTTTATTGCACAAAGCTCAGCTCTTTGTTATGGCGATTTTCATTATAGATGTGTGGCGCAAGTTATAAGATACGCGAGTGGATTGGATGTTTAGTTTTTTTATCAACCCGTCAAGTAACATATTAGACACAATGCTCTTACGCAATTTGCTGTATTAAGTTGCGCTCACATTTTTTTAAAATGTATATTATTCGTAATTTTTCCCAAACGAGTCTGTTCAATTTTACAAACCATCACACCTGTATTCCCCGAAGGCTTAGGCAGAGGCGTACTAATTTACACCCACATTTCGCCGGTATGTTTAGGTCCCATGTAATAGGACCCAGCACCTCTAGCGTAGGAGTCCTGCTTAGGACCACTATAATAATGACACAGTCAAATAATAATCATAAATAATAATTTTTATTTAATTTAATAATACTTTAGAATTAATTTTGTCCATAATGATGAATTTTAATTTTATAAGGAACGATTTTGAATATTCATAACGAAAATGTTGGTACATAACATATTATATTACATGACCCGTGCCCACTTCATTGGGCTATAGCCTATGACACTCACAAATAACGTGGCTTTCTATTAATAAAAGAATACAATCACATCATACAGGAATTGCAAACTATCTTTTTTTTTCAAAATATTCTAAATTATATTTAATATTTTTATTTTTTTTGGAAGAAGTGAACTCCGTGTTCACTTCTTCCAAAATACACTTTTTTGTAGGAGGCCAAAATACTTTTAATTTCTTTGCATCGTCTTTTTTTAATACTCGCGCCCTCTCCTCTCTCAAATCAAACGGAGCGGATGCTTTTGTTATAGCGATTTTCATTGTTATCGATTCAATGAACGTAGTTTTTTGAATCGATTCGTTGCGAAGTGTTGAGTGTTATGAATGATTTATTTTTATTCTGTGCTCGGTACAGCACTAGTTCATTTAATTCGCTTTGTGTTTCGCCCAAATGTGTCGGTGTCAAAATGTTTGGGCGATGACTAATGGAGTTTTAATTGGGAGTTTTCGACAAATAAAATGTATAGCGTGTTTTATAATTTTTGCCGTAGTTCAATATTGAAATCTTCTAGATTCAACCTATGTCTACCAGTTGATTGCAATAGGTTGATTCTCAATGCTAATTTTATTATGAATTAAATTTTTAGAACTGAGATACCTATATATGGATAAAATCTTCAATATGTATAATAGACAACCTACTATTGAACATATTGAAGATTTTGATAAGTAATTTGGAAGCGCATATCATTGTATGTTGTTAATGTTAATATGAATATGCAAAGGACAATGCCGAAAAAATTGTTGATGGAATTAATAAGCGTCTATAAATATCATCTTTATAGATGCATATAAAATTATTACCTACGTTTTTTCAAGTAATTAATTAAGTCTGTCTAAGTCTGGGAAAAAAATCATCATATTTGAAAACACAATTGACTTCATCTTTCGTCGAATACTCAGTTGAACTTTAAGTATTGCCATATGTATTAAGTTCAATTCCCAGTTACGTAAAATGTTTGGCCTATATTCAATAATGTACATAATGCAAAGTATCAGAATAAATACGAAATTGACAACATTATTTTTGTGCTAAGAAGAAAACCGTTTTAGTTGTAAAAATTAATAAAATGAAATCGTAATAATAATTCTAACCTTGAATCCAGTATGTCAGCAATGGCGACAAAAAAATGACATCCATCCGTCACCTGTCAATCGGCTCACTGACAACTGTTATGTTCCGTTACACGTTTCGTATAGTTTCGTTATTTTGCATATAAAATACTTATGTGCAATAGTTTGCAATTAAATAGGCATTATAACTATGTAAATATACTTAAAAGTAGAGAAACACTCGTTATGATATACCTGATCATTGTTTTTATTTACTTGCACTCATATTTGTTTTAATTGTTTGTTGTCAAAACTTAACCTCTAAAACTTCAAACTGGAATATCTTTAATTCCTGACTTTCAATAATCTAGGTCTAAAAACAAAAATTGTTCAGAATTATTCAAAAAAATATTTTTCATGCGCAGACGCAACAAAAAAATGTCAACAAAAATTTGTTTGGGAGTTCGCCATTGTCCTTTTTGGTGATTGAATCCAAAAAATAATAAGCTTAGCAATAAATAAGGCAATTATTATATTATGTGTTAATTTAACTTTATTAGAAAGGGAAATATTTATAACCAAACAATCATAAATATTAATAGATATTATTAAAATTTAAAACAATAATTGTTATTATTTTAGCATTACCTACATAACGTGAATTTCTCAAGTGAAAGAATAATACGATCCTTGGCAGGAGTTGAACCTGCATCTCTCCGGTTAAGTTCACCGGATGGCTAACTTATACATAATACATAATTTTATTATTAGTCAGTAATTAAATACACAAATATTTCTACAATAGACTGGACTACCTAGAATTAGGAAATATTTGCAAATTAATAAATACGGATGTGTTGGAGTACTATAATGTTCTAACAATATAACTACATCCTTGCGAATAAATATCATGTATCTAAATTAAAAATCTAATCCGTCAATCAAAAGGAACAGCAATAATAGTATAGTTAAACGCAAAAACACTAATGCGATTAAGATATAACGTTTGTAAGATAGACGGGGCTTAGTGCAAATTGATCAAGTGATCAAACGGGGATTGGGAGGCTCACCATTCTGTTTGGATTTCGGACAGAAGCAGAATTTCTATTAAGAAGCTTTATTCTTAATACCTTTACAGAATAAGATTCACCAGCTGATGGGAAATCGTGAGAATTTATCAAGAGCTCAATAACCTGAAAAGATAATTACGCTGGTACACTTTTTTGTTAAAGAATAGATAATAAAATTTGGAAAATGGAGGTATACAACAATTTAAAGAGAAACAAAAATTTAATAACATTGCCGAAGTATACCCAAAAGGCTGAACTGATATAGGTAACTAATAACAGTTCTTGACCCGAAATCAGATAAAGAGATAAAGGACAGTAATGATAAATAGTAATTATGAGACAGTAGGATGGAACTCAAACATCAACCGTACAACGAGTAAAAAATATTTTTCACTGTTTCTCGGGAAAAAATCTATCACTATTAAAGTTGGAAAGTCAAAATGACATAACCGGACTGTCTCGGGCAATATGAATAGCTTGACACCCTGTCATAAGACTATTATCACGGCACTAATCGATTTGAACCCCACAGCACCGTATCGGGCCATTCAACCGATTTATTTTATTGTTCGAACCCACATTTCTCATATCGAACCCCTTGTGTTATACTACAATACCATAACAATACTATTTACACTTATACAATCCCTTATAGTTATGCTCATAAGGTTAATTATCCAAAAAGCTGCTAATAAAATAATATTTGTCAAAAGGGGTCTGATTGTGTCATGTTTGTTAAGGACGCTATCACATTTTGAACTTGCTCAAGTTTAGGTATCTTATTTGCAACACAACAACATTACGCGCACGCACACATTGAAACCGCTGTCCGGACGATTTTATACGTAACTTAACTTATCTTGATACTTGAATGTATTATTTTTTAATTTATTTTACTGTTGTTAATTGAGTCAAATTAGTAATAAGTTTGCAATCGATTTTGGTAACCATGTAAACATGATTATCCCTGGTAGGTACCATCTACGTGATAATCATGTTTTCAGTTATTTTTATAGTTTATCAATACTGATTACGTACATAATGTAGGTACCAAAAATAAATGGATTAATTACCATATTCATACGAAACTAACGACCAATTTGCTATACAAGGAAAACCTACGATCCTCATTTTGAAAAGATGTAACTACTTATCTGCTGACAATTGTTGCATCAATATATTTTCAAATATTAGCCTGGGAGTTTATACCTAGCATACTCTCGTTTTGATATTTAAAAATGATCATTCCCTTATGGAAACTATAAGTATATTATTAACTGAGATCAGTATTTTTGATAAAAATTAAAACAAAAGTAGGTAGTAAACAGTATAATGTATTGTAAATAGGCAGGATAAAAGTCGCAAAATGTATACAGTACTGTACCGAAATAAAATGATATTTATTTCGGTAAATAGATCTTTTAAAGACACTTTTATAAGTCAATTTTTTTTTTTAAGTAGGTGGCGCCGATATTTTCTTCCCTACGACTAGGGATGTGACTTTACGGTAAAAATATCGATTATTTGAAAATCGATTTTTATTTCTCTCAAAAAAATCTATTATATAAAAATTTATTTTTCATAAGATAATAATCGATTTAAAAAATCGGTTTTTTAATAAGATTAACAAATAATCGTTTTTTTTATAAATAATAATCTTTTTTTTAATAATACCGACGAAGTCTGAGAAGAAATGTCGAAACAAACTCAGAGAACCATGGTCTTTTTTAAAGTCCAGACAATAGTAATATCATAGATATATGAATTTTACAATTTAGGGGAACATCAGAAAAGGCCTTTTGAAGAAAGAGCCATAGCAGCTTTGAGTTGATCTGTCCTAACAGACGGCAAAGAAGTTTTTGCAAAGAAGTTCAAAATTAAAATGAAGGCCAGCCTTTTTTCAACCGAACTCAAAAAAGGAGAAGGTTCTCAATTCGTCTGTGTTTTTTTTCTTTTTTTTCTATGTTTGTTACGCTATATCTCCATGAACTATTCCTGCTCCTGAAAACAAAAAGGCAACATTAGTAGGTACTCAAGGAAAATCAAATAAACTTACAAGTGAAATATCATTTTGGTCATCATCACCTACGGAGACATCTAAGCTGCACTTCCCACTCCATAAAAAAACCTACTATATTTTCTAATATAAGGTATGGCATAACAAAACTCCAGAGTAGATTTCTGATTTCTGACTACTAACAAAGTCTCATTACTTTTTTTTATTGCTACGTGTGCAGTTTTTTTGCTCTTTGTCCAAATTTCCGAAGTCACATCTATAATATCAAATATCAATATTTTAGCAATGCCAATGCACAACAAAAAAAAGCACATTTGGTGTCAAAAGTTACAGCCATGCGCCTGTTTGATTTACAAACGCCAGCACATCAGGATATACAAAACTGTCAAATTTTTCCAAATTATTTTAAACCTTAAGCGTTGGTGATTAAGTTCAATATCGAGTGAAAAAATTTGTCAGTTTGTGGTAACCTGATGTGCTGGCGACCGTACCAACTATGTCGATTTATCACAAAAACATTACATCTATCATCTTGAATAAAAAATTGGATGGTATATACATAAACATCACCTCCACAATCAATAAAAATATAGATTTTTTATAAAAAAAATAAACCCGCCATTTTGAATTAAAACATAAATGACGTACACACGGCTACAGGTCAACCTATACAAAACCAGTTTAAGCTGATCTCGCACTGTATAGGCTTTCTATACAATAAGAGGCCAGCGTACAATGGTTTTGTATAGCTTAATGTTTAGCCGTGCGTACTCGTAATCACCACCCCCAAAAATACCAAAATCGACTATTAGTATATACGGTATCGCATGTCTCAAAAATATTTTTTTACGCCATTTTTTTTGTACTATAGATGATAAATAATGATATTATTATCATTATTTATCCGTAATCTACATCCATTACTGCCTAATTAGCCTAGTGGTCCTAAGCGCGACTGCTACGCTAGAGGTCCTGGGTTCGATCCCCGGGTCGAGCAAAGTGTTATTGGGTTTTTCTATGAAATTCCCAGTAGCAGCTCGGAGTCTGGATTTGTGCCGGGTTAATGGCAATAGGCTCGCCCCCTATTACATGGGACCAAAACATACCGGCGAAATGTGGGTGTACATTGGTACACCTCTGCCTTACCTTTCGGGGAACACAGGCGTGATGGTATGTACATCTATTATACAAAAAATTACAACAATGTATTTATTTCTAAAACAAATTTCAATACTTGTACTTACTTTTATTTCGGACCGAAAAAGTATCAACATTTTCGAGGCCGAGTCCAACCAGAGTATACAACAGGGCACTCACCTTTTACGTAATATTTTTTTCGACAGCATGCGATACACCCGTGCTTCCGCGAGCGCGTTTGAGCGCGGAATGACGAACGGCGAGTAGAAATTGTATGGAGAAATTTGGCAGCGTTTCATATTTTCCTCATAAATTAAAAATTTATTCATTTGGCTACAAAATTTTTAGCCATTTGTATAGAGGTCTATATAAGCAATATTTTTCTATTATTTTTATGTTTAAATTTGCAGTGGATTTAGCTATACTGGTACTTATTCAGACCCCATTTTTTTCATTTTTTTGCGATTAGTGTGATGGTGAAATCGTATTTATGTGAAAATTTTGTATAGGGTTATACAATTTTTTTTTTTTTTTTTTTTTTAGAAAACCGCAAGTATCCTTAAAAATTGCCACATACCCGAAAACCCATAACTAGCAGGCTAATTGCCTACACAATTAATGCCCTACTCCGCCCAGAATAAAAAAAACCATAGACATCAGGCCATTAAAACGAACCCCCGCCAAGATTTTACTAAACTAACGCTATTATTTTTATTTCAATGAGACTCGCAGGCACGTCATTGGCAGAGAAAAAAAAACACCGATAATAAAATTATCGGGGAACCGCTGGGCTATTAAATGCAGACCGCCCGTGAAATATACCGGCTTCGAGCGAGCGTAGGAGAGATGGTGGACTTAGTCAAGGGAGGCGCGTGATGATACAGAAATCTGAGAAAAAAAGAACTATAAAATAATTTTCAGGAGTTGAATTGGAAGTTGATATTCAGAAAAGAGATGCAAACATTCATTGGCATGATTGTGGTTATGGAGTTGTGATTAATGAAGATAAATGAAATTCAAGAGAATTCGTAGATATTAAAGTAAACCATTATTTGTTGGTATAAAGAAATACAGAAAATAAATGTATTTACAAGACACAAGATTGCACAGCTAGAGTCAAATACCGTCAAATCTGTAATACACAAGAAACCTTATAAAGTATCTTACCATCACACAATCCGATTTCAATTAGAAATGTGTTTACTGAAACGGAAATAAAACAATAGAAACAAAAAAGCTTATGGTAATCAACGTGGTTAATAGGTGATAAATAATTTATTGATGAGTTAGCAACTAGCATTGTTCTTCTAAGAACACAATGGAAGAGATTACGCCTCAAATGGCGTGAGAAGGAATCTGCTCGCAACTTATCAATGTATCCCATGGCTCCAAAGAATTAAATACTTTCTTACTCGAATGTTTCTTGTTCATATGTTATGTCTACTGGTGCTAGTTATGAAAGTGCTGTTTTAAATATAAGTGTTTCATTTAAGTTGGTTATTGTCTTTGCTTAATGATTAGAAACATTTTTTCATCCCACGTGTAAGGCAAACTCGTTCTGCAAACAATTTACCGATAGTAAGAAGGTATAGGTCTAGGTTTTGATTGATAAGTAATACTTGGGAAGACTTTTAGTTGTATAAATAAATATAAAAATGTGATCCCATACCGTAGGATGAAACTTGGGTTTAGGCGGAATGAAATCAACACAACCCTTTATCTACTCAAACTCCGACAGTAAGATCTGTAGCTCTTTCTAATCAATCTAAATTGTTTTATATGACTGTGAGGTTAACATGAATGACTTTTATAAAATACTAGCTTTCCGCCCACGGCTTCGCCCGCTTATTTAGACTTTTCTGTACTGCAATATGTATGTATTATACATATAAACCTTCCTCTTGAATCACTTTATCTATTATAAAAACCGCATCAAAATCTGTTGCGCAGTTTAAAAGATCTAAGCATACATAGGGACAGACAGACAGCGGGAAACGACTTTGTTTTATACTACGAGTATATAGTGATGATGATAATATTTTCCATCATGCAACTTCCACAGCTACAATTTCTCCTTCACCGCGGATAGATCGCTCGGCTTTATCCACAAAGATCACACCCCTATCGATAGACCTCGTGATATTCATGCTCACTTTATGCAGAGCGGTTTCAGAATCTCCTCTACTGAAAATTTTACCGGTATTAATTCATTTAAAGGTTTATAACTAAACTTTGACGTACAAAACACGACATGAACACACTGTTGGATGCTATTCACCAAACATTTTCAAACAAAATATTTTTGGAATACTAAATTTTGTGATGAATGCGTATTCGGATTCAGCATTTTGTTTGTTGTAGGACAAAGTTTGAGGAGTTAGTATGTGATTGCAGTTATATTGTTTGTAGACGAATATAATGTAGGCACATTTTGTAATAAAAATTTGATTGAAGTTGATGACGATTTCGGTTGACTTAAAGTTGTATTGATAAGGTAGGGACGATTCAACCAATAACATTTACACTAAGTCGAACTCCCCCAATCAGAATACAAAACCAAATCCATCAACAGATGACTCTCACAATTTCAAAAACTCTTTTCATAATCAAAACAATAGCTGATAAAGTTCTATAAAATACAAAACGGGAATTTTAAGGGGCAAAATTGCACCCGTCCACGTTTACAATTTTTACACCCTCGTGAAGGTGACTCAGCTAACAGCGGGTTCAATCGACAAATGAAAAGTCTCCTTCAATTAATTAGCGGCGGAACCCTTGCGGTCGAGTGTGAGAACTGGTTTTTGGTCCAAGTTAAGGAATAGCTTCGAGTTTTGCTTGCTTAGATTTTTATTAAACCTATGTCAGGTATAGGAATGGTTGAAATTGAAGTTTTGCTAAATGGTACATGTTTCTGAACTTTATTTATAAGATTGACCAGCATCACTTCACAAAAATTTCTTAGATTATTGAAATTTCAATAAAAGAAGGAACTAAAAAACACGTAGCAAAGGAAGGAGAAATAATGTACGTTGATAATGATTTATTAAGTTGAAATTACTTGAACTTAACAATATGGCTGTTCACCGCATCACGCAACTTAGCGCAGCAGTGCCAGATCTTATGTTGTTTGCAAGTATCTGTATAGAAAACATGCGTAGTGGAACACACAGAAAACGCATTCACTCGCAGTGTGTTTGTTCCACTGCCACGCACCCGCAGCGTAGCGCGAGGCAGTGTGTGCGTCGCCTATAATCTTATAACTTGTACCACAAATTGGCACTCTTTGCAACTTTATAATGAGTTCATTAAGTCTCGTTCAATCCGTTCGACGATAACTTATGGTTTTTTTTTTCTACACAAACTGGTACGTCAATATTGTGACTTATATTCTGCAAACTTTAATTAATTATTTTTGCAGATTTATAGCGAAAGTTTAAAACAAAATTTTCATATATATGGGGAAAATTATTGAAAGTAATAAAATACTTATTGGGACCAGAAGAATATGTATTATTTCCTTACAAAAGAAAGAAATAGGAGTCTTTACTAGAGCAACAGAAGCCAAACAATTATTAGAATTTTTTACTGTCTGTCTGTATGTTTGAACACGGATCACGTAAAAACGAAATTGGGTGAGGTTTTCACAGTTGTACTTATTGCTTAACTTAAAATCTGGTGCATGTTTCATGTTGAAATTATTTTGGGACGTGAGTGAAAGTCAAAGTCTAGGTATAACTTTTTTAAACGTCATTTTGACACTAAAGACAGTATCCAAAACGCCCGCCCTTCAATTAAAATTTACATAGGTAAACAGAATTTTAATTTTTGTTCGGAGTGCTTAGAAATTCCGCGAGCAACGGCTTGTATTATAAAGTATAATTTAATCCAAATAGCACCACAGAACAACATTCACAATCTAAATTAATAGATTAACGATAGTAATCCACATATATAGCAAATTCAATTTGAACTTATTAATTAACAAGCTGATAGAGTACCTACAGGTGTTTCACTATCGTTAAGTTCATTTAAAATTTAATTATTGGTTTTATTATTGGATGATTAAACTACATATAATGATGGGAAAATGAACTGGAGAGAATTTTAATCTAAAGCTTTACTTAGGTATTGTACACAGAACATCAAGCTATAGAAATCCAGTATAGTCTGGCCTTATTGGAAATGCATACCTTGGTATGTAGCCGGGGATATTATATTGTAAAAGTTGGTACCACAGAAAAAAAACATGGCTGTTAAGTTTAAGTACAAACTTAATGTAATTTACTTTATTTTTTTTGTGTTCTCGGGTGTCTTTTACATAAAAAGTTTCTATCTTTCAAAAGTAATCTTAAAAAAACGCTTACAAAACGATATCGCTACACTTAAGTATTCTTAAAGAAAAAATACCCACTATTCACACTGACAGAGGCAATGTTTGGATATTGAAGTCATTCAAATTTAGTAACACATACTGGCGAAATTTGGGAGCACATTAGTAGTACACTTCTACCTAACCCTTTGTAGAACGAAGACAGTTATGTTACCTATGTAATATCAAAAACAAATAACCATTCATCAACCCCACCAGCTAGGCACTTCAAACATGTCAAAAAATGGAACGAAACATTTCACATGGTGTTCTCATTTCGCACTAAATTTAAAGGGTGTTTGAAAACGTCACGTGTTCCTAATCGCGCCACGCGCCTTAACAGACGTGACGATTGCGAGACGCATATTATTTTCGACAGGGGCGGAAGCTTCAATTATTTGCATACGACTCGTGCTGGGGGATATATCAAGTATTTTGGTATTCGAACTGTCAGTGTTAACCATGATACTTGGAGTAAGGAGTTCAAGATCACTGTGACTGACGTGTGAGGATTTTTTAACTGACAGTATCCGACGATTACTTAAGGTTGGTAGGTAGTCAGTCTCTAAAAAGTTTTTATGTAGTTTAGTTGAAATAAAATTTGATATTCTTCGATATGTAATTGTAAGTTATACTGGAAATTACAATGTAAAGATTAGACCTTAAGATATTTCTTATTTTTATAGAATTATGACTTAGAAGCTAAATTTAGAATCAACACGAAATCCTTAATATAGCTATGCTACCGTGACTTGTTTGATACTTATCGGTTAAATTTTTAGGTTAATTCTAGGTAATATTTTTTGTTTTATTTTTATAAAGTAAAACCTAGGCTTAAATTTAAACAATTGGGCCATTCTCTTTGACAACTTAATGATGATCAATAAAATTAATGATCATCATCAGTCTATAATATCAACTTGTTGGATTTATTGATCGGAAAAAAAATGGAATTATTTCATAACCAATTCTTCATTATTATGAAAATCACTGATATGGTCTACATATTTGCTAAACCCTTAACTCTCCAAATCATGGTAAAATTAACAACCAATATCTTATCATTAACAAGTTTGAAACGTGTAAAAACTGTCACAAATTCAATAATCTCACACGAAAAAATTGTAGCAACTTTTTCATAATCAGTAAAAGCTACTGAACTATTATTATCGTCGTCTAAATTACAACGATTTCCTAGAAGTGCCAATATTGGGGTAACATTATCAGTTTCAATAGGGCCTACGTTTACGAGTATCCATTGATTACACGGTAATTTTGCGCCAGCTTTTATCTAGGTAATTGACCTACATGCCTTGATGCGTGGATGGGGACACTGACGGATCTATTTGAACATAATTTGCGAAACTGTTGTGTAGGTGTTTGCTTACACCTGGATTAGGGTATTGTTAATTATTAGGATTTGATTAAATTAGAAGATAAATCTTGTACATGTGAAAATATATAGATTCTTTCTTATTTATAACAATCACAATACTAAAGGCTGGCCTATACTTTGCTCAAAGAATCAGCATTGCCATACAACGTGGCAATGCAGCCAGCCTTTTGGGTACCCTCCCGGCTGATAGCGATGCGGAGGAGTTCTTTGATGCCCTTTTTTAATTTTTCTTTTATTTATAAATATAGTTTAGCTGTTAGTCTAGTTTGATTAATGACATGTTCAATAAATTATCACAATACATCATTTAAAAATAATATTTCTGTAAATAGATCCTTGTAAGACACTTTTATAAGTCAAAGTTTTAATATTTTTTTTTATACTAGATGTTACTGCTTTTCGTATCAGATAGCCTCTGAGAAGACACGCTGAAACAAACTTCTTGTAGAGCAATATTTTTCGTAACTATCAATGCCTAATTATTTATGAGTATTTTGATATAAAGATAAGATAGATAAGATAAGAACTTTTTTTGCAATAAATATGGGTACACAGTTCTACAATAATTTCAAAATAGTGACCACATATTATACTATACAATGGTGTGCAAAAAAAGCTGTACCTACTTTATTTTTATTTGAAGAAAAATCAATAACACCGGGTCTCAGATCAAATAATTTGATCTGAGCACCGAGTTAACAAATGTTGGATATAAAATCATAATATGTAATATAATTGACAATCACTGAAATATAAATGATATCTAATATAATTCTCTTAACGAAAACCACATTGCAAGCACAGAGTAATTTACTCTGTGTTGCAAGTCTGCAAAATGAGCGATCGCTTTCAGATAAATAGAATACACGCAATGATTCATTTTGTAGATAATAACACATATACTTTTGATAATAAGCAGGATCTAAGACCACGACCTAAGTCAACATCACTCGTATTAATCGGAAGATGTCAGTCAAATGATATAATATTATGAAATTGTAATGGTATGCACATTTACTATGTAAAACCAGTTATGCTTACAAGCTCACGTTTTATTCTGACTTTAGTGGTGAATAGAATTTCAAGTGCATACCTTTAGCTTTGATAACTAAAATATCATTTGGATGTCATAAAGATGATAATATTGTAACAATATAGATGCTCGCTCGCATTATCCGTATCAATACTATTTCTAATACAACATTATTGTTTTATATAAAGCCATTTCGAAGTTAGAATTTGCAAAACTGTATCAGCACTATATCTTAATTCATTTGCACGGTCCTATACTTATATTTTGCTTTGTTCAGTGATTTTTGCCACCACAGCGATAGAATATACATTATTTGTACAAAGATGACCGACTATATTTTTTACGTATATTTCTGAAGTCGCTCAGTGAATTACTTAAATGAAACAGATACTGAAATTCTTATGTGACCTTTTCATTTTATATGACTTGGACTGACTTAGGTATATCACTTGGACATTACTAATTATTATCATAAGTCGTCAAATTTTGAGATTTAGCAAATATATCTTAAAAACATAATTAAGACTAAAAAAAGTTTGTACTTCAATATTAAAAAAAAATATCTTTACCGTTGACATTCTTGCCATAGATATACCAAGAAATATATTCTTGCAACACGCCAAAATAAGATTAACATCTCTGACAAAAATTACTTGTCCCGTCACCCAGTTAGTTACGTCGTCACGTCGGTAATCAACTGCGTGTCACATGTCACGTTGCATATCAACTGGAGCGAGACGATACTTGTGTATTCTTTGTTTCAACTTTTTTTCCATAAAAAGGTTATCTGTTATTAGCTTAAACAGATTAGTTATATTCATTAATATGACTATATGTATGGTGTATGAGTATAGTAGGTAGTACTATTCACGTTTCTTGTATGAATAAAACTTTTCCATCGGACCATCAATTAAAGACACATGTAAAAAAATTTTTTAGCTCCACCCTAAATTTCATCTTCCTTTTTGTTGTTGTGTTTTGCAAATACATAAATCACAACCAGTTTAAAACCTATATTGGGAAAAAAACTGTAAAAAAATTACATAAAATATAAGCATCGGGAAAGCCTGATATTTGTGAAGGATCATTTAAAATATTACTTGGAATAAACTGAATTCAATTTGGTGTCAGTTATGCAAAATGAAATGGAGCAGTGGAATCTCAATGGAATTGAGTTCCGTCACATACAATGATAACTATTTTATTGAAACTCCTACCCATTTCCATTGAAATATTACTTTTTACAATATAATTCAGTTCTTTACTCTATTTCTTTACTGTACAAATATATTTTCAAAAATTTAAAACATAAATAATTTCAGTATTTATTTAAGCTCTTATTGTAATCTCTTTGTTATATCATGATGGTAATTATATATTAGGTACATATTAATTAAATAGTAGTCTCTTTTAAGTAATTAATTAATCGATTTAATAGATTTATAATAATACTTAAAATTTGAAACTATCATATTCAAACAAATTTATAGGAAACAATAATGCGGTAAATAAATTTTTATCTACATTGTGAAAGTGTAGATAAAACTTTATTCGTAGCTTTAGCTATATCGTTGTGACAGACGCACAATTAAATTCCACACGTCTAACTGAACACGCAAAACAATCGCTAAAACCATATCGCGATACCGAATAGTCGAATACCGGAGCCGGTTCGATTCGTTACAAAAGCTAAAAGTCAGGGCTGTCGCTCGCAACACGACTAAATTACTGCGCCCTGCTCTACCGTACCGTGACACTCGATTTGATATGACGCGTGACAGCTTATTTCTAGCGTGTCGCAGCCCTAACGCTTGGTGGTACTGTCATGTTATTAATAGCTGCGAAATAATTATTTTTTGGTTGTACAGTTTTGGTTTATATATGAAAATACGCGGCGCAAGTAAATTGAAAACTTTTGTGGATGTGATGTTTAGTTAACAAAATATAATCTTCTTTCACAAACATTGAATATAAAACAAAATATATGAAAAGTACTAAATAGATATAGAAAAAATAGAGTCTTCTCTACTATTCTAAGCAGTAGCTTAAATTCAAATTTTTTAAGTAGGTATTTGTCAAACATATTGTGGGTAATAATAAATTTGAGTAACAGTGTGCTTTGCCATCCTAGTATGCATCAAATTACTTACCAAATTGCCCGTAACATATACCTAGATAAGTATAATTTAATATTATGACAATAAATGGCAAAAAAATTAAACTACTAAGATGTCTTATTGATCTATCGTCTAAAAAATCCTTTACTGTAAAATATGTTTTCTCAATAAAGAACGCTCCCAGATAAGCTGTCGCATGTCGGAGCAAAAATAGGTTTTGATAAAAAAAATTCTACTAACAAAACTTTTAATCAAGAATTTTCCGAAACAAGGCAACGCTAAATTTGTTTCACAATTTTGCTAAAACCCACCAATTCGAATACCTAGATGATATATTCGCTACAACAAAACTCGAGCACTGACCATAAATGAGTGTACAAATAAATGTAGGAGACATAAAAAAAGCAAACACACTTAAAACCAAGGGGAAACACTAATTTGCATATGGAAAACGGCCACATGTGACGTGTGTGTTGCAAAAATTCGCGATCGATAACTGTCCAGTGTCCAAAGCGAAGGGTGGCATAATAACGCCCTCACAGAATAAATAGGATTTATATGTAATGATATGTATACCGAGGGAGCTAATTGAAGTTATTTATGATAGCTTTTGAAGATTCCTTCTAGTTTTCGTTTTTGAGTATATTGATTATGGTGATGCAATAGTGATTCGTTTCTTTTTGAGTATTTAAGTTACCATTGCAATGACTTTATTTTATTCCTTATAGTATAGAAAGTTGCATTTAAGATTTGACAAGTCTAATTGGAATGGTGAGATCGTACGACAACGACGATAACAGTTCCTTATCGTAAAGTTATTTTGCAAGAATAGCTTTTGCTGCTAGCCTTTGCCTATAAGCTCTTAATTGTATTATCCTTAACTTCATTGGTACCATCCTATTAGACAATAATCCTATGAACCTGTTCAAATACATGTCACTCGAATCCATTAAGATGTGACGGCATAATCCTTAAGAAAACAAAGCAAATCTTTTAAATACACAAAAAAGAAACAAGGTTAAGCTCCTTACTGCCTAAGTAAGCAAATGATCAGTGTTTATTCAACCTTCTGAACTTTTTTCCTACCTTAAGGCTTGTAAAACTGTTACTTCCAAAGAACTCAAATGTATAAGTTATTTTATTTTGATACGATACAATAGGAAATAAAATCAAAACATTGCAGCACCAGCTGAAACATGAGATCAAAATAACGACCGCGCAAACCAAAACAAAACATAAAATACACCATATCTATAATTACTTAAAATATAACAGTTCTAAATCAATTCCTAATAACAGAGTCAAAATCATGAAGGGTAAGCATAAAAGAAACACTTCATATTTGTTATTACGAGCTGGCGCGGGAGGGTGCCCATTCATATTCAAATAACTTTCAAATCTACAACTATTATTATGCCCGTAGCATTGTGTTGGTCCTTTGAGACCTACATTATTCAGGGTCCTCCAAATCAAGCCCCGTGTTAAAGTATTGTTGGAGCGACATCGACCGTAGACACCGCGTGGGTCAAAAATTATTTTAAAGGGCTGCGTTTACAACAATTTAAAATATATTTACCATTCATAACGTCACCGCAGAGAGTTTTACGATTCCCGTAGACATAATAAAAATCAAATTACAAATCGTTTTAATAAATTTACTTAGAATGTCGCAGTCAATAGACCTCGTTAGTAATAAAACATTAGTGGTGCGGATCTGTGAATGCGATCGGCTCCTTTAGTGAATAATTTATGTGACGCTAAACATTTTTATGTTGAGTTAATGTTGGATACGATTCCAATATCGGATTGTCTAATGCTTGTGGCGCCTGTATTCCGGGCCGTGGGCGGACGTCCCCGATCGTAAAATTTTGTCCCGCACAAACACAAACTTTTAGCACCCTCCCCTGGCATTGTTTTTTAAATAAACATGTTCAGTTTTGTTGAGATTAACGTCGGTAGTTTCAAAATATTGACTTGATTTGTGTTCATCGTTCATTGATGAGTGTGTTTCTATCAGAGTCGGTACATTTGCTTTAAAACCACTTTTGGTTCATATTGTAACGCTTCGTATTAAACTACATTGTTTGACAAAAGCTTATCAATTCAGGTCGTGAGAGTTACGATGCCGCTTCTGAGTCAGCAGATTATTTTGTTGTGAGTCATTGCATCACATTATCTCTAAAAGGACACGTTATAATCTTAAAAATTTAGGATTTGATGAGACATGATACTCGTTATTTTTATCTACACCTTCATCTTTTTGGTTTTTTTTTTTTTATATTTTATGTAGGCTCATTATGATAGTAACGAACATGAATATATAGATAGAGATACATATATTACAATTTATAATTAAATTAATTTATAATTATTTCCTACTCATATTTGTATCTTTATTTATTTATTTAATTAATGGCATGGTATTATAATAATAATAACGCCACCATTAGTGTCATCCAAATCAAAACATAAATTGAATTTGATTATACATAGTATGTTATTAATTTTCTCGATATGTTTTAAAGATTTTATATGATACATATAAATGTTAATTTAACGGCTATCCGACAAAATCAATTCAACCTTCATTTTTGTTCCAGATTCAATTGGTGATTTGGGATTGAAGAACTCAAAAATTTATAAAAAAATATTTCAAGTACGTAGACATATAGGCCGACCGTTTAACTCGCGTATCGCCTGCGCGGTAAGAAGGGAGCGGGGGCGGGTAACGCTACACACGGAGTCAATAATCCAAAGATTTATCTCGAGATAGACATTGTTGGTAAAGAATAAAATAATAAGTATCTTTTTTAAGTATTTATTTACTTCCTACCGCCCCCTTCTTACCGCGCAGGCGATACGCGAGTTAAACGGTCGTTATAGTTATGGTTGTTATTTTGAAGTGTTTATTATTCTAAAGCTATATAGACAGATTTAGCACGATAAAATCTAACAACAAAGGTTTCCCATCTTTCAGACCACACCATACAAAGCATTTCTTCGATCAGTATGCCATCCATGTACAAAACAATCGCTTACATCATTGTTATGATCTATACACACATTTATAGAGTAAAATGGCCATGATACTCTACCATGATTCCTTATTATAAACACATATCAACTAGCGTTTCCGTTGATGGTGTTAGAATGATAAATTCCGGATACTAAGCCATTGTTTCAGCCAACAATGCTGGCAGACAAACAAAAAAGGGGACGAACGAAGATGAATAAATGTAAATCGCATTGAGACACTCAAAAACTGGTCTAAGCTCATTTTTATTTTGTTTTGTCATGGGTCAGGAGGGGTCGGGGTGTTCGATGTCAGTAATAGCAGTCTATTGATATTATAGCTGTTTTTCCTCCTTACTCTGTTAACCCGTGTTTACGGATTGAGAGGAAATCCTACGCAAATTTTGTGGATCTTCAAAGAAAAACATCGTTATGTTCTTGCTTTTACGAGGATTATTAAAACAAAAGCTTCTTGTCTTTTTCTGCGTAATCTTCTTTAGCAGTACCATCTTTTCCTCTAAAGATAATCTCACCGATATAGACCTGATTTTTTAAACCTCATAATACTTCATAGATAGTGAGTGCTTTTTAATTAACTCACTTCTCGTAAAATTAATCTAGGGCAACCTATAAACTTGGTTTCATCAAAGCATAAAAATTGTTTTATTCAGAAGCAGTATTGGTCACCGAAATTTGAGTATTAAATATGCAAATATTTCCAGGAACAAAAAACGTGATATTTATAAAGGGTCGAATTTAATAACAAACTTTATGGGGATGGACATCGAAAATATTGAATTTGCTGTCCAAATGAGTCCCTCGGCACGAGTGTATGGTTACCAAAAGGACTTACAACAAAATTATTACTGAGTGCGTTACATAAAATTTAATTTGATATCCCAATGATAATTTCGTCATCAAAATTTGTACATTTCTTCTTCATGTTTCTACAATGGTCTTCATAACATTAATTCAATGGATCTTAGCATTGGTAACCTGAGAATTTCGATAGATAGTATGGAGGAATAAATGTTAAAAGTTATTATGGACAATATTATGAATTTATCAATTGCGTTAAAAGTTAAAAAACCACAACAATAGCCAAACTAGGACATCGCTAAACGAAACAAGTGAAGCAAGCAGAATTTTAAGAAATTCAATTTCTCGAAAATAGTAAAAACCCAACAAAGGTATAATATTTGGCATGATACCAATGAAAAAGGAAATAATAATGCTCTGTAGAGACTTCTTTCTCCTCGACGATGCTATAGAAAAAGTAGTTGTTCCGGTCTCTATATAAAGTAATTTGACTAAAAACGTTATATTAAAAAAAGCTTTGTTATGATAATTGGTAAATATTTCTTATTCCTCTTTTCTAGGGGTATGACAAAATCTCTCTGCGATGACAATGTCAAATAGCATGATAGAAACGAAATTTGAATACACAATACCAAATTTTCTTAGCATAACCACGTCTTCTTTAGAAAACATAAATTATGCAGAAATTTTTCTCCGTTTCTATTCTTATGTTATGATATTATTCTTTTGTTAAAGCTTAACTTAAATGGTTAAATTTTGTGCTATGGTTGTAAATTCCAGGTTAATTGATGATAATTACCAAATCCAATCATTCACATGATGTAAATCGTCACTATAAAAATTCACATGTACTTTTCCCATACGATCTTAATTAAATCTGTAAACTGGGTGTTGTGTTGTTTTAGCACCCTTTTAACTGTACGCGCCTTATCAAAGGAAATGTCGAAAGTGACGCTATCGACTAAAAGCCATCGGCGTAAATGCGTCCAATTAAGCTGCGTGCATCATAAAGACCTAAACCGGGCTGGTGTTAACGTTTCTCTTTTAGTTGGAGAGTATATTTTGCGTAAGTCTTGTGGTGAAAAATTTAATTATAGTATGGGCTCTAAAATGTACATACTTTGTAATGGGTGACATTTTTGGAGCTTATAAAGATAATGTGCACTTTGTTTGGTTAATCCCTCTTAAAAAACTAAACAGTGTTTTTGAAAGCCACCCAAAAAAGTGGTCCTTTTGAAAAACATGGTCATATTATTTGTCTTTTCTAAGCATTTTACAATAGAGAGAAAATAAGTACATCGATACATTCTAATTTTCTTCCACTGCATCAGTTCACACACTGTAATTACAATTAATCTTCATGCATACTGTATGCCTCCAATTAGCTTCAAATTTAATTACACCAAGCTCTTCTAACCCTTTGACCTTTGACGTTGACTGATTCGCCGATACATCATCTAGATACGAGACACCAACAATTATGGCCTGTATGCCCGGAAGTAATTACGCCATAAAGTGTCAACCCAACACTATGTCTATAAAACAGACATACCATGTTTGATTAGGGTCCGGATGATGATAAAGATGTTCCCGCGAGAATATTTTTTTGGACCATTCTTTGGTAGAAAGCCGTTATTATATCAACTTGATAGAAATATGGTTGATGATTGGATGTAATGTCTATATTTATCTTTGAGAAGCTTCTTATGAAGCAATGTTCGGAAGGAAGGTGCTGTTATTATCCTGGATAGGGATACAGTGGCAACTTTTATAAATGTCTATAAAATACCCCTGAATGGATCCTCCTCCTAAATGAGTCCTGCTCCAGGATTAAACGTATCTCCATGCCATATTTTATCGAAATCAATTCAGTGATTTATACGTGAAAAAGAAACAGACTGCGTAACTGTCGTATATAATATAGCAAAGAAACAGTAAGAAGTAATTCCTTTTTGGTTTGATTTAGAAAACACAAGTATTTTTTTATAATTTGAAATTAATAATAAATTGATAATGTTATGTTCCATATGGAACCCTTCTGTGAGTTATTATGAATGTAGTATGTATGATTGTCAGTGCTGGCAAGGCACCAAAACAATAAAAATACATCAAATGGAATGGAGAAACTATAAAATCTCTGTTCTGCGAAAATATGAATAATGTTGAATCATAGTTAATTCATGATCTCCCTTCCGGAGTAAGCGAGCAAATAGGTCCGCTAGATATCTAGAAATTTATTCTTATACACTTTTTTTTAATCTAGATATTATTTGTGTTAGTTTAAGCCATTATTTTTTTACTTATATCTGATGAGCAATATGAGCAACTACCGGTAGTCTTGTTACCTTTTCCTTTGGTTTCTTGTTACCTTTGGGCGAGAATAAATATTATTTCTTTCTTTTCTTAATGGTTAATGTCTAACGAGATGTAAATATCAAATACAAAATACAACTTTTGAAACCTTTTAAATACATTAATACTAATAAAGCTAAAAAGAAACCTCAAGCTTAAATGAAACAATGACGTTCCGTGAGATAGGCATAAAAACTGAGAGACGAGATGATCTGATAACGAAATTATAGGGCAACGCATTCAAAGCCGGGCCTGTGTTTAAATGTCATCACTATATAAAATAGGAATAGTTAATAGTGATATATTTTTTGAAATGGAAGTAACGGAACTTCTCAGGTTGTGTGGATAATGTTTTTTTTTTTCTACAAGTGGATGTAACTTACTCTTCGGAAAAAAATAATTTCAATTGCTAGAGGCATCGTTCGGAGGTTGAGGTTGAGGTTCGTGGCATCTTAACAATAAACATATTTATTAATAGCTACAGATTATTATAGCAACAATGTTGATACTGAAGTCTTTAATTGTGTTTTAAGGGAAACAATGCTTCTATATTAGAGTCGATGTTTTAAAATAACTCTTTTTTCGTAACAGTAAAGTAGAAATAATTTCGCCTTAGAAATATGTGACTCGACAACTAAAGACTCCCGTTAAGAACTCATTTAAGTGACAACGACGTGACGTTTTCCTTTCAAATGGGTAATAAATTTCGGTTAAATAGCTTTCAGACGTTCGAAAATACAAAGCACGTATTGGTTCAATGTATCGATAAACTCGATCTCTTTGATGCCCTCATAGTTATTGCTCATAACATTTATTCAAAACAAAATGCAACCGATTCGTATAAATCCAAAAGTAAATCAAAGGACAAATCGAATATTCTGATACAACCTACCGATAGCTCAGACGACAATACAAACAAGAAACCATCAGTATAATGATGTCGATCTGAAAACCGCACCGGTTCTTTGCGGGAATTTCACAATTTGAAAGTATAATACACAAAAATACGTTCGACTGAGGGCCTCCAAATTTGGGAGTATGGCGTCCACACGCGCATTCTAATTTATACCTCTAATGAAACCGACCGCTTTTTTGGTCATCTCCCTTCATTCTTGCAGGTACAAAATGTTGGGTTGGAAAACGATAAAAATGCTCTGCGTCCTCTATAAATATTCATTCCTTTCGAAGATCACTGTACACCAACCCCTCAGGTTGCTAAGTGCCGAAAATATGGGGTTTGTCAAAGAGGAAGGTAATCATAATTTTTATGGAGAATCTTATATGTGAAACGCGCTAAAATTTACATCCGAGACGCTCTCTGATGAATGTGCAGAGAATGTATGAGATTACAGCATGATAAATAATGTGAGGATTTTTTTTATCATACGCTTACGCTTATGTTTCGGAGTTTAAATCGGTGGCATATTTTATATTTAATGGAGGCGCTCCTAAGATCTTTGAAGATATATGATAGCATAAATCATTGATACTAATTAAAGGCCTGCAGTTTTCATATTTTGTTGAATCCCGTTTTTTCACTCCGGATTTTCGTTTTTCAATGTTAGCAGAAGTTAGATAAATACTTTATTGGAACTTTTGATGTTTGTATTTATTATAAAATGATAATTGTCAATGTGTTTATAAGGATGGACAAAAACCTATAACAGTTAGAAACTATTTTATGGCTCTGAGCGGTTGTATCTCTAATTTCTTACCGAAATACAGATAATTCCCGCTTTGAAAAAAATATTATTGATTACATGGATCCAGAAACAATCCAAGAATGTCAAAACATTTCTTATTAATTAAGGTAAGGGAGAATTTTCAAATACGACACAAGGGTATTCTAAAGTCACGTTTACCAAAAATAAACAAGCAAACAGAAATAGAATCAAACCCACATCTATTAGACCATCAAAAACAATTCCCGTGGTTGGCCAACAAAAAAGATACAAGCCAAAGTTTTTTGAATCCCCTAACTTTACGTGGGTCGAACATGCTCACCTTTTTTTATTCCTAAGGACATTGATTGATTGAACCTTATGGCACATCTATGAGAAACATAGCAGGGGTATTGTTTTTTTCGACAATATTAATACTTTTTATGGATTCACGGTTTTAAATCTTTTAAAGTTTATTGTATCTTCATTTGTATAATCTGTGGGGTTTCATCGATTGTTTTCAGATTGCTGCGTTTTTATTGATCGAGTCCTTCTGATAAATTTTTAATTTTAATGAATCCTGATGTTTGACGTTTAAATTTATGTTTTGTTTTGATGTTATGTTTCTGTCAATATATATTGTACCCTATAATAAAAAACCTTTTTGTGGAAAGCAAAGACGCGGGCTTATTCTAAGTTAAATTTTAACTCAATTGATCTTACTGGTTTCTAACACTTACGCGAATATTAGACATTGAAATAAAACTACTTTTTACGGATTTTATCGCGTTATATTGATATTTTTAAATTCCCGACGTTTCGGATCCTTTACAGCATCCATGGACACGGGTGGACTGAGGTGTTGGTCGTCCTAATGTCAAAATTATCAACAGCTACCCTACATTTTGTTGATTATTATTTATGCCGGTCACGCAGAATGAGCTCACCGTATCCTTAGGTCTCGCAGTCTTGTGCTTGGATTTAATGGAATCTATGATGGGGTTCCAAGCAGATGGTAAGACCCAGCCATCTTCTCTATTGAAATTTGGATGTTTTTTAATTTCAATAGCCTCGCGAACATACACTTGACAAGACCCGGCACTACATCAGATTTGATAAACCACAAGTCCTTGCAAAAGAAAACCGATTCCTACCTAGGATGATTCGCGAGGCTATTGAAATTAAAAAACTTCCAAATTTCAATAGAGAAGATGGCTGGGTCTTACCATCTGCTTGGAACCCCATCATAGATTCCATTAAATCCAAGCACAAGACTGCGAGACCTAAGGATACGGTGAGCTCATTCTGCGTGACCGGCATAAATAATAATCAACAAAATGTAGGGTAGCTGTTGATAATTTTGACATTAGGACGACCAACACCTCAGTCCACCCGTGACCATGGATGCTGTAAAGGATCCGAAACGTCGGGAATTTAAAAATATCAATATAACGCGATAAAATCCGTAAAAAGTAGTTTTATTTCAATTGATCTTACTGGTTTTCTTAAATAGGTATTTACCAATAGTCCTATATTTTATAAGCTATGTCCCCTCATTTATGGCACAAAGTGAGATGTCAAACGACACGCCTTACAAATTCAATAGACATAATTTATTGTATTTATAATTTGCAGTATAATATTAGTTATAACCAAAAATCTGATAGAGGAATAATACATTTTATCTTTCCACTAAATTATAGTAACGCAAAGGGAAGACTTAATTGAAATTTGGAAACTCCTTCCAAGCGTATAAAATACAAGAGTGATATAATTAAATATTCGGAGCCTAACTTTGATACAGTTATGAATTTTATTATCATTAAACCTGAATTTCGAAATAAAACGTATTATAATAGAACAAACGGGTTTAGTTCGTGCCTTGTCGGTACTTTGTAAAGTCAAAAGGTTACTTAAACTGCTTAGCGTCCAGTTGTGTAACTTTAATAGTAAGTAGTAAGTGTACGGGTGCTTGCTTAAGTCCATAAATACATACAATCACGTTTAGGTCACGCTCGGTATAAATAATTATTTTCAATAGAAATTTTTAATACTTAAAGATAATTTAGACATTATTTCATTATTTTTTGACGTCAATAACAAATATGAAGCTCAAAAAGAAACTAAAAATACAGCAGTTAAAAATAAAAGATAATATGGCCATAAAAATGCTAAAGGAATAATAATAGGTAAAACAGTAACTATAGTTACACACATAAAAATAATTAACAACTGCATTATAATAAACGACGCGAAAAGAAAACAGGGTATCAACAGTAAGTTACATTATTCCAACAAATTACCCTGAACAAGAATCAAATGTTTTATCTATCAAGATTTCAATCCAGCCAGACTGAACTTAGGGTCAAGCCATGACATCTTTATTTACCTGAGACACATCACTGGTACAGACGGTGAAATATAGCCATTGAATTTAAATGTAGCCCCATAAAGTTTCGAAACTGTACGCAATTTACTATGTACTCGTACTTGTGTAGAATATGGGTAAATACTAACAGGTTTTACATGACTCGTGAAGTCGTGAGTTGGTTAAATTTTGTACCCTGGCATTAGCCAGATTTTTTTTTATACAACTAAGGTGGCCAATAAGCATACGGCCCGCCTGATGGTAGCTTATGGACGCTTGCAACACTTCTTCTTCTTCGAAGTGCCTCTCCAATTACTGGAGGTTGGCCGTCAGTTCGGAAAACTTCAGTCTGTCCTTCGCAAGGCGGAACAGTTCTGCGGCGCTGTTACTCGTAATGCCGGTCCACTCGCGAATATTGCGCAGCCACGACTTTCTTCTTCGGCCTACTGATCTTTTTCCAGCCACTTTGCCCATCATTATAAGTTGCAGCAGTTGGTATTGTGGGGAACGTAGCGGAGCGCCGGGTAGGATATAAATAAAATATGATTTAAACCAGTAACTGTGGTTTATTTAAATTATTAAGAGGGCGAAGCCCTAGTAAAAACATATGTCGTCGTCTTCTGACTGACGTCTCGAACAGTTCTACTTTTGAATTAAAATAGATGATTGCTTATTTTTTATTTTATTCTTTATAGTTTCATTATAAAAAGGTGTGATACTACGATCACCACAGTATCTATCATGTCGCATAATGTGACCCAGATAACCAACTTTTCTCTGTTTGACGGTCTGCATAATTTGGCGTTTCTGACCGGCTCGGCGGAGAACTTCTTCATTGGTCACTTTATGTGTCCAGCTAATAGCCAGCATACGCCTGTAGGCCCACAGTTCGAAGGCTTCTATCCGTTTCAACACTAGCATTTCTAGCTTTTCTTGCAACACTAGCATCACTTATTAGTGGTAGGTGTAGGGGAAGGAGAAAATTAGTAGGAAGGGGACCGAGGGAGGAATTTGACCTCCAGCGCTCCACATTCACCGTAGAAAACGCAACATTATGCATACTTTACGTTGATATTCTGTGAGAGAATAATACTTCCCTGTCGTGCCGACCCATTCAAGCTGGCACGTAGACATGCCAGTGAGGCACTACTACTACTAAAATTTATTATTCTGCCGACAATGACCCCAACAACAATAACGGTGGTATTAATCCCGATAAGTAACACATTAATTGATCTTAGGAATCAAACCTCAGGATCATCAGCTGCACTTGTACAGAACGTAGTCTAAGCTAATATTATAAAGAGGAAAGATATGATGGTTTGTTTGCATTGAATAGGCTCTAAAAGTACTGGATATATTTGAAAAATTCTTTCACCAATAGAAAGCTACATTATTCCTTAGTTACATAGGCTATATATTATGCCGTAAAATAACAAGAAACATATACTCCACGTCGGCGAAGCCGCGAGCGGAAAGCTAGTAATCAATAAAGACAAAAATATTGTTAAGGATAATTAGCAGGATCTGGAAATATTACCTACAGCATTTAAAGTACTAAAATCAGCCATCCAACTGTTCTACGGACCTTTACATAATATTATATAAGTTACATAGCGTAGCACAGTAGCATGTGAAATAGTCAGCAAAAAATAGATATTTATTTCCAAAACAATAAAAAACAGATGAGTCTAAGATAGTTTTTATTGCATATTTGGATGGGACAAAGGGGTCGATTTATTTACTTATAGCCAACGGCTATAGTAGCCGTTTTTGTTGTTCCTTGGATACTGTTCCAAGTTTTTTTATGATTTCATATGCAGATATTGAAATGATTTTGAGAGACACGCAATTTTAGTTGTGAAGTTAATCAAATATCTTGATGATTTTAATAGAAAAAATAATTACTATTTGATAGGATGCAATAATTATTGTCGTTGAGTTCGATTAGAATTCAATATTTCGTCTTTATTGTTATGATATCTTTTAATTGTTTTGATTTTCATAGCAATATAACTAAACGAAAAAATCACATAAATTTGTTATCCATCGAATCTTGCTGCTATATTAAAATATTTATATTAATTACGTTTTATTTTCAACTAACTTTACAACGTATAGTATTGCAGTAAGCTATGATTTCAATTGAAGTTATTTTCATTTGAACGCATGTGTTTTTATTTTCTCCAGTTTGGAATATGCCAATACATCCTATACTAGCAAAAGGGAAAAAGTTATACATGATTAAAATGCAGAAAAGATTAGTTATTACTGAAATTAAAGAAGTTCATGAACGTTAAAATAAACAACACAAAAAGAAAATACTATCAAAATGTTTACCTTTTGAATAAATCCACAACATCTTAAACATTCTAAGAACAAGAAAAGGACATTCAAATTTCTCTACAGACAAATACCGACTGTCAAGGACGAAAAATTGGGACATAACGGTACCCTACGTGACAAGTCCGGGCGGAGTGGTCCCTTCAGGGAAGGAACGTCCTTCAAATACCCCTGTCTTTGGAATAGGGCATTCAGTCATGATCCGCCTCGGTGCCCCTTGTTGCCGAAAAATTGGGCTCTCAAATACAGGTTGACCTTTATTTTAGAACGGGTCCTTGAGACACATTGAATTGAAAGAATATTTTGATGGCTCCAAATTTTTGGATTTTGTTGATGAAATTCAGCATTGGTTAACATTGGTTTTTGTTTAATTTTATTATAGTAATGACACACAAAATGTCACATGCCATGATGCCTCTATCCCCGAAGGGTTAGACAGAAGTGACATCCAACATTTACTGGTATTGTAGTATGTTTTATTTAGGTCTTTGTTTTTAAAGGTTCTTATTAATTTATTTTCTGTATGGAATACAGGTCGATTCTCTCATTGTAATGGTAACGAACTCAATTAATACTATTTACATAGTAAGTCAAATTTCTTTGCAGAGATGATGATTGAATCTCACGCCTATTTCTTCAATTATCACTTTGTTTGATCTATTCTCTCTTCACAGGAAGTAATTTATTTCTATCAAATGGTCTTAGAACATTCCATTCTCTAAATCTTCTATTATTTATACTATTATTATTAATCATACACCATTTTCAGCACCGTTTATATGTATATAATCATTATAAATCGCAACATCAAATTGTATGTCCCACAAATTCTTATCATGTACCTCTAGAACATTTTTATCTTCAACCTCATTGTGTGAAAAATGAATGTTTGCCGTCAAATAAAAGCATTACGGCCTTTGGGTCTGTATTATGATTTATACCATTTTGACGCGCGGCTTGTGATAACTTGAGAGCGGAGAGATATTTTAAATTAGGAGTAGTAAAGTATGAAATATTTACGACTGAATTTAATGTAGGCTTTGCTCGGAATTCATAAATAGAACCAGCGGGCTTTGAAGGCCTATTTAATTTACGTACATATTTAATATAAACGTTCCTTACATTTTACTTTTATTTGATTTTGACAGTTCTCTGTCTACGAGAAAGGACTGTTCAAATCTAAGACAATACCTCTGAATTTGTAAGATCATGTGCGTTTTAATACTTAATTTATTATTTCTCACTTTCGCTTAAGGAAGGTGTGGATTTCCTCTCGTGCCTGAGATATTTTGTCTATGATGTGTGAAATTTCTCTTGTTAAATTACGACAACGTTCTAAACTATCCTCTTTCCGTCCTTACTTCCACTTCCTTTTAATAACACTCAAAATGAGACATTCTATCTCATCTAAACTTCTTTAAGTTATTAAAACTCAATTGTATAGTTATTTTAGTGAAGGAAAAAAACGACTGTGGACAGGATTGCAAACTGCATCTTCTGTTTTAATACACCAGACACTATGACAAACTGAACCACCGCGAGTCCCACCCGCCAGGTCAACATTTTCCATCACATACTGTATTTTACGTGTTTAAGATGATTAGTTTTTTTCTTTCACTACATTACTACATTATTAGCCGGATTCTTGCCTCACAGTTTGCAATTTCAAATTCGTCCAAACGGATACTAACAGTACAAGCGCGATGTCTGCCACCAATCCCACTATATAATAGAAACATAATGTTACCGAGTTTAATACTGCTGAATAAAATTGTGTAGATACTGACAGGTTTGTTAGCCGATGTCCTATATAGAAACCCGTTTCCGAGTTCCGACTAGCAACTCCCTGGATAACGTTTGCGCTGTAAATAATCTCTACTTATTTTTATCCTCTTTTTATCCTGAGCTTGTAGGTATTATTTATCTTTATCCACTTTTGTTGAAAGAACTTCCACCAGATATTAATGAACTGTGAGTAATGTGCCTGGATGCCTTTCTTGGGATTTGGAAAGAAGTGGCACAACACCAAGGAAAGTGGAAAAAATTGTGTACAATTCAAAATCACAACATATTTTAAAACAAAGTCCTCTACCACGTCTGTCTGTTCGCGATAAACTCAAAAACTACTACACCGATTTGCATGCTGTTTTCACCAACGGATAGCCAGGTTCTCGAGGAGGTTTATATCTATAATACATACATATTATGGTACCGAAAAGACGAGAAACCACGCGGGCGAAGCCGTGAATAAAAATACAATTGGGTACATTGAAATTTATTCAAAAATTTTGAATTACATTTTAGGAATAGAAAACAACTATACATTACTTTTTTATTAGCCTGCATTGTCCCACTCTTAAGGAAAGCCTTCTCCCTATTTTTTCCACTTCACTCGGTGTTATGGTACTTCTTTCCAATGCCCAAGAAAGGCAACGATTGCTATTAAAAAAAGTTACATTAATTAGGACAAATGCCTTTTATTGATAACAGAGAAAAAATAAGCTATTCCTAACTACATTCTAACATTAGTCTGCGTTTTAAATCCTATTTTCTGTTCTTTGTTATAAATTTTTTTGGCCTATAGCTAGGTTCCGTATCGGTCAAAGGAACTGATAGTGGTCTCATTAGTAATCGTTTGACCGGTCCCTTCATCCCGGATGTGGTTAGTTTCCGGACGTATGCCCTGAAACTGCTATTTGTCTAAAGACGAGATTTTCGCGCTAAAATGTTGTTCATGGATGACTTAAATTTATTATAATATTCTTCATTGTTTATGTAAAAAGGTACATTTTCATCTATATTTTACTCAAGTTTCAAAGTTTAATTTTTCTATCTATCTTTATGTGCTAATATAAACTGTGCGACAAACATCGGCGTCTTCCTCCCAAATATTATCAGATCCAAATTTTGCCAAGGACGTGGGTTCGATTTCAACTAGAAAATGTATGTATTTCACAGATATACCTACATATGTTTCAAGTACTTTGTGTACGTTAATTGTATATTTGCTTACTCCCTAGTGCCGAAGCTGTATCTACACAAAACAAAAAGGAAGCTCAGCTCAATATGGAAATTGCACCTTCATAAAAGAATAAAATGTAATCTAACTATTTATAATTCAAGAATCTGGATGAAGAAGATAACGAGAAAAAACCTCAAACCGATTAAGTTCTAACGAGGTGCATGAAGACGATTACAAAATTAATAATGAATTCATATATTTCATAGTAAACGTGTCGTGAAGGAAATGGCGAGCAATAAAGTGTGAACTGCAATTGCTCTGTAAATTATTATCATAATGGCGTATTCATAATAAAGAAGCGAATATATTAAAGCTGGTGCGCTGGTTTAATCCAACGAATTAAAATTTTATTTGGTTATTGACACTTGGCTTGACCTGGGAATCCAGGAACACACGTAGCACGTTGACGGTTCGAAACCCATCCATTGCACTACCGACGTGAACCCACTCGTAACACAAGCATTTACAACGAGAATGAGTAAATGAAAGCTATTTACCAAAAAAATGTTAATAATAAAAACATCGCCACTTTTTCCAAATATGCCTGAATAAATTTACTGGTTAGTCAATACCTGGAAATTCCAAAACTCGTAATAATGCGTTAAAATATTCTCTAGCGACACTTGGAATACCATCAATAATCTATACTAATATTATAAAGCTGAAGAGTTTGTTTACTTGAACGCGCTAATCTCAGGAACTACGGGTCCGATTTGAAAAAATCTTTCAGTGTTAGATATCCCATTTATCGAGGAAGGCTATAAGCTATATATCAGCACGCTAAGACCAATAGGAGCGGAGCAGAGATGAAAAATGCTACAAAAACGGGAAAAAATTAAATGCAAAAAAGCCGAGAAACCACGCGGGCGAAGCCGTGGGCGGAAAGCTAGTCACAGATATAAAGCGGAATAATGACGATGAAATCATATGAATATAAAATGATTACTCATCCTTCCTAACTAACCCTCTAGTACCTAGATTATATTATATTTGTCGCATTATCGTCACAGGCTATAAATAATAGTAATAATAAAAACATATTTAGGTACATACCTCCTTAAAAAACTTTCGGAAATGTAAGTAGCCATTTGAACACGCCCTTACCTCATAGCTTTAGCATTAAAGTTATTATGAATTTTAATGTGATTCTACTCTTCGTAGCGTAAAGGAACGAAGTATTTCCATAGAACAGGCCGGAAGGAGATGAGACGGACTCGATGTGTGTAAATTACAAATTAAAACTATTAATAGTCTCACTGTGGTGGAAATAAAATGCATTCTCCGGAATTATGCATTTATTGTTAAGCATAGAAGATTTATGATTTTAATTCCATATACAATTGTTCTTGAGGATATTGATAGGAAATCAATATGACGGTGTAAAATAACAGAGAAACTGAGCGAATCAGATAGCTGTTTGTAGAATAAAAACTACATAATACTGGTGAAGGAATGATATGGAAAAGGACGCATGAGTAATTATGATTAAGAATCATCATCATTAGCTACGTTATTGAAAATCAAACCTCTGGCAGAAAATCATATATGGGATTAAAAGAGTCGTAGGTTTAAAACCTTGTAAGAATGTTTGTCTCTGGTAATAGTCTTGTCTACAATTTCTACGACAGCATTTTAATCTATAACGTGTCACCCCGGGAAGCATTTTGTTATTCCAAATATGTTTACGAGCAAACCGGAGAGCCAGCGAATGTCGTATAAGATTATTCCATGTAATTAATAGTTGATTACACATCCGATTTCGACCGTTTTATTATAGTGGCCAGATGACTGTTTTTGATTGGCATTTGGCAGTATGGAATATTGACTTTAATTTCAAGCCAGTAATTATTACGTATGTTGATATCAGAGTAAATTAAGCAACCCACCACGACTTTCTGAGCATCTTCCACATCAAACGTTATTTTTCTATGCAAATTAATGTTAATGTAATTAAGATTGTAAGAAATTTTTATTCACGCATCTTTTAACTGATTATATTTTGGATTTACATAATTATTTATGTAACCAATTTTTCAAAATCTAATTTTTGTGACCTCACCACGGTCATAATATACCATTCATATGCTTAGAAAAGTAATCAAGTTATTAGAAGATTTCGATTTTGTACTGGTCCAATGTTAGCTAATCCATGTCTTAATTATTATTACTAAGATGACTCTACATACCATCACGCCTGTATTCCTCGAAGGGTTAGGCAGAGGTGTACTTAATATAAGTACATCCACAGTTCGCCGGTATGTTTAGGTCCCATGTAATCGGGGGCGAGCCTATTGCCATTCACCGGGCACAAATCCAGACTCCGAGCTGCTACTGAGAATTTCATAGAAAAACTCAATAACACTTTGCTCGACCTGGGGATCGAACCCAAGACCTCTAGAGTAGCAGTCGCGATTGGGATCACTAGACCAACGAGGCAGTCAGTAAGATGACTCTATCTTGAAAAATAACCAAAGAAAATATGTTTTGTGTGAAATGACATAAAATCTATTTTTATTCGTACGGTATTTTTGCAAAGGTGCAATTCCAGTAACCCTACTTCTCAGATCCAATAGAAAATACAAACCAATACCACTGGTGTCTAGGAGCAATTAGCAGTCTTGGAATCATTGATCTTAATTAGTAGAAAAAACCAAATACCTCTAATTGCTTTACCTATAAGAGCAATTACTGGCATCCGTACTGTTTAACGTTTACTGAGATTGAAGGAAAAACGTAATTCTGACGCATTAAGTTTTTCCTTGCTAGCTGATTATCATACTACACAAGTTGTAGGATCTAACTGTACAAAACGGGTCTTTATGATAGGAGCAAAGAAAATGATACCTTTTCTTAAAAAAGTATTTTTATGTGTCCATTGATATTTTACAAAATATTACAAGCTCAAACTACAACAACTGCTACAACAAAAATACATGTTAATACAGGGTTAAAATAAGCTTTGAATCCCGGAAAAAAAGCAAAAATCCAATGTAGTAGCAATCTGATATTGAAGCATAATTAACATCACTAAAAATTACCCCTCTTGCAAAGGAGAATAATTCATTCAATTGCTAACAAAATCACAGAATCTTAAATCGTGATGAACATTAAACTACCAATATAGAACTCAAAAAAGAAGCTAACGTCCTTGATTACAGAGATAGGGCATTTCTGGAAGGAACAAAGGTACGCGGTGTGGAAGCATCTAGGCGTGGTCAGGAGATGCAAATTGCACGACCTGAGGCCGGAGGGGCTAGACAAATGGCTTCGTGAAGCGACCGCACCGGTAGCACACGAACCCGTCCGCCTCAGGCCTCGTGTTTATATTTTACTGGCACCCGATGATGTAGAGTATGAAGGTTTTCATACAGAATTAAGGATTGATTTAAATCGGAAACTAGATCTTGGAACAAGTTTAGAAGTATGAGAATGTTGTTTAGGGACTTACTTAGGAGTTGTGAAAAGTTTTTCATTGAGCTGGAAAAGTATCAAATTGCATGTTTTGGGAAGATACAAAAAGGGTATTTGAATCTTTAAACTCCTTTTTCATTATTGAAGACGTTGCTGCTAAAACTATATGATTTTCTACCTGTGTGTGTTAATATCGTAAACAAATGATCTTAATATGAAACCATCGCCATCGCTCCGAATTCCGTTTAACCCAAAGAAACTCGAGCAAGCAAAGGCAACCGCTAATCACGTACAAAATTAAAGTAGACTGAGTGTGTAATGTAACATGCAAATTGTACGCCACAAGACAAATTGCTTCGTGAGGTCCCAACTCCCATGTACTCCACATCTATATCGTTTTATAATTCAAACAAGCCCCTGTATCGATCCCGGGAGATTTTATAAGGTACAATAAAAGATCGCGTGCCAGTTTTATGTCCTATCCCAGAAAACCTCTTATTTAGGAGGTACGGACTTTATTTGTTCCAGGAGAATGCATTTAGGAACACTAGGTTACGACGTGAGTCGGTAGAGTGTTATCGCGGTTTACGATTAAAAAATGGGTTAGTAATGTAAATTTGTTGAATAATAAACAAACTCATTGTTTAGGTTACATATTATGCTTTGTAAGATATGATACGATTTCATATTAAGGTTCGCATTCCAAAACATTATTAAATAATGGTGTAGGCATCATTTTATTTAATTACACATATTCCTGTCTATATCATTTTGTATTATAATATCATAGAACTAAAAATAATGACCCAGCTAAGCTGTGTTTTCGACAATAACTGCTTTTAAATAACACAACGTGGCTATAAACATCCCATTTTAGACATCATATTATACGACTGTACCCTCCCTAAATTAAATACAATCCCAGAAATATTTAATTTGCAATCAAAGAGTAAAAGGCAAATATGAATAATAAAAATTTAGAATAAAAGGTAATATATTTATAAAACATACATAATATGCATAATTTTAGAAACAAGTTGTCATGCTTAAAGATATGGTACTGATAAAGTTTGATGAAATATTACCGGAATAGTAAACAGTAATTGACCAAAAGATACAGCAATTACATCGACTATTATTACGCCAGTCTAATTTAAGACAGAATTTGATACAAGAAGTAATTAGGTTCCGTTATCAGTATATGAACTCATTAGGTCAGTTATTATTGTTAAAATATTGAACATAGGTCTTACAAAAAGAGCGTGATAGACTTCGATCAAGAAGACTTTTTCTGTATCGCTAAAACTACTGATAAAATAATTTCAAATCTACATATTTTAATGAGAGTGGTGGTACGTGTCGAATATATAAGTTTAGGCAGGCGTAGTTTACCACGAGCTTCATGTATAGTTCTAATTATGTAAAAGTATTTTTATGGTTTTGCAAACAAACTCAGAACTCGTTTCATCACGTACGTCGGTAAAACAAATGTCAAAGTTTCTCTTGACTGCAGGTCTACAAAATTCGAACACATTTACAAGAGCAGTCAGTAGAAAATATTTACCAAACCAATATGTAAGTGAAATACTTGTTCAAATAACTGCAAACATATCTTTGAATCCGAGCGTCGCTGTTAAACGGCTACAATTCCAACTCACATATCAAAATGCTGAAAATCATTGCTATTCTGTAGCGCAATGTAATATCATTTCCAACGTTATTATTACTTTACGGACAGCAAATTCTAAAATATACTCGCAAGCCGCGTCAGGCATTCAGTGTAATGGCGTTGCAACTTTGAAATTATATCTCGCGAATGTTGACTCTCGCCGCGGGCGAGTCCATCGCTCATTGCTCAGCACAACTCAAACACCGGGAAAATTAATACCAAGTTTACATCGTTAGCTGTTCGCTTTTCAATTCACTTCTTAGCAGATCGTGTTTCGGGATCGAATATCGGCCAACGGGCGTCTAATATTCTACGTGACTTCTTCGAGCGGTAATAGATCGACTTGTAAAGATTCCATTAAGCTCACAGAGTTTTTTTTCTTCGAGTGTCGTGTACCTTGTTCTATTGTTAGAGAGAAATCGTTCGTAACGGTTATACTTTTCCGCATTTTCTGCGTTCTTATTGCGCATTGGATAAGTTTTTGCTACGTTGTGTTGAAAATTCAAAGCTTCATGTTTTCTTCATTTTGTATCTATTTTAGGTTAATCTTTAGCTGCAAATCAGGCAAGGCGAGAAGAATTAAAGTAAGTTTACTTTCGAAAAACGTTTTGATCTTGTTCTGTATAGAAGGAAAAATAACTTTATCTGTTTATTTACACTTTGATGGCTTTAGGGAAATTCCCACGCGATTTATGCGGAGAGCAATTTCCTCAAAGCCTTATAGTACTTAAAGCCTACGGTTTTTTTTTTCTATGCTTCTTTTACAATACCTACGCGCTGTCTTCCTTCCAACTTCAACCCTATAACATACCATCACGCCTGTATTCCCCGAAGGGTTAGGCAGAGGTGCACTTAATGTACACCCACAGTTCGCCGGTATGTTTGGGTCCCATGTAATAGGGGGCGAGCCTATTGCCATTCACCGGGCACAAATCCAGATTCCGAGCTGCTACTGAGAATTTCATAGAAAAACTCAATAACACTTTGCTCGACCTGGGGATCGAACCCAAGACCTCTAGCGTAGCAGTCGCGATTGGGACCACTAGACCAACGAGGCAGTCAATCAAAGTTCAACCCTATATTTTTATGCAATTCAGCTCACGACAGTTCTAGTCGTAAAGATTCAAGACTTCATTCTTCCAGTTCAATCGAAAACAAGCGTAAATTGGTCGTGAACGAACTTTTATACGTCAGCGCTGAACGTGAGTGTAAAGCCCGGGCTATGAATAAGGTGGCGCATAGATTGTCAGATTTACCGATTCGATTTCATCGGTTAAAGTGATTCATAATGGTTTCGTTCTATATAAATCAATCAGGTTCTTTTGATTTTTTTTACTGTTACATAAATTTTACCTTCAGAACCTGCAAAAATACTTGTTATTAGAATTAGCATTTCTAATATTTATCATAACCTATTAATCAAGTTTTTGTACTTCAATACTTAATTTAATTAAAATTAATTATAACCGTACCATAAATATAATTGGATGGGCATAAATTTATAATAAAATCGACCATAATATCAAAACGCAGATCAATATCAATTCCAATATCGATTAAATAAATAATTCATAATCCATAACTACAACAATCGCAATACGATTCCACGACTAAAAGTCGCAAGCGCGGGCCGCATCTAAGAAGTGCACAGTGCAACGGATGGACGGGAGTGCACGTTCTCAGAATAACAAATAGGTGGTTGCGGGAAGCGGTCGCAAGCAATCAGAATTGTGGTTGGACCCACAGGACGATTTGTGAAGATTAATTAGCAAGGAGGACGAATTGAGGTTACTGTTTTAATTAGTCTAAAATTTCGGATGAGGTTTTCTAAAAAAAAAGATGCAAATTTTGAAGTAGCTGTGTTAGAAATAACAAATACTCCTAAGAATAAGAAAGTAATGAGTAAGCTTTTTAATAATATATTGTTACCTCGAATTGGCACCGAGCATTAATAAAATGTCATCATTTATAATATTTTAAGACATTAGGCGTACTTGGATGAGATGAATCGGAATGGTGGACGGTTCCACGGAACGGTGGATGGCACAAACTTAGTGAGGCCTATAGGCAGCAGTGGGTGAAGTCAGGCTGTGGATGATGATGATGATGAAGATGATGATGAAGTACTGATATGCCTAGTGCAACGTGCACTGGTAAGTGTATACATAATGTGACAGGACGTAGACGTAGAAAGTTCGGTAAAACTTTAAAATCTATATAATAAGTTCGATTACATAAAACCACAATTTGAAAGGTTCTGGATACCTAGGTGGTTTGCTACATATCTTTACCTTTAAACTCCAAAAATTTTAGGAATAGCACAAAGAATATAAATTGTTTAATTTGCTAAGCCATCAAAACTGTGGTTTTACCCTACAACCCTACAAGAAAATTTCGAGCACAATGAAATGAATTAAGGATAGCAATTTAACTGAACTTGAATTTTAAATAGGCTCTCTTATTTGTGTTGGTTTTAATTATTTAACTTTTTTGAAATTCAGACATGTAGGTAATTAAACCATTATTGTATTAAACCCACATTTACTTACACATTATAAGGCTTAGTAACTAACCGCACTGGCTTAACTTTTATTCGAATAACTTTCTCCAATAAGTTATCGTAACCTTAATTATCTTTATAAATATTAAAATTGTCAATCGGTACTGGTAAATTTGCATTTCCATTCTGTTTACTTAATAAAAATACTCCTCCAAAAAAGGTAATATTTATTTAAAACACACTGCAATCAAAAATCACCCAAAAATTAGTACCTTGTACAGCAATAACTTTGCAACCGCCATAAGATTACCATCGTGAGCATATGGCACACAGTTGGTCGCTGTGGTTGTAAAAATTATGGCGCACGGGAGCAAGACGACATGCTCGTAAAAATTGATGGACATATTTTAAAGCCCGAATATTGTCAACCCTTTGGCTTTCGCTGGCATTGTGATCGCGTTATCTTCACGGTTGGTGAATTTGTGGGGAGAGCTGAGCTAAATACGATAGTACCGGCTGATTCATTCAGAATGTTAGTGATATAACGATAAAGTATTAGACTATATTTTATTCAAATAATATTACGTACAATGACGCCTGAATTCCACGAAGGGTTAGGCAGAGGTGTACTTATGTACACCCACATTTCGCGGGTATGTTTAGGTCCCATGTAATAGGGGGCAAGCCTATTGCCACTAACCGGGCACAATTTCAGACTCCGAGCTGCTGAGAATTTCATAGAAGAACCCAGTAACACTGCGTGACGTGGGGATCAAACCCAGGACCTCTAACGTAGCAGTCGCGCTAAAGACTAGACAAATGAGGCAGTCAAATAATTTTCATCGTACCATACTATGTTAACTAGTTCGAATTCATTAAAAAAAAATAAGTGTGTTAGTAACTATTCTACTACTATGTGTACAAACCTACTAAACATTTAAAAAAACAGTCAATACAAAAGCTTATTTATGAAGTCAAAATCTATTTACTTAACTGTTAGTTTTAAGCCGTGAAGCATAAAAGTATGAAGTCCGAACATAATAATAATATTATTTACGTCATCGTATCAACATTGACCCATATTTTTAACTTAAAACTATAAATGAACCATGTCTATCGGAAATGATAGTCAAAGTGACTGACAAAACTATGTTAAATGTTGAAAATATCACACTTAACACCTGACAATATTTCACGAGTGTCAAAGCCACAAAAACTGACGATAAACCTGAGACATCTTTAAAAACGAATCCCACTCATACACTACGTGTACTTAAAACCCAAAAATCAATCTTCGGCCAAAAAACATCGTTTCTCCCCATTTCACACACACTTCACAGGTCTAAAGTTACTGCCCTAACCCACGAGACATGACGACAGATGACGCGTAAACTGCGGGGCGTCGTCGTTGAGTAATGAACGCTCGCCCATTACTCATTACCGGCCGTGACTTGCCCGTGTGACGGGGCCTTTATTTCAGCGCTGCACTACTGTTTGTAATGATTTATGCATCGTCGTATTTTTATTGTTCAGTTATGCTATCAATCAGTTTCTTAGGTTAAAGGAGTAAGAGTATGTCTTACTCCTGTTTTGATTATTTTCTTTTAAGTACGAAATATTTAAGTGACAGTAATAAAACCAGGCATTTTTATTTAATCTTACATTGGAGAAAGGTTTTATGAATGGTTTGTGAGAATTACTATTAAATGTTTAAAAAAAGTTTCCATTTTAAAAGCACAAATAATAACTTGAAAGTCCTAAACTGAAAAATTTTAAATGGGCAATGAAAATATCGAATACATAATATATAGAAATAAACATTTATTTGCTACTAATAGTTGAAATTAAATTAGTTAGCACTTAATTAGCCTAGTATTAAAATAAAACGTGGATTGTACAAACGCCAAGCAGTTTATTAATTTTAACCAAGAGCCTACGTGAGCGAAGTCACAACTTGAAATACAATCCATTAATAAGGCAAAAATAGTTAAAAAGACAGTCATGCTCTTTGAAATGTGATCTCATGATTAATATTCAAGACTAGGATTAAATGACATCATCATGCAAACCATAACGCCTATATTGATGCTTAAATATAAAATTCAACATGGCGCTAAGGAAGGAAGTAAGCACTACATAGAAACGTTGATAATAAATTTGGAAACCTATAAATCGAAGAATGATTAGCTCCCTCGAGATTATTACTGACAAATGTAACATAAGCTTTCTATTGTATCCAATCCTATTGAACTGTTAAAATTTGTAAGAATACTCGAGATTCACAAAGATATTTGTATGCAATAACGGTACGCCCTCCAAACATCTGTAGTAGCGGAGAAAAAAGAAATCCACATCGATAATGTTACTCGTATTACTTGAAAAGTGAGAGAAATCAACGCTCAGATAAACGATAAGGTAATAACAGAAGCCGATCCTATCTTTTGTGCCCTTTTGTTACGCGACGAATACAATGCAGTTGTAAATTTTTGGGTTCTTAACTCCACAATGTTCCCGTCATTAATCTATGGCCGTTGTAACTTGAAGCGGGGTTGGGATCTTTTGTACCTGCTCCGCTCCTCGCCCCTTTGTACCCTGACATGTGCGGGGCAGGGACAAAAACCTTGCACAATATTGTCTGCCCCAAGACATCGGGTGATGTGAAAATAATATCATAGAATATAAAGCAAAATATTCCTAAAAAGCCTACTCTTTTTCCATTATTCAGCGAAGATTGCTATCTCGAAAATTTGCAAAGTTGCGATAATGTAGTTCATCCTATTCTGAAACAGCGGTGTATAGTTAAGTACTATTTTTAAATATGTCACCCGCAACCACATATAAGCTTTTTTTGACACGTCGTTTCCACTAAGCCCTTGACATGCATTAACGCCTAACATCGACGCGCACTTTTTCTGTCAAATCTCCAGATGTGAGTGCATCATTAAAATCTTCTATGGCACCAAAAAGATCAAAAGTTATCTCCTCGGTTGGAGAGGTTCCCTCTTGCCCCTGCGTCCCTTTCCCCCACAGGTCCCTTATGCCGCGACAGTTAAAGTCGGACGGCCGTGAGGGACGGTCGCTGCCACCCGGGCGTCCCAACCGCGTTGCGTACGATACCGCAGATTTCGTGAAAATTGTTTTCCTTAGTGTCATCTGCATACGTGAAGTGAAACTGATTACGTTTTGATAACTGTGATGGGATTTAATGTGCGTTTGCACCTCCGACGGATGTGAAAGATTTTTTTAAGTTTTTAGTGGAGCTCTTGTGGATTGTTTTTATTTTGTAAATCGCCGCTGATGCATTCTATTTTGGCTGTTTTATTTGGGTAACTATTTTGGTATAATTTGTAATCAAATTTTATTTTATGAAAGCCCTTCATCGTTTCATCACCAGTGCTTAATAAAAATGTTGTCTGTTAGAAACTTAATGTTTATCGTGTGCTCAACCATTCGTAACAATAAAACAATTCGTATCTTTCTCTTGAGTGTTCCTATATACTTTTCAACCAATTATATGACAGATAGTTTTGATAAAACAAGATTTACGACTTGAACTGCGTCTAAGGAGATATGGAAGTCGGTCACGGATTTATCAGAATCTTACTCAAATGACGGCACCAACAACTATTATGTAGCTTTTTTACGAGTCACAACGGTAAAAGCGAGTCGAATTATGACGGTAGGAGAGACTACATCAGATAAGATGCAACAGCATAAATAGGCTAATGTCAATTCCCATTACGATGCTTTGTCACGTGTAGAAGATGGTCCAGGCGATATGAAAGGAAAAGCTCTAACGATCGTTCTTGTGATTTTGGTTCTGATACCGGTAATTGTGCGGTAATGTAGGGTGCAGTTAGTGTTCTATAAGCAACAGTTTGTGAGAATTTAAAGATGTTACATTTTATAAACACATGGAAATAAATTAACATTTTGAATTTTATTTCCATTTGGTTTAATTATTATTCTGTGTAAAATACTTTTATAGATAACAAGTAATGTTTGAGTTTACATATTTCATTGATATTTTTATCGGATGTTCCCAAATTATGTTTGATTGAAAAGTCACTTTACTCTTTCGCTTGTAAGTTCATTAACTATGTTATTATGATCGTTATCTTTTTTGATGCTATTCCAATTTTTGGACGCTTTAACCTAGGAGCTACCAATTTCATCGATACTTCTTTGCAAAGTTCAAAAGCTCATATCGTAAAAACTACGCATTCTGATTTATTATTTAAACAAATTTAAAATAAACTTGTTTCTAGCAAATATAAGATATTTAAATAAAATAACTTTTTACGATTTTATCGCTTAGTACCTATTACTTTTTATTCGAACCGTAAAGAATTCGAAACGGTGGAAACTAACTACATAATTATTTAAAATCCATAAAAAGTACCTAGTTCCGATTTCAAATTTGATGCAATGTTTGAAGTCGATAGAATTGTTATTCAATGAAAAGTTACTGACCCGTCGTCGTTTATCAATTACAACAACACCCTTTCCATCAATCGATGTTACTACGTTCAAAAGATGATAAGCAGCTGATAAAGACTGTTTGCTTCATCCTTGTAAATGTTCGGTTTTTAATTGACTCCATACATTATTGCACTTGCCATTTCTTTAATTTTACTAACGTTACTAGAAATACTTCTTTGCAACGTACGGATTACATTCAACAACATTCTACTAATGATAATGTCAAATTTTTCACACATAACTATCTATTTCTAAGACAAAAATGACCTCTATATTTGGCCTTAGAAGTACTACATTGCGGTATTGAGAATTTATCGTAGATAATTGTAAGTAGGTACCTACAAGCCCTTCTAACGTGGCCAAGGCAGTTATTAATTGAAATTCGTATGAAGTTTAATGGTTATGTGTAGCTACAGTGATTTATATGTGTTTTTTATTGGTAAATTATATACCATACTATTATATATGATTGTCTATCATAAATATATTTAGGTGAACACGAGTTAGTTTCTAACAAAAAATAAAAATTGTTCAAAGCTGTAGACTGACATTATTCGTGCGAAATAAATTTAACGTCGGTTAATATTTTAGATAGCTACCTATAATTGTTCATGCTCATTGATATTTATAAATGCTAATGAATAATTATCTAAAGATTACTATTGCACCAGATCAGTACCTACCTAGTGAGCAACTTAAACATTTAGAAGTATAGGTAATGTTTAATGAGACCAATTATATTTTTAAGGAGGCATATCTATTAATATCTAGTATTACAGAGGTAAACTTTGGGTTAAAATGCGACTTAATGGTGAAAAAAAAAACTATGCAATATTTTTTGGAAAAATCACTTTAATTCATTAAAGAACCATCACCCTCCTAAGGATGTACCAATTTTCTTCTGCTGTATCTGTTAATTATTCCTTGATAGGTTAAAAGCATTACATCGAAACTTTTGCAAATAGGTATCTTGTTAATTTAAACGCAAATATTTGAGTTCCTTTGCCACTCTATTGATCATTAAATTGCATGGTTGTGACAGTAAAAGGCACGTAAGTACGATAAACATCACGGATTTAGAAACATATCTAGGACAGGTTACTTATTTATTAACAGTTACGGATGTAAATTCATGTGTGTCTTGTTTTGTCATGTCAGTCATGCGTAGTCCACATGTGTTGGAACTCTAAGGAAGGGATCCTGAAAGTAAATAAATAATAAGCCGTCGCTACGATCATTGCAACACGAATGTTCATTAAACATGCAAAATCTTTGCAAAAAGGTTTGTATAACGTTGCGATAACATTACCCACGGAAGCTCTTATCGGAGAGTTCCGTAACTGAGCTATGTGGTGGGCAAGTAATAAAGTGAATTGCAAACCTGCGATTGCGATGTTCGATTGTCGCAGAATTAGGTTGCGATCGCGACAAAATATTGAATGGATCGATGTTATTGATAGGCTTCACCCATCGATAAGGTTAGGTTACGAAACAGCAAACATTAATGTTAAAATTGTGTGGTAGGTTCGTAAAGTAAGCGATTTGATCGAAGATAATTTGATGCAAATCGTGGATTTATTTATTCAGATAAGATATGTAGATAATTGTAAAGTATATGGAAATATACCTTATAAAATACTGTGCTTGTGCGGTCAAATAAATAAGTTTGAAATATTACTAAAAACCGGATTTCTTTTGATAAATAAATATACTAGTTAACAATATTTTGTGAATTTTGAAATAGAATTATTAAGTAAGGACAGGAAACTCCTTAGTAAAGGAACTCGTTGAATTGAAAACCAAATCTTTAGATCTATGAAAGAGAAAACCCGAAAATGTCGCAACCGAAAATAGGACGAACTAATCTAAAGTTAACATCGGTCGCACGCACGCAGTTCGCCTTATTAACGTTGAGGAAAGGTAGCAGGATCCACCTTGTAGCCTTACAATTTGTATGCTCATCTCATTGGCTAATGATCGGAAGTTTGGGTAAGTAGACGATGTTTGAACATTTCATTACTTCGATTTTTGATGGTTCGTGGTATAAGAGAACAGCGAAATGGAGCGAATGGATATTTTCAAGAGTTCAGCCAAAATTAGATATTTGTGACGCTATCGTATATTTTTCATATCTCGAATTTTAACGTTTTAAGTTTTTGTGCTTGTATTGTGTAATTGAATTATTCATTGCAATTATTTGAGCAGTTTTCTCGTAATGTCTTCTTTACAACATTCTTACTTTATGAACATAACGTGACCGGCATAAATAATAATCAACAAAATGTAGGGTAGCTGTTGATAATTTGACATTAGGACGACCAACACCTCAGTCCACCCGTGACCATGGATGCTGTAAAGGATCCGAAACGTCGGGAATTTAAAAATATCAATATAACGCGATAAAATCCGTAAAAAGTAGTTTTATTTCAATAACTTGATTGTTAAATCTAATGTTACTTTTAATATTATGTAGGTTGTCTAAGTATCCGACATTGAATTTACACATATATATTATACTTTATATGGATATCTATTCTTTACGCACACTACCTAATAGTGTGCGTTAAATTGAAATTATAAAATGATTTTTTCTGTCAATATCTATTGCTTTAAATGATCAAGTCGCTAGTGACACTTATAAATTTTCTATGCAGATTGAACTAAATTATACTGTACATACTTTATATCACTTTATATGAATTTATGTTGACACGACTATTTAATAGGTACCCAGCAAATAATAGAATCCAAGTCAAATGCCATAAATACAAATTTGCGACTTTTTTTCATAAATCAATATGAAACATTCAAGATAACGACATAAACGTGAACTTTGTCGAATTTATCAGCAAAGTCATCAACTAAACTCGTCTATTGTATACTATAACACATGATAAAGAATGTAATTAAAAAATATTATGACATGATCTTGATATCACTAATTGGTAGCTCGAATTACCAAACATTTTATTTTAACAAACATAAAATCGATAAAACATCGTTATTTGATCCATTACTTGCTTGCTACGAAGTCTTACACCACTTGGCGCACTCATTATGTGATGTTCATCAATACTTGCTGCATCATGATCAGTTCTAATCATAATGGCCTTAGAAATTTAGGCCAATTGCTCTGTTTACCTTGATTGTATGAGATCTGATTGATCTTCGACTGTATTGTTATGATAATCTAGTTCAAAAGGAGAATAGTAACTGACAGAATTAGATCACCGGAAGAAGAATCTACGTTATACGTTGTGATATTTTCTTTTATGGGAAATAGTATATTTACATGTCATCATTCTATTTGTTAATAAACCTGATAATTTTGCATGACTATTTATTATAAAGCCACCTTTAAAATTGGGTTTCTTTTTGGTTATTGTTTTAGGAGTTATGATGAGATGAGAAGTCTTCAATTATAAACATTATGTGTAAGACTTAAGCAAAGTAGACAACTCAGTAGCAAATCTTTTTAAAATCCAAGTACGAAACACTATGCTAAAGGATATTCTAGAAATATTTTTTCAAGTTAAATACAGTAAAGTGACTACGTCAAAGCCAAAAGAAAAGTTTTTCTTTAGCAACTGCACAGCAGTTTTTACTTAAATATAATTTAAGACTGGCTCTTTGTTTTAAAATCTTATGAGTAAAAGTCCTTTAGTATCTACACTATCTACATAGACTCTGTTTTGGATTTTATAATAAAATAATATGGTCTTGTTAATTTAACGATAATTTCAAGGTTTACGTGATTATAACAGCTTCTAAAACTTTCATCGATGCTTTAGTAAAAACAATATTTGACCCTCAGTCTTTGAAATATTTTGTATAAACTGAAACGTCGTTAATCTAGTAATCCTAGACTTGACTGCTACGCTTGAGGTCCTGGGTTGGAATCCCCGGTCGATCAAAGTTATGGAGTTTTTTTTATGAAATCCTCAGTAGCAGCTCTTGGTCTGGATTTGAGCCCGGTTAATGGCAATAGGTTCGCACGCTATTACATGGAGCCTAAACACACATAAGTACGCCTTTGCCTAACCCTTCTGGGAAAACAGGCGTGATGGTATGTTATGTTAATTTGTATTATAACATAGTAACCAATGACGTAATAAAATTTGTAGCAATAATTTAACCAACGCGTAACAATGACATATTTGACAGTTCGTTTGAAATACAACGTTCAGCAGCCGAAGCAGTTAATACAACATTGTTGCAACAAGAAGCAATAACAATCCAATACTGGGTTTTATGTTACTGGAATGTTGTTACCTACAATGTAACTCCAATCTCATTCTTAAAACGGAAAGGGCGTATACGAAATTATATCACACATTGAAAATCGAAATAATGGTAACGTTTGTTTTAGCTGCGATAGTGTCTTCGTCTACCAAACACTTCATAGGACCGACTGGTAAAATACCATTCAATACTGTTCCTATAGTTTTGCTATGTTGTAAAATTTTATGAATACTCTGTTGTTGTGGTCTTGACTATTTATCGGATTCGAAGTATCAACAGCAGTAAAGTGATGGGTTTGAAATGTTACTTGTAAGCATAACAGTATTAAGTAGCAAGGAGGTCACCTTGTGTTATCAATACTAAGTTTATTCTTTATACAAAATACAATCCACATTTTTTTTTTATTTAGCCATTTATTCCGCTGAGTAGGAATAAGCTGCGCATTGTCAGCAGATGTTCAATCTAAGGCTGAGCGATACGCGAACCTGCTGATACTATGAAGAGGCTGATGAAACGTTCTTTCACCTTCTAGAGGAATGCGGACCGCCGATACACAAGCGCAATGCACAAACGCTGAACGCTTAACATTTACTCAATAATCAAAAATGTTAAATACGTATGATGTAAAGTTTGTTCATACACTTACCACATTATTCAAATTCCGAGTCCACAAACTGTTTAATCAAGTCGATCTTTTCCATTATCTTTGTTTTCATCATAAACTTTATTAAAACCAGTAGCTACTGGTTGATAATCTCTGTCATTATCAAGTGCTTAATTACCATAGTTTAGAACATTTAAGCACTAATTTAGTTGCTTAATAATTTTGATGTGTATCTTGTTGACACTTTATTAAAAGCTTTGTGAACTTTGTTCCTCAAAAGTAAAATCTGTAGTTGAATCGCTATGCGTAGCTTCATCGATACGATGTTTATAGTAAAAGTTCCGTTAGAAAGCCGATATAACAGTAACGTGCTAGTTTAATGATCATAAGTGTGTATAGTAATGACAGGTGGCTATACTATTGTTAATAGGAGTACCACAGTAACCCATTTCTCTCAGTCATCTCTTACAACTTGCGTGGGATTGTCAGCAGCTGATGCAGTATTTATTTTTCATTCAAAGTACTAATAATTCTTTATTTTCATTAGCATCTTCAAATGAATCTCTACTAAGTACATTTCATTCTTACAATATAAAATCTCAGATCAAATAAAAAGTTATGATTGAACTTTGTGAACAAAGAAGTGAGGCCGGTTAAAACTACGCCTAGCTGTTTACAAACACAATTTTACACTACATAGCAATACCGAAACTACGCCTTATCTTGTCAGTCGAGCTTTTGATAGCTTGATAGCTCGACTGACAAGATAAGGCGTCCATCTTAACTTTTTATTAGATATGAGTATTAAATATTATGTTCGCGTCCTTGAAATTTTTGTGCCCGCAGTAAAACTTTCTTTGCGGTCTCTTTGATCACGCCCAAACTTTTTGTAAGCAATACTTATTACGGTTCTTGAAAAAAATATTCATACATCATGTCCAATTTCTATAAAATATGTTTCGTCACACCAAATCGGCTTTTTACCACAAGCCTCTACTTACCGGTCTATAATAGGGCCATTTATTTTTTCCCCAAAAACGGCCCTAAAGGGTCCTATTAGTCACGGTGCGGTGCCATACAAAAGTGTTCTGGCTAATGACGCGGTGGGCTTGTACTTTGGGATATGATCAGAAATATGGGCTATCGGTTTTCCGAAAGTTTTTTGATGGTTGAAATAAATGTCAGTCGGTTTTTGTTTCACTTGTTGAAGAATTTTGGGACTATTATTTTTGATTAGAAACGGTTCTACATATTACTTTTTTGACGTGAAGCATTCTTGTTACATCAGAATTGGAGATTAAATATATCTAAGACAGGTTTACATATTAGTAATGCTTTTTGTTCTTACTTGTCTATGATATATATATGATCTGAAACATGGCAATGCCGATGCGACGTTGAAACAAATAAAATACGACATTGTATTATTAGTTTTAAGATTCATATTTAATAGTATTGAATGAATAGAATGTACACACCGGCAATTTTAAATAAAAAATAAAATAGAAGAACAATTTAATTATTTGTCTTAGCGTTCACACTACACGCAGTGCACAATAAGCGTACCAATACAAAGTCGTCTTAAATAAATATTGGCCTAACTTTCCAACCTTATTGTTTTAGGTGATGCGAGCGCGCAAGTGAACATGGCGCGGGGGGGTGTTGTGCTCCTCGTGCTATGGGTGGCCGTCGCCGCCGACAAACATGGTAAGTACCACGAGCTTTTTTCTCCTTTTTGTTTTACGGGTAAGGTTAACGTGAGGTAGGTTTCGCTTTATGTAGAGTAATAAAACAAATAATTATGATATTTATGATTGGCGGTATGTAGCAACATTGAATCGATACAGGTTTTATCTGTATGATCATTTCTTAATATGTGCCTACATTCGAATGCATTAATGAACCAGTTCCACAATCTTTGCATATAAGCCTTAAACTCTAAATCACATAATAATTTATTACTTCACAGATTTTAAATACTGAGGTAATTTACTTCACCAAAATGCGTTTAGTCCGTCAAAAATGTATACGTAAAACTTTTGCGCAAAATATTCATTAAAATTCTAATCCCCAACTTCCAAGAATTTAGGTCACAGTCCTTAATTTAAAAAGTTTCATCTCCATATCTTCACGGTTAATTACCAGCCATGATTTATGGAGAGGCGAATTTCTCCCCGTGAAACATCGTTTTATCTGTGACCCTAAAAATCTAAGTGGGGTAACAAAAAATGATGAAAAAACTGCAGCGTTTGCACCTAATCTTGGATCTGATAAAGAAGGCAAAAAGTGTAACTGTCACCATCGGATCGAAGATATAAAAAACATAAGATATAATGCTACAGTCGAGTGGCAAAAAATGAGAAATAGTTTCTCGTCACGACGCGATAATGCAACTACAAACACGAAATCGTCTGTATTGGGGGCGTCAGTTTTGATGCTTCGTTGTAAAATGTTAGAAATACATTCGTGTTGTCACTACGCTTCTTCTAAGATTGACATGTGAGGACAGTTAATCAAACTGTATTATTTGAACTTTGTAATGGATTTTCCAAACATTATGACATGGCGTTTTGTTAATCTGTCATGATCGCAATTGAATAAATTGAATTGAGTAAGCAAAAGAATCAATATTTTCTGTCTTCATCTCACAAATTATGTTGAAATATTTTTGGAGAAAACTGTTATTTTGTTATTAAATGCTAGTAGCACTTTGGTAATTAAAAAACTCAGAGTATGGTCACTGTATGATCATCAAAGACATAGTTATGATCAAACAAAATATTCAGTGACCACTATCAAATTTTAATCACAAAACATTACCTTCCCATTTAATTTTTTAATTTCGCGACATCCAGTTTAAACATCAGTGCCTTATCTGGTGCTACTTTTATTGTACAAAGCAAAGCCAAAGCTTAATGTATAGGTATATCGGTCATGCATGTACCTCCGTGTGAAAATTACATTTCGTTAATAAAAGAAAGAATCGATATTCATGTGAGATCGTTTAGAGTGTGAGCTGGTCACGATTTTTTAAATGGTAACAACTAACAATGCGTAAGTATATGGATAGCAAATGTTATTGAGTTTAAATTAAAACTTTGGAATAAGATTCAAAAATCAAAGTTGTAAATATTTTTTATGTTGATGAATTTATTGTTTAAAGATTTACAAAAATGATTTCTTCAAAATGGAATTTAAATACTTATAACATATTAAACTGAAATAAAACAACTGATAAAATAAAATACATATTTAGTTTGATACTTACAATCCTACAGCCGCTTATTGCCCACCTGCTTCAAATAAAAAGTAAGATGAAACACAAAACTTGGTAAATTTTAGAACAAAAACTGAAAGGACCATTTCCAAAAAAAAAACATCAAGATTAAATTAAAGCACGTCGAAAAAGAATTTGAAGATCCAAAATTAGCAAATATGCATTTCCCCGTTACCGCGAAAAAAATCTATTCATCCATTAAAATTGAAATCGGAAACGACCACTCGAAAGCAGCTGTTGGCGTGAATGAAACACAAAATAATAGCGAAATACTCCCAGGAGAAGCCATGAAGCATTATAACCCGACTAACAAAGGGATTATCTTGTTTGGGAACCTCTTGACTGGCACTCTATGTATCGTATTACCATTGAAGTTTTTGTGGGTGTGGTCCAAGTCGGGGTGAGAATTCGGCGGGATTCAAAGAAATTTTTGGAGCACTTTTTGCACCTTGTAGAGTATAATACGTTAACGGTCCACTAGTTTTGGTAATTTGAAATGTATGTATTGTAGAAATTGTCACATTCTGGTTTTTAACACTTACGCGAATATTAGACATTGAAATAAAATGCTGTAAAGGATCCGAAACGTTGGGAATTATATAATATCAATATAACGCGATAAAATCCGTAAAAAGTATCGCTAGTATTTCGAACACTTTGCACAGTTGTTATTTGTACTGTATTATCTATAGATCTTTCAAACTGTGTTCTAGATTAAAGACTTGTTGATTGTTTTAGAAAATTCCATATCGATTGCGAAATCGTTACTAGACCGTGAGTCAATTAATTGAAATTACATTGAATGAAATACCTTATCTTAAACTTTACTGGACAATATACAATACAATTATATCAGACTGTGTTTGACCTACCTACTCCAGTGCAAAGGCCTCTTTATATGTATGAGAAGTGAACAAGCATTAATCATCACATTTGCTCGTTGTTTATCTTAGGAGTGCATTAAGGGTTCAGGCTTTAAAAAACTTATTTTTAAAATAATGATTTTGTTTTAAAATTTCATATATAAAGTGTTTTAAATTATATATGTTTTAATATCTATATATCTATCTCCGTAAAACACAATTTATTGTAAAACCAATAATAATGTTACCTAAATGTCTGGAAATGTAATTATTTTTGAGTAATAAATTTATTCTTATTCTTATTCTTATACGTATGTCTGTTAAGCACAACCTCACGTTTTCACGAGCAAACGCTTCAGAAAACATTACTTAGGCTGTTAGAATAAGATATACATTTAACATCGTTACTCTATCAGTTTTTACTTCTTCTTCGTCTACTTCCTTTTATAAAATTATTAACATTTAGAAAATAGTTCTCATTTTCAACCACCTCGTCACCAAACGACATCACATCACAATGCTCGTCATAGCTCGTTTATTTCGAGCTTCGAGTATCCCCGCCTACAGTGCCATTAAATAGATCGAGTGCATCTTTTTACGTCTCTCGGGCGCTAAGTGCATTTGCTAGTAAACTGCATCAACCATCGTCTTGGTGACGTGTGTATGCTACAGATGTTTGGTAATGCATCCGCTTATTGTGTTAATGCTCGCGAAATGAACATTTGTGTTATCTTGTTCCGTGTTATCTTTACACATCTTTTGCTTTAAAGAGGCAGCCCTAAGTGGTCTTGGGACTGTCTTTGCTGGAATAACGTTGACACCAGTCGACGTTAAGTGCTTTATATACATAAACACATGTGATAGGATAACTAGACCCATATTTTCTTACGTTGTATGAATGGACAGCATCTGTTTACTGAAGACGGGGTTATAAATTCGAATTTTGGTTTAATGGTTTAATAGAATAGAACTTTAATTTAAACATAAGTATAATTATCAGTATCATATCAAACTATACAATTAACTAAAAAAATATTAATAAATAAATTGTGATATTCAATTCGATCGGTATAGATCTTGCTTCCTGCAGTAAAGATGGATTACGTAAAGTTCAAGCTGTATTTGTTAGCTATCGTAGAAATTAGAAGGTTTTAAGACTGTTTGTCTCTAATCTTGACGGTCCTCATTCGTAACAGCTTCAGTGTAGTCTAGAATTAGCCTCCTTTTTACTTCGAAAGGCTGTAACGGCAATCAATTCAATTGTTGGGGTATTTTCTTGCTATCACAACGTTTCTACGTAAGCAGTAAGCGTTGTTAGGTAATTCTCATTTATTTGTTCTGACCGCATAGCAACACGCTATGTAAATACAACTGCATTCCTGTTTTATATACCTACGCTCATAAAGTATAAAGGTTCTGTTATCGCTCAAGTGAATAGGGTACCAACCGATATCGGTGCTATTACGGCCAACTTTTAAAAGAGCACCATATAGCCACTTAATGCAACAGCTACATCTGTTAAGTATCAGTGATAGAATCCCTTAATAAAGTTAATGGGAATATTCACTTTTATTTAGATACATAAATAGTGCTTAAGATTTGGTATTAAGATAATGGTGTAGTTGAATAAATGGATCTGGTTATATGACTTTCAATATAAGTGGATAATAACCTGAGTCGTTACGCTATTTGGGAAGTTTTGATCGATATTTGGTGATTAAGCTTAATTGGTCTGATAGAGAAATGAAATGAAAAGCTTTGAATGAATCGATCTCATCAAAAGCTTTCTAATCTTTTATCTATAGTTGCATTGATAACATTTCTTTCAAATGTGCATAATTATAATAAATGTTTTAATGTAGCAAAGGAATTCCAAGGATCTCAATTAGCAGCACTTGCAACAGATAATTCAAAAACATCCTTTGATACGTTCTAGTCATTCAATACTAAAAGACATCAAGGCCCAGTAATTGTCTGCCATCATCAATAAAACCAATTGTTAGCGCATCTGTAGAACGAATGTAACGAGCCAAGAATTCTTCTTGGACGTTGATTAAGAACGGCCCATCAATATAAGTGCTATCTAGAATAAAATCGATGATGCCATCATTAATTATTTTGTACTAGCTTTTGCTTGGTGGGGCTGTAACTTAATACCTGTAAAGCGTGTTCAATCAATTAATTTATATCATGTTTGATTTTGGATTTCCCCGCTGTATCACTTGATACTTTTGTGCCAACCGAAGCAGCTCGTTTATTTGAAGCAATCAATTCTTCATTGAAGCGGCGGTAGCCTAATGGCTAGGGCGTCGGACTTGCGATCATGTGGTTGCCGGTTCGAAACTCACCCATTGCACTACCGACGTGAACCCACTCGTGATACATGCATTTAGCTTAGTACGAGGGGTTAACAAGAATACTAGTAATGTGTGACCCACATTGCTAGTAAGCATTTTCTTTTTTTAAAAAAAAAAGGTAAATTAAAGTAATCAAAAGAATTGTTTGCATAATATAACAATCAAAATTAAAATAAGTTAATGGAACAGAAATATTCACTCGATGCAATACGATATTATCTCTTACTTAATGACAGAATGACGAACCCCGAGATTTCGTTTCGTTTATAGATATCGTCCCCCAGAGACCGAATATCCGTCAAACCGTACGCGTTTCACGTCACTGGGCACACGACATGTTGCCCCATTTAAAATTATGTGATTCCAAACGCTTGAGGTATTCTAAATCAAAGAAAACATACCATTAGTTACGTGTGGAATGTTATAAGTGATTTGTTTATTGTGACGTAAAGAGGAAATGGAGAAAATAAACTAGAAGATTTTCTTAATTTGAATTACCAAATGGTTCCAGAATGTAGTAAACCTTTGACAAAATTTGAAGTCAAATTTTATAAAAAGCTTTATTTATAATATTGCTAATTTAGCTTATTGAAGAAGACTGTTAATTGCTAAGCTAAATATTGATATTGCTACATTTTGAAAGCAAAACAATACCTTCAGAAAATTGTCGAGATTGTTACATTTATTATTAAATAGGGTAATTTAGAAAATCGGTAAAGTAAAACATAGATGATATACCAGTATGATTTTACTTTCATCTTAAGAAGTGGTTCGTGCGTACCTAAGAATCGATTACAGTTTTTAAATTCAATAACAATGTAAACTAAATTTTATTTGTAGCAGTATAAGTTCTCTTTGTGATATGTTCACATAGAGAACTAGAGAAAAATAATAGTAAAAAAGATAGAAACAACAAATCCTAAAGCTTTATTCACTCTATAATACAATACAAATAACATCAAAGCCCTACATATCGATCACAGTACAGACGCTAGACATTTATTTATAATTTACGAACGTCGTGACGGCGATCGGTTTAGTTACGCTTCTTGTAACGTTTAGATGGAGTTTCGTCACTATAGATAACACTTGTACACGAAACGTGAACACTTCTCTTAGTTGAGATGGTTAGGGCTGGTCGCTAAGCCTTTTAGTTCATTTCATTTTCTTACATTTTGGAAAGACATATTATTAGGTACTTACATCGTAGTCAATATCTTTTTGTTTAATAACAAAATCCTGTCGATTGTTTTTTACGCAGCTGAAATTCGGTACAGAAGTAACTAATAATGAATTCTAATTTCATTGTTTAAAGTAATATAAGCCCCAAGATATTAATAATCTGAAATAACATAAACATAACATTGTAGTTTACAATATAAACTAAATTAAACTCAGCTTACAGCCCTGACTGACCTACATAACAAAAGCATTGATTTAAACCAGTCGATAGGAAACTCACATATCAATAGAAATACGATAGCAACTGCATTCGAATTGAACATTAATTAAAATTGTGATAAAGCATCGAATCTTCGTACAGATTATGAAACATTTGATACTAATAAAGCCGTTAATCAAATTCCAAGTGCTAAAAACCAATTAAAATTGACAGGCGACTTGCCCAATCGGGATGGCCAGAAAGGCTCGAAGCAAATAGAATATGTAATTGACTTCACCTTCGTCACTGTGACATGAAGATTGTTTTTTTAGTGGATATGGTAATTAAGTGTTCAGTATTTCGTTTTAGGTCCAAAATACTAATGATTGAAATAAGTTAAATCGATGGGACTTCTTTAAAGTTTATAGTCATGTTTATAATTATGAAAATGTACCTACTACATAAAACATACTCATTTAAATAAAATATACAAAGGTTCATTGTTCCAGTAATGCAGTAGCATCCAAATAGTCCGGGTCTAAATTGGTATTTTAATCATTATAACACAATTTCAAACCAACGGGCGGAAAATGCTCCACGAAACAAATCCTATTAAGGAAAAATAGATTCCAAGAAGGAAATATCGTTCGGCCCCCACGAAAACGGAAATAGAAATAAGCTGAACGGAAGTGAAACTAATTAAGTTATCCACGGGTTCGCTCGGGTTGCGGTTTATTTTCGTACAATTCCCTAGTTCAAATAATAGTAATACTGTCAACAGTATAGCAGTAACATATACTGATGAGCTGATAGCGATTTTAGGCGAAATTGTAGAGAGAGAAGAATTTATTTTGATGTCATTGGAGTTTAACATTACCGGGGGGAACTTACAGTCGATTTTCGGTTGAAAGTAGCTGAAAGTATTAGGAGGGGTGTGCGGTTTCCAAATATCTATGTTTTGCGTGTAAAAAGGCGCGAGTGAAGCTTCAAACCAGGTGCGGACTTGGAGCGAAATCGATGGCATAACTTGGAGGGTACATGTTATTATGACAGTTGCTATTTATCCTGAGCGTCACGGAATATATTTTAACTCCGCAATTAGAATAAGTCTGTACGTAAGCGAAAGCTATTAGTCTTATTAGCGTTGGTGTTTCGTGAAGTTTTAATTGGTCTTTAAATTGTTTGTGACGTTCTTGAGAAGCGAACATGACGCCATGTACTCATTTTAATTTGCTGTCACGATATAATTAAAAGTTTTAATGGTAGGGAATATCTTACATTTCTTACTAACATTCAAATGAAATGTAAGCATTTATACATATATTTGTAACATTCATAAAATTGAAAATAGCCAATCATTTAATTGGGACAGTAATAATGTGAATTGGGATTCCCCATTCGAATTGAAATGTGTTTTTGATAACTTGGGAATTGAAGTTAGCTATTACGACAATTATTTGGAAGTTACTTTCCAAAAAGTAACAACTTCTTTGGTTATATAACACATATAAATACTATTACTATGCCGCCTTACCGTAAGACTAAACACCAATAGGTATATGCAAAGTTGTAGAATTCTAATAGCTTATTAGAAATTGTTCAAAAGCATTGAATGATAATAATATGTTTTTTTTTGCTTTCTTTACAGAGTTGTCAAACACAACAGAGCCAGAACACACCACAACAGCTCCAACGCCACCCATACCATTACGACCGGAATATGCCCACCCTGCCGGCGTGGAAGCTTTAGATCCCTACAATTCAGAAAAGAATCATGCACCACCGCACAAAGATTATTTAGAAGAAGACTACGATCACGAATCTCACAAAGAAGACGAACATGAAAATAGAGAGGATGCTGATGAACTACCATCTTTATCAGGAGATCATCTCTTACAAAGTTCTACTGACGATTTACCAATGTTTCTTCTGGAACCTCAACATGCTTTTGTAGTGAGGAATAAACCTGCTGTATTAAGGTGTCGGGCAGCTAATGCTCTTCAAGTGTATTTTCAATGTAATGATGTAAGATCAGTGGCTAGTACGCAGTTTGAGTTTGTGGATCCACAAAGTGGTGTGAGAATTGTGGAGGCAGAGTGTAATGTGACGAGAGACCAATTGGATGAATATTTCGGTGAAGACAGATTCACCTGTACCTGTAACGCTTGGAGTAGTAGAGGTGATATCAGAAGTCAACCCGCCGTTGTCGAGTTGGCATGTAAGTATTTTTATTCCTCAAATAACTTTGTATACACGCAGATTTCTATCATTGGTTTTGGAAATATTTTCCTCATTGTTATAAGAGATGTTTGATCTTTTTATGCTATCAATTTTTATTGTTCGGCATTGAATGGAGATGTTATCAATATTGTTGAGTATCTACGTTTGAGATTTTCCTTGTACCTGACTCGGCACCCTTAATAGTTTAGAAATACGGACATAGCTCTGTGAAAACTATAGTACCTATATAGGAATTTGCTTTGTAAGTTAAAGTAAAGGTAATATGAATGCAGAATAATTACTTCAAATTCGTTAAATTACTCAAAATTCAGCTGATGACTATCCATTCATATACTAACGGTACTTTTAATTTGCTGTAATAAATTGAGGAAATGGCAATAATCAGTTTAAAAATGCAAAAATAAATATGCATTTTCATTCCGGAATAATTTAATTCATAACTAGTTCCATTTGTCTTAATATAAGATTTAATTTTACATCAATAATACACTCTGCCTTAATATTAAAACAAATGTATTTTTTACCATCTTCACCTAATTTAATATCGACAGCTTCATAGGTAACCTACATATTTCCAATCTTTACGGTATTAGGAGAGTTATAAAAATATATTGTTTCCTGTCGAACTGGCACGCGGGAGCGGTACATTTCATCAAAACTCATAATTCGTGGCAAGTTTCCGTAGACGATTTTAGACTAACCCAGTTGGGATTGTTGCACGCCCATCTCCGGTCGAAGACATAACGTTAATAGCTACGGATCACCGTTCTTTTCACATGTCAAGATACATTTTGAGAACTTAATGTAAATAGGTTTCCCTATTATACAAAACAACATCTCAACTTTTGATAAGATCAATGTTTATCGGTGATGGAGCGTTTATCTCTTTCTTTACGGGGATCGATTATCACCATAAACATAATATGTATTTTATGGCATATACATACGTTATAAACACACAACACTTCTAGTTCTGTTTTTGTATGTGAGATAAGAAAAACACACAATATTAATGGTTATATTCAAGCACTAATATTTCTTCCTTTTTGTATTTATTATGTTAAATTAATATTACCTACCAGCATACTTCGTTAATCCAATCTTTTCAAAAGGAACATCAACAAGTTATGGTTTATAGTAAACAATAGCCTCACCTCTAGTTTAACATTCATTGATAGATAATCTTACGTTTAAAGACATCATATGCGATAAATGAAGCAATAATCGTTAAACTGCAATCCATTTTCGTATAGTTACTATTTAGGCATGACAATTTCAAATAAATTTTAAATTTGTACCAAGCAATATTTTTGCATTTAAGACAATGTTGGTAACTAAAACTGGTAACATTTCCAAAATAAACTCACCAAATCCAAAAAGAGTGTGTTGTGACAAGACAAAGTACCTTCACCATCAAACTCCTGTGATGTATGGCACCATTAATATCGTTCATAAACTGTATTACGGACAGTTGCTCGATTAAATTCAATACCCATTCGTGGTAAATCTTCTATGCATATTAAATAAACGTCGGAATGACCGTTGTCTGGATTTATGGGTGTTGGGCAATACTTGAGGTGGTCAAGTGCAAGCACTGTTATTTGGACGCCATAACATACGTCACGTTTTTGTAATAATTACGTGACTATAAAATTAAAGCTTTCGTGGGTGGCTTGATTATTATGTTTTTATCTGTGTATTTTTGGTTATAGTCTATGAGAAACGTTCAGAACTAGATAATAGTAAAAAAAATACGGGAATCCCTGATCACAATAGGAGTTACTTTGCATGAAATAAATAATAATGTAATAAATAGTAATATCTAGACCTGTCAGTCTACATAAACAACCTGACAATACTACAGACATATGCAACTCATTGTTTGACCAGGGAACACATAAAGTAGCATTATCAAATTTGATACAACGCACTAATTCCTTCCATTATCTCGCCTTACACTTTCGTGTATTGCGCCACATCGGCACCGTGACCAGGAATTATGTATTTAGCAACACAAACTGAGATTAGATCAGAATGCTCAACACAACATTCAATGATCCCTGCAATTGCACACTGTACTCGTGCCAGTTAACATAAAGTTCATTGTATATGGAACTTGTACATTGTGTGGAAGTAGAACAACGGCTTAAAGTTGAGGTTAGCCTGCTAAGTAATAACTTATGATTTTAGATATAAGTAATTTATTACAGTAAACAGCGTTTGCATGATCCGAGTCTTAAAGGAAAGGCATAGAGTTTAAGTATTTTAATTTGGTGAAAGTTTTGAGAGATTAATGCGTGACTGCAATTATAACGACCGAAGATGGTTATTTTAGCACATTTCAAATTGATAATTTGAAATTATAATCACCTTGCTCTTTTCTATCTAGCTCTGCTTAAGTATCGAATCAATTATTTGCAAGTATTATGAGCGCGAATGCTATGCTAGAGGGTTCGAATTTTACGTCGAACAAAATGTTATTGTGTTTTAAGGAATTGTTATAAGCAGCTCGGAGTTTACATTTGTGTCCAGTTAAGGAAAATAGACTTGCCCCCTTTTACGCGGCCAACATAATGGCGAACTTTGGGTGTACACTGATGCACCTAACTTAAACCTTCAACGTCAATCGTTGAAGCTTGATAGTATTTTATTTATAAGTATTTTTCTGACTGAAACAGAAGGGGCTGCATATAAACGTATTTTTAATTTTTAGGAGAATTTAGTTATATACAATAATTATTTACTCATAGTTGATACGACATAATTTCTCATAATTTTAAAGCTACTCTGTTCGTAGATAATACAAATGTAGTAATTTTTAACGTTAAGCAGTACTGTAATGTTTGTTAACTCACAGTCGTGAGAAAACATAATCTAAATAAAAATTATTGAAAGGTTTTTGGTACGCACGGCTATACGTCAAGATATACACAAGTATGGGCTGACCTTGAATTTTACGAAAACCTTTACGAGGTCAGTTCTAAACTGGATTTGTATAGCTTGATTTGTAGCAGTGTGATTATCCGTAATCGTAAAAAACGTACAAAAATATTTTGATCTTTGATAAGCTTTCCTCCAAATCCCATTTTTGAGTATAAAGCCCTCCAACTATCTCATCCTATTTACGAAGCTGCAAACGAACAATTAAAACCGTCAAGAGGTAGATTTAGTGCGTGCTTACCGTGTTCAGACGGTTCGCACAATTAAGTGTCAGTAATGTGTCTCCCGATTTCTGAATTGTGTATATTTAGACGTTTATGAGTTTCCTCTGAATATTACTGGACGACTGTTTTCATATGTGTTTTATTCTACTTGTTGGATTTAAGATTATATTTTTATTTTTAAGCTGAGTTGGGGATGACAATTATCTTAAGAAATTTTTGACATTTTAAAAACTTTCAACTGATTGATTGACGTAGTGTACTTATCAATTTTGAATAAAATTACTAGTTTGACTGTAGAGCGGTTACTATTATTGGCTAACAATATGGAAAATTTTATTGGAAGCCAGTAACTTTTTAGCAATAATGTTATGTGTGTAGTCCTTAGTTTGAGATTTACTCGTAGTTTTATAGCTTAATTCATAGAATTCCGTGTACTTCAGTCAATAACTTTATGAATGGCATCAAATCATCAATTTCATGGGTACTTAATGTTGCTATATTGGAAGTTGGTACACATTTCGAGAGAGAAAATAATCATGAAGACATTAAAATGTTGATTCACTTTCACAATATACCGAATTAGATACATCCCTTCTAAGCAACTTGAAAACAGTACCTATGAAGCTATTAACAATAATGGATGAATAGTAAGTGCGCGTAAAAGTGTCACAGTTAAGTCTCCTACCACGATTTACTGGATTTAAGTCGGAATGTGATGTTTTCAAGTTTACAACCGTGGTAGGGGAACCTTTTAATGCATCGCTAAGCTCGTCGCGTGGCTATATTTAACTTTTCATTGATTTTAAGGTAAAGTTTGCTTTTAGTTATGCTGTTGATCTATAATTGAGAATCAAAGAGGTCGTTATTATTTTTAGATTCCAGTTTGAAAACAAAAATGACCTAATTATGTTTCTTCGTGTTTTTTTTTATCACTGATAGGCTTACGATATCGTTTTATCGATAGCAGAGAGGAGATGAGAAATTGTTACGTTTGGTTTGTCCTACAATGAAAACAAAATGTTTCAGCTTAAACTTAACTCAATAAGAACATCATAAACAACAATTTGTTTGCCATCAATCACACAGAACTTAAAGTAAAGCGATACATTTAAAAAGTCAACATCTATATAATACAATAAATACAGCTTATAAAAATTGCAACAAGTAGGAATCACAATTCATAAATATTATTATTAGACTGAATCAGATAGAAATGCATATTTCGCATTACACAAACGATTATTTTTGTGTTCAGAAGTATGTACAAACACAAAAAAGGAAATGGTAGCTGAAAGCAGTGTTACTGCGAATATAATTCAATGTTACTGGACGGAAATCCGTAGTCTCGCCTGGATTTTTGACAACAACGATATAAAGTTTCATTAATATACTAACAATTTTTATATGAACGTCGCGAAATTATAGAAAGTATTAAACTTAAAAATAATTTAAGTGACACAAATGAGGTTGAACAGAAAAATAAAAGCCGTATAAGTACCATTCTGTGATCTCCACCAATAGATTTATTTTTTGATAAAGAGATGACATGTTTTAATTCAATATTCTGCATTTCATTGATTCAGCCCACTGAATCAATGAAATGCATTCAATTTCACCGGCAAAAATGAATATTAGAGTTCCACGTAAAAGCAATGGTCTATTATTTTTAGGGGAATCAATTCCTTACGTAGTTGGTGAAATTATTTAAGGAGTCCTTTCATTTTCATGGTAGTGAGAGTTCATAAAACGAAATGAGTTCTATGAATAATTGTTATGGTGTTTGTAAACCATTAACTGGCATGGCAGTGTTTATGCAAAACTGCACTATCTTACTGGTTGATTTCGCTTTCTCTCATGCCTTTCTTGTATTAAAGTCTTCCCTACATTCAGTTCCTGAAATATGCTTTGAGATCATTACAAAAAATATGTTTTATTATATTAGTACATATTATCAATCTTTGGTAGTCGTGTTCTTAGGTTATAACGATTGCATGAAATAATTTAAATTCTTAGAACGTCATTATTCTGTTGTGCATAAAAATAAACCACCTGATTTGGTAAATGTGGATTCATCATCAACCCATTACATTGTCCCACTGCTGGGCGAGGGTCTCCTCTCATTACAAGAGGGATTAGGCTATAGTCCGCCACGCTAGCCTACTGCGGGTTGGCAGACTTCACACGCCCTCAAGAAAATCTCTCAGGCATGCAGGTTTCCTCACGATGTTTTCCTTCACCGTTTAAGCGCGTGACAATTAATTATTAATACGCACATAACTTCGAAAAGTCAGAGGTGCGTGCCTTGGATTCGAACTCGAGACCTTTGACTTAGCAGTCCAATGGTCATATCACTAGGCTATCACTGCACTGCACAATGTGGATTGTGTAGCTAAAAATAAAAATGTTTTTTATTTTTATTTAACTACTATGTCATTCATTAATAACTTTATAATAATGGAGCAATGCATCCAGCGTCTCTACATCCGTGGCCACATAGGTACGAATTTCGTAGAGGAAATGAAACGCGCGCCGTAATTTATGACTCTACACGAACTCTCCGGATCCACCTAACACTTATCATTTACGCCCATCAGACGTAAAGTTTAAAGTTACACGGAAATCTTCATTTTTTATACGAAATTATTTCAAGAGATGTGGTATTAAATGAAGTGTCTTTGTCTCCCCCTTTTCAGAAGTGATAAAAAAGAGGAAGCAATAGAAAATAACAATACCTTCAAATTTAATAAAGTTGTAGAATAAAGGCAAGATTAGGTTTAAGTAAATTGTTATTTCATCATCGGGCAAGACAAAAAGTAAAAACAATGTGTCTACTAAAAACTACCAGATATAGGAAAGGTTAGATTTCTATACATATTAATTTTATAAACGATAGATAAAGACTTCTTTGCCAGCAATTTGCCTCAATATTTCAAATAAGGCAGAATAGTCATATAATTTAATAAGACGCATAAGTTAAGAACAGTTTTAGGAGTCTATTCCATTTTATCTCTTTGTATTTTTTGGCATTTTGCATGCACAGATTATAAAGTTATTTCAGTTAAGGAAATACCTATTCCATCTTATTTCAAAATCAAGTATTTTCTAAGACACTACAGATAGTCACACGTAAATGGGTTATTCTGGCGCCGCCGACGATGAAATAGCAATGATCATTCATCACAGTCATTACTTGGTTCACAAGTTTGCACCATTGTGACCTTTCAACCTATAGTTACTACTACGCGTGTTCAATGAAGATGATTCTGCTACATACTTGCTAGTCACGTACGAACACGAGACGCAGGGTGACGATTAAAATTAAATTGAATTTCAATCTTAGTAATGCAATTTCTGAAGGTGTTAATGCTTGAGTATTTTAAAAAAACATTGCTTTTGTCTTACTTGACGTTAGGTACTTGCCAAATAAGCTACTGTTATTAAACCGCTATAATATATTTATTAGTCTAAATGAGATCACAAAATACCTATTAAAAAAAAGATTATATTTGTGGAACTCTCAAAACCTTTGAGAACTTAAGAACATTTTCATTCTTTTAGACTAACAGGGAAAAATATACCTTTATTAAATGATAAAAATACTTATTCTTTTTAGTATTGTGCCAAGTGCTAGCTTCTAAGTCTGTATAGAGCGTGCCGGGCATAGTTCCAATTTCAGGGTAGGTACCTGAGAATTTTCAATTAAAACTACTTTTCACCAACAGCCATTTGCGGATTATTTCTACTGGTAACGATTCTGGACATTATTACAAATACGGAAACCCCACACGAAGATTAGCTATAAGAATTATATATATAATTATGTCGATTCATCTCATTACTGTCTCACTATTAAACGTGGGCTTATCAAGAAGGGTTGGATCATAATAACTTTGGCCAATAATTCAATGCTATATTCTATCAAATGATAGCAGCATAGCCTGGGATTGAACTCAGGCCGTATCAAAAAATATATTTCCTGCTTTTTACATATAAACCAACGAAAATGTTGTTACTCCATCCGAATATTATGTACAAATACTTCATAAAAAGTATCAACACTACTTCCATGATACGTTTCTGTAAGTTTCCAAACATAAAAACTGGTCCTTGCGCGTCGGGGAGCAATATTGCCACCTATTTTTCATTTCTCTCCATGAAAGGAGCGGTAAGAACCATACCATGTTGAAATACGGTGACAAATAATATCATTTCAACATGTTTATAAGTTTCAGTGGCGGAAAATTCTCAAGTTTTCACCTACTCGTAGTGTGCGATATCTTAGCGAGAGCGAGTAATGGACCGTACACCCAACAGATTTATGGACGCACTACGTTAAACCACTTTGGAGTTGAGGGCAGAACATTTTGCGCCGACTGTACGGCGTATTAGTTTTTGTAGTGTAGGCTATTTGTTATGGTTCGTGTGGGTTACTAAGTTTTAATGATATGGGTTTTAGAATGAATTGGGTTTCATTGGTAACAGGTTTGAGGAATTTGAGTAGTTAGTTACTAAGTACTAAATGATGCAAATATTCATAGTATAATTTTAATTGCTGATTCAGTGTTAAGAGAGATTGTAGGAGCATATACAGGAGCTTTGTTCTCAAACTTGTCTTTATTCTATCCTTGATAACCTTTACAGCTGTTGTAAAAGTTATTAAGTTATTTTCTTTTACGGCTACTGCCTAAAAGAAAATATAATCTCTTATAGCATCCTTACGACAGTCTATTTTGATACATAGAAAAAAAATACACACAGATGGAACAAATTGTTGTGTACTATTATTTATCAGTGCGTTACAAAAACATGTCTTGTTAATTATTATAAAATAAACAAAAACCATTTAAATACCAATAGCTTTTACCTCAATGAAAAACGAGTTACACATTCGGCCAAATAACTTGTCCCCGCAGACAATTAAGATAGCACACAATTACTCGGTGGAAACGCACCAAAACACCGTAAAATTGTTAAACGAACGACAATTATCGGCGTGGGTGAAACTGTCGCGTACAAACACATAACAGTCAGTCTCGTTGCGTTGAGTTTTTATATAATTGAGAGTGGCGTGAGAAGGATTTTGCGTGGTGTAAAATGGCGCGGTTAGAGGTATGACTTATTTTTTGGCTAGTTGAACTATATGACTTCGAATATTGCGTGCAAAATACAAGAAATCAAAAATAGAACAGTGTGAAGAAATTACAAGGATAAAAGATTGTTTAACTTTTGTTCATATACTGCACAACTGTTGGATGAACTTAAGTATATTTTAGCATATTTTTAAGACCCTATGTAATAGGGCGAGTCTATTGCATTAATGAGGCACAAATCAAAACTTTGAGCTGCGAATGAGATGAGGAATGAGGATGATGAACAGGAAACCCAATAAAACTATGCTAAGATAAAACCTCACACTTGAAAGCCGCACTTGCAACCACTACAACAATGAGGCAGTTATAATGTGAGTTGATAATACTGAATTTTGAGGAGGCATTCCACTTAGCACACCCTAACGAATCACACCCAATCGAATCACACCTAAAGTATTCCACTTATCACACCCGAAGGTGGGATTCAAATATTTTTTTTAAAATAATTAATTTTTTATTCCACGTATCACACCTAAGAATATTACTTGCCATAGTGCGGGGATTAAGACATAAAAATATCGACAAAAGAAAATATTTATTATTTAATTTTTTTGTGGTAGGGCCACGCTGTTCGCAGCATGAATGGGCCGGCTTGACCGGGGAAGTACCACACTCTCGTAGAAGACCGACGTCCGAGTAGTAGCGTTTCGTTACTGCGCTTCGTTCGGTGAGCGAGAGGGCCGGAGGCCCAATTCCTCCCCCAATCCCCTTCCTTCTCCTATTCTCCTTCCCCTTCCTTTCCCTAAATAGGCTCGGCAACGCATCTGCAACTCCTTTGGTTTTGCAGATGTCCATGGGCGGCGATGACTACTTACCATCAGGTAGCTCGCCTGCTCGTTTGCCGAGTTATCCAATAAAAAAAAAAAATAAAAAAAATAAGACACTTTAATTTCAAAATAATTTAGTTTCGTTGTAATAATGTGATACAATACCTACTTGTAATTTTTATTATTTTACCATATGAAATTAGAGATTATATCATTATTACCTCTAAAATAAAGATTTCTTTAAGTATTTATTATTTTTCTGCATTTTTTTTATTGTTCTCTAAATAATCATATTATGTTTCATAATTATGCAATAAAAACTTGGACTATTAATCAAAAACATTGTAAATACAGGTTGTCCATAGAGATCTTTAGTGAAGTTTTCTTATAGCTACCTGTTTAAATTTTCGATATTTTTATTTCTTATCTATCACTATGGCAAGTGATATTCGTGGAATAGAAAATCAATTATTTAAAATATTTTATTTGAATCCCACCTTTGGGTGTGATAAGTGGAATACTTTAGGTAAGATTCGTCTGGGTGTGATTCGTTTGGGTGTGCTAAATGGAATGCCTCAATTTGAGACATAAATTATATTAAGCAGTAATGCGTACCTATTTAAATACACAGTACATTTAGTTATTAGGAAGTCATGTTAGAAATAAAATCCATTGTTGTTTTTTGTATTCCGCTGGTCACTTACAACTTAGATCAAATACCATTGCGCAACTACAATTGTTATTGAATTAGTTCAAAAGCTTTTGGCAAGAGACGGCATCACCTTAATTGATATTGACGTTTGATTGTTGTGTTATTAACTTCATAATTGTAATACAGCATTGTTATGTCAGTAACAATTTAGTTAATTTAATTAATTAAGACTATGCGGGATGGGAAACATCGATCTGAATGATTACTATTAGCTCGAAGGTAAATTTAGGGTATATGTTTGTTAAGAGATTCTGATGCACTTGACATTAGTAATGTTATTTGCACTTCTAATGACATTGTATTTGTATTGGTTTTAGATTAGCTTACGACTCTATCTAAACCAATACTCGCCACAACCGTCATTAAACTTATCCTACTTCGGTCTATTTAAAGCATTACAATAACAGTTATCTGTTTCGTTTTGGAAACATCTCCAATTAAACTCTTATAACTGACTGTCAAACCAGCAAACCGTACAGCTGAATACGTCCCTGTTTCTAAATTAAACATGTGTTAACATTTTACTTCATCCACAGATCTCAAGAAACCGTTTGCAGTATCGCCATCACTCACGTCAGTAGAAGCCGGTTCTGCTGCATCATTACGATGTGCTCCTCCTGCAGCCGCACCAGCTCCTCGAGTCTCTTGGCTAAAGCACGGCCAACCATTACAGCAAGACCACAATGTCTTGATCTCCGCTGAAGGAAATCTGCTCATATCTAGGGCTACGTTGCAAGTAAGTGTTAATTGTCTATCTATAATTCTAATATGAATTATCGAATCAATATTATTGTAAATATTGTAATGACGAAAACACTACTTGGCATAAAGAAGACGGATTTATAGGTGTATTATTTAGTTTCAATCATAAATCATAAACTTTATTGCATTCATGTTATTTACAAGGTGTTGGGTACATTTGGATGTTTCAAAACATGAAGATATTGAACATGAAAGTTTTAATATTATATAAAATACACTGAACTGAATAAAGTTCTTAATTTAAAAGTAAAAAAAATATCCTCAAGACATTAATGCTCAGTTTATGTTAGAACAAAAAATCAGAGACCATTTGGGATTCTGGGAATCTAAACGCTTAATCAAGGCAGCAGTGGGCCAGACTAAGAACATAAAATTAATATATTGGCGATAAAGTCGAAATCTAAATTAGCTACTGACACAAGAAAATAAACAAGTTGGAACAGAACTGCAGTTCAAGAAATAATGTTAACAAAATTATTGGCCGAAGAGATTACTAAAAGGTGAATTATTTTGAAGAATTTGAAATTGAGTGACGCATCTATAGGATCCGGTCCCATGATATCTTAAAAAACAAAGACGAAAAAAAGAAGTAGACGAGGTAAATATCCATGAAAGGGATCGCTTCACTTTGATACGCCCTTCAGTTTTAGTGAACCTATTGTTTTATTTTTTATTGTGTCAGTATTCAATATATTAATTGGAATGCTTAGTTTTTATTGCGTCTGAGTTATTCCCCAAAGAATAAAGCAGTAATGTACTAATATACACTCAGAGTTCGCCAGCCCATCTAGGGTCCTGTTACAATAGGGGGCTAGCCTATTGCTAACAACCGGGGACAAATCCAAACTGACAGAAAAATCAAATCCTTTAGAATATTTAACTCTACTCGACCTGGATATAGAACCCAGGTACTCTGGCATAGCATTGAATAAAGCCTATGCCTAAAAACTTAGATAAATTTAAATAATAATTTTAAATCTTGTGTTTTCATGCGCAATAGTTATCATTGAAGTCTCTTCGCTCCGGAAACCAAAACGATCATTATGGTACTTATTAGAAACATGCTACTGAACCACCCAAAGACCAAGTTCCCAGATGTGCAGCGTTTATGGTCCATAAATTAATGCCATAATACTAAAAGCTTAATAAAATATGACCACAAATCTAAACAATAAGTACAAACATCATGATCTAAGAACAGAACGTTATGAACACATGTCAATATTAGGCCAACTATTTGTACAGTAATAAAACTATCTGTTAAAGTTGATATTCAAAATGAAGGTTTATGTATATAGGGCAAAGTTGAAAATTAAGTGACAAGAACATATCTTGAACCGACTGAACAACACGTGGCGAATTTCGAAGAAAATGGAGATCATAGCAAATAAGGAACAACGTTAAATGTACTTAAATACGGTGCCAAATAATATTACCACTAGTTATTTAGCAAAAATCTAATTAAAACGACGATGACGGTTTTATAAGATGAAGAAGACAAAGTTATTTAAGATTTTCTTGAATAAGTATAATTGTAAAATTATATTAGTCGTTCTACTACTAGAATAGTAGTTTTTACTATATTCTAATAAGATATAAAACTAAATCCAAGTCATCGTAACTTTAACGATAACATTAATTATAAATTACCTATATTTTATACTATCTTTCCGCCCATGGCTTCACCTACGTGGACTATAGGTTTCTTTTCATTTAACAGGATAATATATAGCCTATGCCTCTCAGGAATAATTTAGCTTTCTATTGGTGAAACAATCTTCAAAATCGGTTTAGTAGACGACACAAAATAACAAACTTTACCTCTTTATAATTAATTATCAAGCGCATTTGCAGTTTGACGTATAATCAAGACTGTCTTGTTAACTGCATATCTTGCGTTGAATCTTAGTCGTACATGAGCACTTCTAATAAAATCAACAATTACATGGCGTAACATACTCGTACATTCTAAATATATACTACTTCTAACTTTAAGTCACGCACCTCATTAAAATGCTCCTTCAAAGCGTCAGCGCGCACAATCGCATCATCTTGTCGCACGATTGCAAATTATTTGTTTTATCTCTGCGACTGCGACTAATTAGTCGACCGCGACAGACGTTTATTAATTGCGACACAAGTCGCTGTCGGGCGTGCGTTCCTTTGCTTTTTCTGTCTTTTTGTAGTCCAGTGTAGTCTTTCAAAGCTCCTGGATGTCCTCTGATAAAAGTGCTAAGCTTGTGTTAATCCAATAATATATTTCATGGAAAAGATACGTTTAACTTCTGCCATTAATTTTACTTGATTCTCGTATTTTTCTTTGTAAATTTTATTTCCATTTATGGATGAGATTGGGATTTTTGAAAAATGCTTTGATTTAAATATCAATGCGTTTTTGCAACTAATTACATCATTAATTCTGATTAGTATGACAGTTTCCCCCAATGATTTGGTCCTAATTATGTATTTAATTGCTTAGTCAATTGACATCACTTAGCACTAATCATAATGTATTCCATTATTTAGCCCTCTTAGATCAATTCAATAAAATTTTATTTAAATTGAAGCATATTATAGACAATGATATCCTTTTCATAATCAGTATCAACCAATATTTCATAATAAGGCCTAATGATGATAACATTTCAAAATTATGGGAATTAGGTCATTATTACATTAAATATAATAAACCGTTTTGCTATAGGAAAAATGAAATACAACAGTCCTGTTAACATACTTTCCAACAACATCACCAAATAATAGCACAATCGCAAATAACTCATTCCATCTCCGGTTTCCGCTACGCAGCTTCCACTAATTAGGCACTGTGAGCAGACATGGATTAATTGCTGCCACTGTCAGTCGCTCTCTCATTGTGGGTTCGTGTGTAACATAATCTTCACAAAGGTGTCTAGAGCGTTTTCTTAATGAATATGATCGTAATGTGTTGTACGTCTTTTAAATTAATGACTCCCGTCCTTTGTAATTTTAACACATTCAGCTTTTCGGTTGTAAAAATATATTACGGAGATGGGTGCCGTAATGAACACTTTGAATTTATACTTGCCCTTTAAAGCAATGCGGGTGCTAATTTGTTTTTGTTGTCTTACAATGTTTTAAGGGTAACATTCAAATTCTGTTACACTCTGTAATTAGGCGACGTGGCAACATTTTCAAACAGTATTTTATGTATTCGTAAAACTTCCTCTGAAAAGAAATGCCAACCAAAGAGGCTCTTAAGTTTAGCGACTTTTTATTATGATGTGAGATTCGAAGCAATTTCGGCCAAAGTAGCTGCGCCATTACGTTGAGTGTATACCTTTATTCCGTCTTTAGCTAAGCTTAGCTGTGATAGTTGGATAAATAGGTGTCCGTTAACTTTATCGGCCTCATAATAAACCTTTATAACCCACGTGCGACGCAGATTTCTGTATAATCGTGGACATTATGACATCTGAGATTTAGTGCAGGTTGCTTTAGCCATTTCTAGGAGATTAACCAAATATATGTGCCCATATAATTACAATATGGCTGTACTATTTTCTGTGATGGGTTGAGCAAACATCCAAAAATAACATTTGCTTTCGAGTCGTTCTTTATTATAATTACTAAAATGATTTTGTAGTCCATAAATACTCTAAAGGAATCTTAGAGAGCTAGTTGTAGCCTTATTAGTGAAAAAATCTATTATAGATGTTACTTTTTCTTTTAAGTATATTTTACTATTTGCTTTCATCGACATATTCAGGACTTATGTTTGTTGACACAAGACTAAGGGCGTGACCAATATATTTCAGTAAACAGCAATTATTGTCAACAGGACATGGCAAACTACAGCTGCGTCGCAGAGAATATTGCTGGCAAGAGAATCTCCGAGCCTGCTCTTTTAACCGTCTATGGTGAGTCATGATTACATATTAAACTATTGAATTTCATCTTCAGTAAAGCGTGAAGCCGTGCAAATCATTCAAATTATACCAAATTGAATGTTCCTTTAAAGTTTTCATATTAAATTCGTAACGTTAACAGAATCCAGATATTAAACTAGGAAGTTAATGCCGCACTAAACTTAGTCAGAATTTATGTATCCTTATCAAATCCATAACTTGAAGTAGTAAGCACTGCCGCTATTACCGGCTAAAGAGCGTTAGACAATTTAATAGGTACACCTCACCCAACAAGTTATGGTTGCACGTTTCATTATTTCACGTATAATTTATCAGACAAGCTGTTTAACGCTCATTTCACCCTTGGTGTACGTAATAACTATCTTTACTTCAGTGAGATCAAAGGGCATGGGCCGATAGCTTGCAATTATAGCGAAGCGCGAGCGCATGGGAGAGTCATTAGGGACGCCTACGCGATGCTGGCGCCATCTGATACTGATAGCAATCATCACCTCTGACTGGCACGTCCAAACGGTCCAAAATTCTGTTTCGCGTATATGATTCATCTTTAATTTTAGTATAACTGGCTTCTGTTTCTGGTTTGTAAGCGGATGCAGAAATGTGATTCTTGTTTGATCCATGTGAAAGTAATTCAAATCATTTTCAATATTCAACTCACTTTGCCATTCACATTCTATTCCAATCATGATATCGAATTTAGGAGGCCACTGTGCTTTTGAGAATTACTTAATCAGTTTCGCTTGAAGTCAAATTACATGTTATTATTCAATTCTTCATAAAAAAGTGACAGTTATGCTTGTTGTTTCTTTAACTCGATCATTTTCTCAATTAGGGCAATGTGGTAAATCTGTGGACTGTTTCTGTCAATCTAAGAAGAGTTGTGTATTTTACTATGCATCATCATCATCAACAGCCTCTATAATCTAGCTATCTACTAATATTTGTGCTATCTATATCAGTCTTGAAACGGTTTCAATATGTGTTTATCATAACACGTTTTTTGTTACATTATCAAGAAACTGCGAATTTGAGTCATATAATAGCAATAAGGTTTCATCCTTTTTTTCTGTAAACTTCTTGGTTGGTCCTTGTACGATTGACTGTTATTGAGTGTCTTAACCTAACGTCGGCTAAAGTCATTCGTAGTACACTTCTCAGCTATTAACCTATCTCAACAAAAGTTATACTTCTCACAAATTCCAAGTCCTCTAATTGTTGGTACATTGCACCAATTACTTCTATTAAAAGGGTTTATAGTCTTTGTTGTTGAAATGTATCGTTCAGTCGCAAATTGGGCAATATATCGTCATTATTGTGGGCGTGGGCTGGTGTCGTCGGTATAATACTTTTTATGCAGCACGATTGTATAATGATCTCGGTTGATTGTGTGCTGTGTTATTTATTCTCTTGGACGTGGACTTTTGAAGGAATTTGTTTTTATTTAGTCAACATACCATCACGCCTATTACCCGAAGGGTTAGGTAGAAGTGTAATTATTTATACTTACAATTCGCGTGTATTTTTTCACCTATAGGTATAGGGCGAGCCTATTGTCATTAACTGGGCATAAATCCAAACGCTAGATATTATACTATTTAGTTACCTTTTGTTAGAAAATATTAAAATCTCTTTTATGTAGGAGCGTCCGCCTGCTATTTCTGTTTGAATGTGAACGATGAATGGAATTTTATATACTAAATAAAAGGTCTGTTTTTGTTTTTTAAAAATTGTGAAAAAGGTCCGCAATCTATGCAAATTATACAAATTTCTTGAAAAAAGAAGCTCACTTGACACTGGCCACTTTATATCAATAACGTATCTTCTTTGAACCAAATTTATAGTAAAAAAATCTAACTTCCACGGAAGTACTTCACATACAATACACGTGTCACATTTATGACGTACCTATAAAAACTTTACGTTTGTACCAGAAATAAAAAAAACGGTTATTTTAATTAACAAACAATGTGTTGCCCGATTTAAAATCTAAAAAAGGGTGACGACTTGACGGTCCCTGGCGTATTAATTAGCTGAATATATTATTGAGTTTCGTGTTCTGATGGAAAAAGTAATAAAACTTGCCTATTTGCATTTAGTTCTTTTATTTTGTTACAGTTGAATACAAGAGAATGTTTTTATTTTATTTTTCTGATTACCAAAAACTATTGTTACGTGTTTGTATGACAACCGGGACTGATGGATTTATGGGCTCTCTAAGGCACGGAGGGGTATCGTTGTATAAAGAATGGTTACCCATCTTCTCTGCTGACGGCGGCAGGCGCCGCTTAACCTTACAAATCTGTTGATCAGCGCAGTTTAAACTTAGCCACGAGCCTTCAATGTATTTAATATCAACAAAAGAACATGTCTAATCTCACAATCTGACTTGTAAATTAAACAAGTTCACTTAAATATAATATTATAAAATTAACGCCATCTATTAAAAACTGTTTGAAAATTTTGCTTTAAAAAAAACTCAAGCCAACTATTCATAAGTTCTAAACAACAACGAACTAATAAAAGTTAAAAACATAACTGCCACAAACTTCAAAACTTAAACCCATGTTCTCAACATAAAAAAGAAATGTTTACAATACTATTACAAGTGTTTGACACGAAAATCGAATAGTTTCCAACGAAACTCATCATGTAACCAAAGTCAAGTTCTTTGAACGTAAATAATGTTCTACGATGTATAAAATTCAGAATTTTATAGACACCACCACCGCCATTAGAATGTAAGGCACTTTATTAATATTAACAGTATTTTAATAGTTTAATAACAAACCCGAGAGGCGATGAGGTCATCAATTTTTATTGAGAGGAAAACACTAAAATTGTACACCACGGGTGGCCGAAGTGTTCTCATATTTATTGAAAAAATAATTATTACGTTTTCCAACTAATGATTATTGAAAAAATATTTTAATTCCAACATTAAAACGGAATAATAGATTATAATAATTCACTTGTTTTATGTTTTAATTTAAGAACCGACTTATGTCGGCGACGATGAATGATTGTAATTTATTTTAATTTTCATTAAGAATCTTTATCCGATTTTTTTATAATAAATGTGGGATTTTGGTGATTTATTTCGATGAAAGACGGAATTATGATATTTAATTTGAATATTTTTTACATTTAATGCATAATGCCAATGCGACAGGAAATTGTCTACAAGAAAAATGAAGAAATTGATTCATTATAATAAGATTTGCATAAATTAGTGACTTTGTATCTCTCAATTTGGTAACGTAACGGTGAAAGCTTTTCCCATGATAAACTTTATTAATGCTGACTGTTATTATTTAACCTACTTCTGAGACAATGACAGTGAGCAAAATATTATTGGATTTTATGAAATACTCAGTAGCTAAGTCGCTGTTTGTGATTTGATTATCTGTAAATCGCAATAAGCGCGTAAAAGTTCTGCCCTCCCCCTTCGGAGAAAACGGGCGTGATAGTATTTATTTATATAATAATAATATTTCAAATACCTTGTTGCGTAAGGTGTACGCAACAAGGTATTTGAAAAGTGTTTTGTGTCAAATTTCCTGTCGAAAAAGATGTATTTAAAAAAAAACTTGATGGCTACGACTAACTTTAATATTGTAGATATAGTTTATAATCACTGAGCAAAAAATAATAGCTACTTGGATATCCTTTATTAATCGCTGCATGTTTCCTCTACGGCCGTATAATTTAAAAAATCCATACTCTTCTTTTTTACATTTTCATTCCATGTTCCTATAATATTCCAGTATTTAACATAATTTCGTTGTACCGCGGTGCTGAGCCGTGTTAAAGTCGATTTACGTTCGACCGTTCACAGTTATGGTCTCTATTAAGCATAATTTACGAAAACGCCCGATATCGCTTGTACCTCATGTAATATAACATTAAACGCTTGTATGAGGACCATTTAAATTTTTATTATTTTTGTTCGATGGCTTATAGTGAAATAAGGTTGGTTTTTTTACGTACCACCCAGCGATGACAGAAGATTAGAATGAATTAATCGTTTTACGCTACTAAGCGTATTATATTAAGAACTTAATTCCACCAGATTATTATACTGAGGTAGAGGCTTTATAAGACTAGTGGTCGTAGACTGTCCCATCAGGCCTATGGCGCCACCTATTGGCACGGCATGGCAAGGAATCCTTCGGCATCCTTCGGCAACCTACGCGCAGACGCACACTGACGGCAATTATTGCCGGGGCAGGCATTCTTAGTCTTCAAGCAAATGGCGTTTTGGCGGCTTCGGTATCCCGAAGACTGCCGAAACTAGCCGAGGTATGCGTCCTTAGGTATGCCTTACGCTGCCGAACTTCACTAGGACTACCGTCTTTAGGTTATATAGGCTCGCCCCCTATTATATGGGATTTAAACATACCAGCAAACTATGGGTGTACATTAATTTTATTACACCTTTGCCTTATCCTTCAAGGGAGGTCCTGGGTCCATTTTCCAGATCGAGCAGCGTTATTGGGTTTTTTCTATGAAATTCTCTGTAATAGCTTGGAGTTTGGACTTGTGGTAACAGGCCTCCTATTAATCGCCCTTTAAAGAGGTCCACAGCCTGTCATGGTCGTGGCGAATATCACGAATCCCATGGCCTCGACTATATGGCAACAGAAGGCAACTGTGGTTTTTAGTTGGTACGAGTCCGATATACCCTGCCGCCTCCCCAGGTGGCGGACGATCCACGAGGATTTTCCGTACCATAAAAAACGCCTCCTATTCATCATCATCATCAACCCATTACATTGTCCCACTGCTGGGCACGGGTCTTCTCTCAGAACGAGAGGGATTAGGCTATAGTCCACCACGCTAGCCTACTGCGGGTTAGCAGACTTCACACGCCGTCAAGAAAATCTCTCAGGCATGCAGGTTTCCTCACGATGTTTTCCTTCACCGTTTAAGCGCGTGATAATTAATTATTAATACGAACATGACTTCGAAAAGACAGAGGTGCATGCCCTGGATTTGAACGATAATTGCGTTGAGGAATATCCAGTATATCCAGTATAAAACAATCAATTAGCACCTATCGACGCTATTTTTTAATTGTATGTTACATACAGAGATGGTATCATACACTATGTATTATTAGACCAAACTAAGTTCCAGGTAGGTCGTTAGGTTACAGAAGTTTGCACGCAAACTTGCGTGTTGATCTTCGAAAAGATATACCACAGCACGCCCTCTGGTTCTGCCTGTTACGATGTAGTTTTGAATCTAGATTGGTGGCCAGATTTTGTTTTTTTTTTTGTAGGGTAATACTGCTATAATTATTTTTGAAAAAGCGGTTCAAATACTATGTGTTTCTAAAACTTTCCTACCTTTTCTCGAATTTTCAACTTACTAGAATAGCAAAATTACACAGCTAACTAGTAAATCTAATAATACAAATGTCAAGATATTTTATACCTACAACTATTTATGAGTAGAAAATATCTTATGGGTTTCCCGTCACGTAAGCTTTCTCTGTAAAGATACGGCGCCATCGTTTCTGTTGAGGCCAACATTTATAGCACATAAATATAAGCTTTTCTTTACAAATCTAGGTAAATAGCGGTACCCTAAAAAGAACAGAGCCTATCAAAAACAATTCATGTAAAAACTTGCCAAGTCTCATGCTGCAGATAACAGAAGTTTTTATGACAAAATCATAAAATTTTCCGTGATTTCGAATAGATCTATGCATACGTAGATTTATCATTGATTTTTCCAAGTTTACAGAGACATCTCAGAATTTATTATCTATTAGTTATCATCGGGTCTCACAGTCTCACCGGTATTTTCAAACCGCTTTCAATCACAAATAGGTAAATCTCTACATCTTTAATTTAAACTTGTGGCTTCGCAAATTACGGTGTAAAATAAATGGAGTCTTATTTTTTTATATTATGTATTTTGTTGATTTGAAACACCCTTGAATATGTCTCTTCGTTTACCATTATCTGCGTTACAATAATATCAGGTGATGCAACATGCAAGCCTATTAAATATAAATATTCTATAGTCATATTGTCATGATAAATTCTAATTTCATGTAAAAACATTATTCCCATAGTTAGAAGGTTGTCAAAAATTCTCAGAACAAGTAATGCTTGCGTGTTAAAATTCAGTACCTAGTAGTTTGAAATACGTTTATAGCAAAATTAGACAGTAACTGTGATTATTTCTAGTTTTGCTTCCAATAACTACTCAATAAGTGGTTTGGTTATATCTATAATTTATTTAAATATTATATAATTATTACTTTATGTTACATAACACAGTGTCTAGGTCTAGTTCCTAAACGCGACTGCTACGCTAGAGGTCCTGGGTTCGATTATCAAGCTCAAGCAAAGTGCTATTGGAGTTTTTTATGAAATTCCTAGTCGCGGTTCGATCATTACATGGGACGTAACCATAGTGAATTGTGGGTGTACAATAATAAAACTCTGCTAACCTTTTACGAAATACAGGCGTGATAGTATGTTATATTACACAATATCTATTTATATAATTACAATTAGTACCTATAGCTTATAAAACTACCATTAATAAAAAAAGTCGTGGATATTTTCTACAAGTCAATTAAACGTGGTGTTAAAAGCAATGCAAATGCACACTCGTAAATGTTTTATATATTATTATTTAAATGTAGATAATAAAGTGCAAGCGAGCATTTAATGCCTTTTCTTCGCTTCGCTATTAATAAAGCAAACAAGCTCCGTAAACTACTCCAAGGTTTCTACATAGTTTATTTTGTACAGAATTTAAATTTAATTCAAATAACTTGGCTACTTTTAGAGTGATTCATTTTATTACAATTATAATTATTATAAATTTTGTAATCATTTATCTTGAAAGTATTGTCTCAAAAATATCTCCATGTTAATAAATACTTTAGTTTTGAATAATCATTGAATTTACTTCAATCCATTGATAACCTTAAGTCCAACATTGTAAACACAATACAAAATCTACTATTTCGGTCTCATGAGACCGGTCCGGTTGTCGCTGACTTAAATCTTAAAAGGTTATTTTTTCCAAAGATTTTTATACTATACTTTTTTACTATACCTTCTTACATATTTCTAAATCTGTCATATTTCAAGGGATCCTTCCATAAATTTTGTGGGTAATGAAAACTGATTGAAGTTAAAATGCATCATTTTTTTTTGTCACCAGTAAATGGAGGTTGGAGCTCCTGGGGTCCTTGGACTCAGTGCCGCTGCAACGGTCGCATCACGGGAGGTCAGCGGCGCACGCGCTCCTGTACGGAACCCCACCCCTTGAATGGAGGGGCGCCCTGTCAGGGTCAAGCTGTTCAAAGGACATCAGATTGCGTGCCGTGTCAGAGTGGTAAGAATCGTTTTGCGTCTTGATTTTTTACGTAATATTATTGTTGCCTGTGATTTTTAGTTGCATCCTGCAGGTAACGCAACATAAAAGAAAATTAAATTAATCAATCGTCGATAATTTTGTTTAGTATGGTAGCAAAATGCTAAAACAAATCGTAGGTTTTCAACTACATTCATTCGACTGAGCCCTCCAAATTCTTCTGATCATCACGTGAAGAAATGACGAACCATCCACCTTTTCGTTAAATTGTCAACCTATCTACGAACTGACCCGAAAAGTGTGTAACTACACTACATTACAATTGTATGTAACCCAATATAGTCAATTATGTATAATCAATCAAATCAAATGTTTTTATTGCAAATAAGCTTTTACAAGCGTTTATGAAACGTTATTGACTCTAGTTTCGCGGTTCCAAAAAGTTGATCCCATGGAGAAGAATCCGGTATGAAACTCCATGGACACTCCTTTATGTTTTCCTTTGTTTTCTCTTAGCAATTTTCTACTTCTGTCAGTTTTATATTATTCACGTGTCTTATGTCAATTCACGTCTGTGAATATATCGCCATCTTATCTAAAACTATAGGTATCTAGTGTCATTGGCCCCTTAACTCAACAGTTCATCAGCTGAAGTTATAATTGGAAGCACATCTCCAGTTTAATCAATCATAATCCGTTAAACTAGCGTTTAGAACCCACCCCTACTGTATTTAGCTTAATTAAGGGGCTTAATGGGCATATCCGGGACGCTTACATGTTGTGTACCTACTTGTAAGTTATATTTTTTTTCACGTTTGTTTCATACTCCTGTGACTTGTAAGTTTCTTGCCGGATTCTTCTCCATAGAATCAACTTTTTGGAACTGTGCAACTATAGTCAATAAGCGCTTGTAGAAGCTTATTTGAAATAAAACCTTTTGAACTGAACTTAAACTTGTACAAAATAGTGCAATAGAATTGGCCGCATTTATTGCTAGTTTTCCCAGACAAAATTTACAATTGACACTTCTATCTGCTACAATAACGATTTTTAAGCAAAAGTTTTAGTACTCAGTGAATAAGTTATCGGAATTTCAATCTTACTGCCATGTTTCTAGAATGTATTATACACGAAAAATTTGGGAAAACCCAAAAAAAACCGCTAAATGTTGGTGCTGAAATAGATGGCACTCTAGAGACCAGGTTATGGAATTCTTCTTTGATTTGATTGACAAATCTGTATTCAATTGAGTGACGAATAAATTATATTAAGTTATCATAATTGAAAATACTTACTATAATAAAATAATATTTGTAAACATTGGGTATCGGGCATGTGCAATGTAAAATACTGCAGGTATTTCAAATGAATCACATACAAAACAGACGCCCAAATATTTGATTGTGCTTTCAATACATATTTTTAGAAAGCCATGGTTAATATCGTCCATTTAAATCGGAAGCACTTGAGCTTCCAATAAAGGATTATTTACTTATCAAAGAAAATTTTACTTTAATCCCTTCGTGTTAAAGTTGTTATTCAATAAAATGGCGTACTGCAATTTTAATAAAATCTTCTGCAATGTAATTTAGACTTCAACAACGTTACGTTTGGGTTGTAAATGTATTGGTTTCTGTTATGAAAGAACTGAAATGTGATTTTATTTGTTACTGCTTTCAATGAAGAGGGATACATGGATCTGCAAGGATATGATAACACTCAACAACTGTTGATTGGTAAGTTATATGTAGTAGGTAGCCATTTTTTTTTTATTTACGAAAAGGCAAAATATTCTAAAGTCATTACAGTAAACAGTTCAATAAGAAAACATTTTCAAATTATAAAAAATGGTTTTGTATTTGGAAGTACGGTTTTGTATACGTAAAGTACAGTTGACTAAAGCATTTGGTATACATGCAGCTAACGCCATCTGTATTTTGACGGAGGTTGTGTTATATGTGTGGAAACGTAGGTGTGATTAGTATGCGTCTACCAAACACATTGGTGGATAATTATGTATTTATACCCAATCAATTTCAATATGCAGATATTTTTCTCTGCCTGTATACCTAACTATTACATTGTCTGTAAATGGATTAATAATATTAGTGTAAAAAATACAATTTGTTGCTGAAACCTCTCCTTAACTTAATAAAATGTCTACGAAACCATAGTGTCGCAATGCGCACTCCTTGTATATAAACTTCTTGAACTCCTTATAAGCACTTTAAAAACAAAACACAATCGTTCACCATCTTCGGAACAAAGCCGAACGCCCAAACATTGGCACGAGCTACCACACAATTGTCCGACCCAAGTGGTTTTACGGACTACTAAGAACACACGTGGTAATCACAATAAGCACTTAAACTTCATATCTGTACATCTCCGTCGTAAAAACGCCGCCATTTAATTCTTTACGGTCATAAAGTGAGTACTGAAATCACTTCAAAGAGAGTCGGTTATACATACTGCTACGTAGGATGACGAGCTTATTCGATCGCAAATTGTTTAGTTGTCATCAGATCAAAGGGCTTGCGAATTGGGTACATTCACATTTGATATGTGTTGGAGGTTATTAAATATTAATGTTATTATTATGACTGTAATAAAAATAATATAATACTTGCTGATAGTTTACATATTATATTTTATTGCAATCAAGCTTCCTCCGCCGTACTCGTGTGTAAGGATTTTTTTTCTTCTCGCTTTAGTACAGTCTCGGAAATTCGAATATTAATTAAGTAGATATCTTCAGTGACTGCAATCTTATTAAAAAAATATTGTAACGGAACAAATACATTTAAATTAAATAACAATGACTTTGTTCGCTGATTTATAAAAAAAACCGTTTTCATAGAGTATAAAAACATTATGTAATGTAGGAACGTTAAACGTCTTACCAAATAAAGTTCCAAGGAGAACGCGTCAACTATACACGATGTATGTACACTTGTAAACATAGAAGATACTGATAGCTGTAAGCCGCACTTTATAGAATACAAAATTTTAACGCTACCTAGCTTATACATTTTAGAAATATGTAAGTTTGTTAGAAATCACCAAAATTTCTACACAAAACGGGAAGACAAAAACCAGAGGCTAAGACATAAAAACAGATTAAACCTACCAAGCTCCCGTCTTAAAATGCACTCATCTAGTCCTCATGTCATGTCGATAAAAATATATAATAAGCTACCCCCGCGAATAAAAAATGAAGTTAAAGATAGTATATTTATGAAAAAATTAAAACAAATGCTATTAACTAAATGTTACTACCATATAAATGAATACCTAAATGATAAATGTATATGAAACATTAATAAATGGAAATGTAAATTAATACCAATAATAATATCATACAATTAGGTACATAATATATATACATACATGACATAAATTTAATATTTAAATATATATATTTACAAACCGATAATAATAACATAAATACAATAATATATAATTCAATATACATTAATACAAAATATATAATACTATATAAATAAAATAATATCATTACAAATAATAATTACATAATAATATATCATATTATAAAAACCCAAGATCTTATAGTAAGTACACCTTAATATAAATAATTAATATATAAAAAATGTAAAATATGAAAATAATAAAAAGGGTTTAAAACTTCCTCCTCTCTCCTACATCTTGCCGTGCCTGACAAGGCCCACACATGATTCCTAAATTATACGATTGTAACAGCTGTTTTTACTTGTGGAGTGCAATAAATGTATTGAGTATTGAGTATTGAGTATTGTATGTAGCCAAAGAAATAGACCAACCGAGTAGACAATAAAATCCAATCAAGTGACGGTTGTCTCAAACCGTGAAACATGGAACATTATGAGTTAATTGGTAACATGTGTTCATGCTCGCGGCGAAGCTTGATAAACTATATAGCTGTATGTTGATCGTATGATTTTATTTTTGGAACGCAAATTGGTATATTTCGATGATATTGCTATGTTTGTGATCCCTAAAGCGTAAACGGTAATTTGATAAATTTGTTAAAAGGGATCTTAGTTGAGATTGTTCCAAATTTACTATAAAACCTTTATCATCCCTAGGAGTAACTTGGTTATTCCTCAAATTCTATCATAATTTGCAGCTGTAGGTACAGTGTATGGTTGGTTTCTTCCGCTGATCATAATTACTCCATAAAACCAAGGGATCTCATACTATATTTACTTAACTCTGATCCCCCTTTCCATACTCGCTAAATTCATTGGATATCAGTTCTGCGAGCCAGCGATACTAAAAAAAGAAATATATCCAATAATATTCTATATGCGACTCAATAATGTTAAATTAAACGACACACATTTTCCTTACTGTTCCTGTAATTTAAAAAGCGCAACGTGTGTTTGTACAATCGATACTTAATGGTTTGTACGAGATAAAACCAGCACCTTAAACAAAATATTTAAAGCCATTATTATGTCCTGTCCAAAAAATCCCAAAGTAATTTAAAAAGTATCGTTAAACAATTTTGTCAATTTATTACCGAAAACATCGTCGTTACGGTTTCTTAAATGCGGGTATTTCTTAAAAATTCAGTTGCTCCTCTCTCCGCGTCGGGAGACATAATTACTTACAATTTATTTACATACGTTAAGGGTCGGTTACATTGCGAGCGATTACACTCGGTAAAGGGAATTTTGAAAAACGACGGAATATTTGCATGTCAGACCTTTTAGAAGCAGTTATTGCAATGAGTTTTGATTGATCGATTTCAGGTTCAGTTTATATACTCGTAATAATTAATTTTGTTTGTCTTTATCTTCATGGTTTGTGCTAGACTACTTTGAAATATTAACGTTTTATTTTTCTATTTCTTGCAGCAGTTTTCCTAATTTAAAAAAATATATAAACTTTTTATATCTATGTTATGATACAAACAAAGAGGTTTAACACTGACTGCTTAATTATTTAAATATCGAATCAAATTTAAATGAGGTTCCATAGTTTCACTCCCTAATCAGACCCGACCTTTAAAAAAGTATTTAATGTAAACGTGAAAGTCCTTTATGTCGCTGTTGCTCTAACGAACCGGGACTGATTTATGTGTGTGCGCATTAATTAATAAGAAATGTTACACACTGTTGTACTTAATATCCGTGTACACCCACACATGGCGGAGGGGAGGTGGCCCAAGTTGGACATATGGCGTACAAGTTACACAAGGAGACCAAATATGTTTTTGACTATAAACTACAATTTGACTGTATGCATGTCTGGATATTGATAAGAAACTGCAATGTATAGTTAATATTACATAAATAAGTGGGTTTTGTTTGTATTTACTATTATACTATTCTTTTTGCAAGAGACTTTTATCCTGAATACGTTACTATAACGATTATTTAAAAATACCTTAATTGTGTGTGAATAGAAGGTATCACGGGCCACATAATTTTTAAAATATCGGAAGAACTACATATTTTTCATGTAATATTTTTAAAGCTAGAACTAAATCAATGGCCAAATGCAGTACCAAAAAAAACATGAACAGCATTCGAAATTCAAATTATATACCCGCTAAATCTTCATCTTCGCGCCAACCGCCATCGCAGTATGAACGCTCTATTATTTCTTTTTTAAAAAAACATTGTGATTTATGCCCGACTCGCATGTAAGGACGCTACACCATCCACCAATGTATTTTAATTTCAATTTATAGGGCTATAGTTTTATCTGTCGCTCGAATTGTTAGTTTCTCGATTAATATTCGTAAACGACTCGTTAATTGGTTGTAGCTAGTCTAACCGAGCCTAGGCCATAATTGTATGATCTGTAAATGGTTACGTTCGATGAAATTACGATTTGAGTGTTAATCTATTATTTACTTGATTTATCGATACATCGAATGGAAATCGTTTGAATAAGGCGATTGGATTTAAATTGCCATTTCTAAGATCAAATCTAATGGAGAATCCAGGAAATTATAGTACGTAAGAATGTGCATGGATAGCTAAAAACTAACGAATTTGCATATTGGCTATTTGACAAACGAATTTCATCGACAAATTCAGTATTTTCAACATTTAATTAAAAAAAAAAAAAAATTAAAATCGAAATATCAAAAATAATAATAAGTACTCATAACAATCTCCCTGTAGCGTTTCAATTCCTATAAAGGTACCTAACACTTTAGAAAATATTTTTATTATGTCGGTATATGATGCCAAAATCCATAAGACCCGTCGCAGCACGAAACCATTATTTTACGAAATTCCAATTTTAAAATTTCCAATAACAACTGGTTATTTCACGTAATAAACGTTTCCGTAATGGCCGCATTAAATGGACTCAGAATAAGAAAGCAAAGAGGTTTTAACAACTTTTATGTAGAATGAATTTTTGCTTAAATATTTTTCGCTAAAGTTAGGTAGTTAGGTATAACAAAAAAGTAAACTTAACTTAACTTAACAAAATAACTTAAATAATAACACTGGTTCATACTTAACTGAACAAACATTTACATACATTAAACATGAACAAACTGACAGTTATAGTGACTTAAAAATCTTATTTTTGTTGATAATAAAACTACAAATTGCTTGTAGATTACGTGTTAAGTTACATATTAAGATTTAGCCGTGCTAATAAAGTAACTTTTCCGAAAAGGAGCGAAACTCTTAAATTGCAACAATGGATGCAAAAAACAATCTAGATAGGTATGTAAACTATAAAACCAATGCATCCAAAATATCGAATTCACTAAAAATAAAATAAATCTGACACATTAACTATCCATTTCCAAAAACAACCCAACTTGGTTTTCATACCCATACGTCTAACATAAGAAAAAACATGTCAAGTCTGCATAAAGTAATCTTTGACATTGCGTTTAGTTTTTGCTCACTCATATTTTTGACTCACACTTGCCCTTTGAATATGCTTCAAAAATGTTGGGTGTTATTCGAATTTCGAATTAAGTGTATTCTATTTTTGTAATACCTAGTTATTCAAATGTGTAGACCACGGAGGAGAGAAAAAAGCGGAGATGCCACAAGGCAACTAGGTCATGCTCCTTCAACTAGGTCATGACGTCACAGTGGGCGGGGCCGAAAACCTTAGTTTCGAGTGAATCTACATCGCGTTCTGACCCGTGAATCCGTCGTATTTTAATAGATTTTTAATATTGTTACTTGATTTTAATTATGAAATGCAATGTTGGATGCAAAAATTGTTCCGGATCAAAACTGAAACATATTGAATATAAAATTTCACGTCTAAGTCCCTACAATTAATATTTTCATTTTTTGATCGCCAGATTGTAGATAGAGACATCTGTGGTTGAAGAGATGCATTTTAATATTTCGAACCAATTCTCATCGATTTCATGTTTTACTACTGTCAATGCATGTTATTGTAGCCAATTAATTGTTCAAATAACTTGCTAATGTTTATTTTGCTTACTATAAGTTAGTTCATAAATAAATTACATGCCTTTATGCATGAAACATGAAAAATTTAATATAAGAAAAAAGCGCCATCTGTCGGAAGGTAGTCGGACCTAATTTAGGTCGTAATTGATGAATAAAAATTTGTGCATCATGTGCAGATAGTGTCCAGATAGATACCCTGTTTTATTGAATTTATTATTTCCATGAAATTAACTATACTTTTTTAATCCTAACTGATTTTTTAAATATTTTAGACTCCCTGTTAATACTGATATTAGAAATGAATGGATACGTAGGTTTTATACATAATTGCTTATTAAATTTTTACTAGCCTAAGTTTAAATTGTCATATATATTAAGTTTTCTTGTAATAAAGATTTATTTATTTATTTATAAATATCGAAATTAGTAAAGAAAATAATCAATAATGTGATCCCAATTGTTTTTACTCCAAATCTTTCTATTAAAATTTAAAACTGCTAAACCACTTGCGGATAATTTCAGACAGGCTTAGTTATTTCGAACAAACTGTATTATAAATAAACCAATGTGTTCTAATTTCAAATAGGAAACACATTTCCCACCTTATGTGGTCCCGCCATAGTAACCAAAGACGTATTATTATATAGACGCGTTATTCACGAACATTACGGCTATCAAAAACAGCACAACTATTCGATAGCGACTAAGTAATACTTGCGCAGAAATAGAAAGAAAATAAATGCCACCTCGCGGTGTACCAGTTGTTAGAAAGAGACGAATATACATCTTTAGTTACGTTACGAATATGTGTTGCATTCTAATTGGTCAACTGCAACGCTGGTTGGTGCGTAACTAAAAGCGATCCGGGCAATTGCCTTGATTTCTTGTTTCCATTTTAGAGAGTGGGTAACGTATCTATAGTTTATATATCGTTGATACTAACGCATACAGAATGTTCTGGATCAAAGTATCATGCTTTGTTACGCCATAGTGGCAAATAGACGAACTAAAATGAAAAATAACTGGTTGATTTTGATTGTAATAATTCCATTCACCACTAGATGGATTTACAAATAACGGGAGGGTTTTCCATAGCGGGGTGGAGCCATCGCCGTACCTCGTCCCCCTATCATCCGCATTTAGGCGACGCTGCTTTCTAAAGAGATTTTGCCTTGCGGCATCTCCGCTTTTTTCTTTTCTCCATGGTGTAGACAATTCGAATCTTTAAAGGTTCTGAATTTAAAATTAAGATTTTTTTATACTGTCCCAGATTTTTTTTGCAATATTAATTGTAACTTAATTAGGTACATAATTATATTATTTTTTGGTAACCATTCATTCCATTAAAACTCAAATAATAAAATCGTTTCCTTCATCGTAAAAAAATAACATTAATAAACCTTTTTATTTTAACTAAGATTTTGATTATTTTTACCAAATACGGAATGAAGAAGGTGTGTGTTTAGCATGAGAAGTTGTCGTTGCATAAGATTCACACAACTTCATCAAAATAAAAACATTCAATCAATCGAATCTGTCAGAATGTCAATAATAACATAATGTACTAAACTTTTCTCTTCTCAACAGCATTACCTGGTCGATGGGGAACGTGGTCAGAGTGGTCAGTGTGTGGAGCTGACTGCAGACAAACCAGACGAAGAGCATGTACAGGAGACACTCCATGCTCAGGAGCTCATGCACAACACGCTGACTGCGTCGGCGATTACTGCGGAGTCCACGGCGGTGAGTAGTTCAATCAAAACATTATCTCGCCTATGAAAAGGTGTTCAAAAGGATAATTGCGGTCATCAAAAATCGTTCAAAATATAATTTTGCTCGTCTTAGTCTATCATGAAATTGGAATGGTACTTCTAAATTACCTCTAAACGTCATCGTGAACAATATAATATGAGATTAGATTGGATTATATTATTTTGAACACTTTTAGTACCAGGATTACCCGTCTGATGAACAAGATCGTTGAGCATAGGGCTATTAACCTACTAGGGTGCGGATAATCCTTATTTATTAAGGCATATCAATAAATAAATTAATAAGGATTATGAATCTGTTGTACTCGTACCGACTAAAAACTGCAATTGTTTTCACTTGCATCTTCACTTGCAAATTTATCGGCTATATATATGACATCAAGAATCTTGACATGATGGACCTGAAAATGGAGCCGTCGCTCGATGCTTGAGACCAATGAACTTATGAGTACTTGAAGGATTACATTTTACCATTGATTTTGATTGGTGAAGTCGGTTTCCTTTTCCTAAAATGTAATGTTTTAGTACATTCTTAAGTAGTAATCCTTTTTGTATATCCTCCATAAGCCTTTTACCTGATCTATGGTTACTCATACGCAAGCTCTGTTTTAGTACCGGCTGTTTACTTTTTAAGAGTTATCAACCAAAATAGGTCGTAACACTGACCATAATAGATATATCCCTTGCTGTGACGCTCTATAGAAACTAATTTTATAGACACTTTAGGTGCTTCATCCAAAATGAGCTATTAAACTTAAAGCACTGTATAAAATAAACAATTTTTATAAAATATTACACCCATAATATTTAACCGTACTATACATCTCATGTGACTGGAATTTTTAATACATAAAATTTTGTTTTCATTTTGAAACTGTAACTGCGTATAGTTTTATTTTCATAGCTGGAAGTCGACACATTCTGCTGCTAATAATCTCGACATTTATCATAACGTTTCAGTAGGATATTATTGGGCATTCTACCCCACCTACCGTTCCTACGTCTCACTTCGTTCGCCTCCGTCACTTTCGGTGTGGTAGAAAGCCCAATAATATCCTACTGAATAGGAGCCGTTCAACATTTCCGTTTTAAAACTTGATTTACTTACCGTTCTTACTTCTCATTTTGTTTGCCTCGAGCCTGACTGTACAGTGTATAATGGTACGTTTTGACGAGTTCTTTTGAGACAGGTGAATTTGCGGTTCTGAAAAGAACCTTTTGTGAACACGGTAGGCTGTTTCACTACACTACTTTTTATAGACCCGAAATTATTACTTCTAGGTTTTAGCTGAAAACCAAATTGGGCAGTGGTTCTGAACCACCATTATATCAGCACTAGAGAGTAATAACTGCGCCTCCGTGACTTTAAATAGCTGTTGATACGTGTTAGTCTGAACGTTAAAGTGAACAAATGGCTTACGTCTTACTTCGCTTGCATCGAGGCGTCCGATGTCACGACCGATATATTTCACTACTTATAACACCAACTTTCACATTAACTCACTGACTCTATATATTTCTCAAAAATAGGGTGATCGCTACTTGAACTGGTAACCTAAAATTCAGGACAGGCTGTCTCATGTCTCTCCACAAAATTAGAGATATCGCATAACCACATAGGCTACACACTTACTCCGCTTAAGTGACCAGATTGGCTCGAGGATCATCTGAACTTTAGGTTGCCCTACGTTAAACTAAAATTCAGGACAGGTTGTCTCATGTCTCTCCACAAAATTAGAGATAGCGCATAACCACATAAGCTACGCCTACTCCGCTTAAGTAACCAGATTGGCTCGAGGATCATCTGAATTTTAATTTAATTCATTCAAGCAGACAATACTACCTTACACCGTAACGAACAAGAGCATTCACTATATGAACCGCTAGCCTAAAATTCAGGACAGGTTGTCTCATGTCTCTCCACAAAATTAGAGATAGCGCATAACCACAATAGGCTACACACTTACTCCGCTTAAGTGACCAGATTGGTTCGAGGATCATCTGAACTTTAGGATTGCGTACACTAAACTAAAATTTGGGACAGATTGTCTCATGTCTCTCCACAAAAGTAAGAAATAGTGCATAGCTCGAGGCACCCACACATTCTATTTTCTGTGGCCAGATGGGCTCAAGGACATCCAAATTTTAATCAATTCATTCATACAGTAAACACTACCTGCCACTTCACTACTAACTAACAATCTAAACTAGCTACCTTAAACCAACACCCTGCAGTTTATAATAAGGTTGTTTTACACTCGACGATACACGCGCCGTTCTCAGTTGTGAATTACCTGACGCCGTTTTCGAAACAGTACACACACGTCATCCGGCGGTCACCGCACCGTTCCTTATCGCGAACCGCTTGATAGATACTAACAGAAACGGTTTCATCAGGCAGTTGTCACCATGTAGGTGTAAATGGTCCTTAATATGTGCAAGGTTGCAATCTTGCGACATGCAGTCATAGCAGTTTTAAACATCGTTGCGTCACGGGTGCAGGTTGGTTATGTGTGTGTATGGGAAAATAATGATAATCAACATTAAGATTTTTTTCCCATGAAACATGATTATCGTTCATGTTGTAGTATTTAATAAAAACTTAGGTTTTATAGAATTGTCTAAAGGAACTTCGCATCCTACTGTCTTGCATAGATTTGATATAATCTTGTTTACGGTAAATATAATAATAATACCTATTCCTAATTATTCTTAACATATCTTTTCTAAAGTTTAACAACAGATTACCTACTGCATATTTCTCCATATGAAAAAGTATGTTATGTGGTCTTATATATTTTTTTAGTTTAACTGCAACATGGTTGAAAATTAGTTTTTATCGCGAATTCGTCCACATAATATACATCATACACATAATATTTTATTTAAAAACATGTACCTACAGACTTTTTGATATAATTAATCAAAATCAATATTTTCTAATTTCGAACTACTAATAATTTCAGCCTGATGCAGGATTCGAACCTGATTATCTACAGCCGTATACACTATTCACCAAATTATCAAGACATTAAAATTTTAAACAAACAAAGGTACCTACTTTAATCTATTTATAATCATATGTAGCAAACACGTATCGGCTTCAATTTTCTCGGTGTGGGTAAAACGCTGGTTTAATATTTCATTTCTTAGAACTTTCCGGAATGAGTATTCAATCATTACGATTTATACGTCGTAACTGACATAAATTATGAATACAACTGTAAACCGAACAGTTAAGGTTTAATTTTATAATTCGATAATTTTTGCTGAAATTAATTTTTTTATGAATATAAACCAGACAATTTAGGTGAAAAAATACATTCGCTCCAGTGCTTTCCAGTGCCAACGCTGCTATCACCATTATATTATTATTCTTCTAATAATATAATACCGACTTCTGAAAATGTAAGTAAGTACTAAGTACGAAAGTTTATTACTTAAATTATATAAAGGTCATTTTATTGACCTTGTATCTATTGTTCAATGTTCCCTGTTCTAAACCTTTAGGAAATTATGGTTTTAGTAAAAGGTTTATTAATTTTTATGTGTTCAATTTTAGGTCTGACGCCGAAGTTGAATACGAGTCCCAGCAATCCTCTGTCGAGGTTAGGAAGGCACAGCCTGCCAAGAAGAAGGTCACGTCGAAGCGCAAATCGGAAAGCCGCAACACGCCTCCGAAACCAAAATCAAGGTATTATTCATTTTTCTTTAAGTACGGTTTTTGTGTAGAGAGCGACGGAATAAATTTTAAGTACTCGTACAATACCTTTTTTCGTACAGTGTGTTTAGTAAGATATATTAGTTATCGTTAGCGTAGTGGTCATAAGAGCAACTGCAACGTTAGAGGTCTTGGGTTTGATTCCCAGATCGACTAAAGTAGCTCGGAGTTTGGAATTGTGCCCGGTTAATGGCAATAGGCTCACCCGCTATTACATGGGACCTAAAACATACCGGTGAACTGTGGGTGTACATTAGTGCACCTCTGCCTAACCTTTTGGAGAATACAGGCGTGATGGTATGTTATTACCATAAACTACAACTCTGAATATCTATTTTTAAGGTATCGTTAATAATTACTATAAATAATATGTTAAATTGTTTTACAGTAAAAAAGGTCACACCACAGACCTCTTCGGGTTAGAGAACGTTCCAGATCGTCAATCAACATCCAGTGAGGACCTGGGATCTTCTCTTCTGAGCCGCGTCGCAAACGGCAAGGTGCGGCGAACAGCTAATTTGAGCGGTGACTTTTATGTCGATGTAAAAGTTTACTACAAGGCCGACATCATCTCTACTCAACGGGAGGATCGGTGGAAGAAGGCAGCCGTTGCACTGAAAGTGCAACTAAATAAAGAGAGTCCCCAGTGGGACACTTTGCAGTCCTTCATGTTACGGACTCATGAATTGTTTAACAATTCAGAGCCCGTCTATTTTAGTGATAAAATAAATTTTAAGTAATATTTTTTTAACTTAGGTTTAAGGTTTTACGTAGATACTTAATAAAGTTTGTACCATGTACCTACTTATATAATAATCAAGTTTTTTCCTTGGAGCACCCGCAGATCATTTTAATTTGTGTCTTTGTAACCTTATATTAAATTATTTCAGTTGCATTTTACAGTCACTATAAAGCTTGTGTGCAAGATAATAATTAACGTAATCGCTATCTAAAATGCCTTTTTGTACAGTTTGTAACACGTCTATTGAGCGCAGTCACTGGACAGGTCACTTACGTAGTGCCAATCATAAAAACAGGAATATTTCACATTTGTGCGAAGGTGTTGAAGTAATTCATTCTGCCTTTCGCAATCGTATAGCTTCTTATAGAATTATTGATCTAGATGAGAATTATTCTTTAGAAATATTTTTAAATAATATTCGAGACAAAATCAAAACATTAATAAATTTGTCTCTTAAAAAACATATATCTCTAAAAATTAATTTTGAATATTTTGCTTTGTTTTTAATGGTTAAAAATGATTCTCAGGAGATGAAATCATTTGGTACAAAAAATTATACATTACACCAGAATTATGAATATGATACATTAATATCTCAGGTTAGAAATGCGATAACAAAAAAGCTAGAGGAGTTTCAGGACCGTGACAGTGGTTGGACTTTCTTGAGTAGCTCACATTTAGAAGTCAATATTAACAAATACCAACCATTGCGCGGTTAAGGTTTTATCGAATTACCGGCTGCAATTAAAGCGAAAAAAGCATGTGTCAATATTCGCAACAATGATGAGTATTGCTTTTATGAGAAAGTTTGTAAATAAATAGAGTATTAAATGTTTTTTTGTAATAAATACAGAAAAATATGGTACAATATGTAACAAGTAATATTCTAAAAATATTTTTTAGATTGAATACTGTAATAATTGTAAAAAATAAATATAAATGAGTTTTTTATTATGACATTGTAAATGTAAGTAATAAATCAATTAAAATTATATTAATTGTAGTAGCTATTATTAGTTTGTTACTGTAATATGGAGTCATAAATACTATATTTTAATTTTATGTTTTATTTTATATGAATAAATTAGCTGTAAAATAAAACTAGATTTGCAGGTCATCCGTTTTTAGTATTCATTTACAATTAACCATGTTAGTACCTGTGCAGATTTTACTTACTAACTTCTAAAAATGCAAAAAGCAGCAGTGGCCCATAAGGGGATCGAACCCTCAACCTTCGCATTATTAGCACGATGCTCTACCAATTATTGAGCTAATGGACCGCTGAGAGCGCGAATGAAATACACAACTACATACATTATATTCGGAGTGAAAAAAACATGAAACACTAAAACTCTAACATAATTTTAAAAAATCTTTTGGTCTATCTTTTTTATTTATTTTTTTATCTTTTTTTAATTTTTTATCGTTTTTAGTATTCATTTACAATAAAGGTTTACCTCAAATTAAACATAACTACAGCTAATTTAAAATGTAATAGGTTCTAATAAAACAATAAGTAGTTAATCAGATATTTTTATTAAGTATATGTAGCTTAGCAACAACAAAATAATTTAAATACAGACATATTATTATCAAAATACCATTTTCTTATACACACAGCATTATTTAATGCACAATTAAATTTATGATTGACACAATTAAATTCAGTTTTATTTTTACAATATTTATTTTTTAAGTCTGAAAGGTTAGGACATCCCTTCTCACCTATATCGATCACTTCACAGTTCGCACATAACTCTTTAATCCACTTTATCTTTTCCAAACCCTTTGTTATAATTTTTTTATTTTCTAAATATGGCACTATAACACGTTTAAACTCGTTGTAGTCTATGTAGCCCTCACTCCAGTAAATTCCACTGTTTTTTTCGATCCATCTCACTTGCTTCTTTTCTTCTTGCGTTAAATAATGGAACGAAATTGGTGGTTTTACCACGAATGTTTGTGTGTGTTCTTGACTTACAATGGCCACTTCCTTTACAATAAAATTGTTATTAAATTTTTTAAATCCTTGGAGATCAACTATAATGGTATCCGGTTTCATGATAACTTCTTTACGATGTTACTTAAGGGTTTGTATTCAATTATACAATCGTTGAGAATTAGACAGTAGGCTGAAGTTTGCTCTGGTATTTCGGAATTACTCTCAATTTCTACTCGTACATCCACTACTGGACCTGTCTTTAAGTTATCCGCTTGTCTAGAGCAATCAATGACAAACAGCGGTGCTAAATCTTTAAATTGTTTCTCGCTTAATATGGGCTCTGGACGACGTCCGTAATACGACTGTTGAAATCTAGTGTACTGCTCATATAATAAAGCAATTCTGTTGTCAGCAAAGTTCACATTTATGTTTTCATACGGGAAATACGTGGAATTGAGATAAACTCTAACGTCTCGAACATGACAGTGATCGAATTGAGACATGTCAGAACTTGCATTGTTTTTTCTATTTGTCTGTAGACCAAGTATGATGTATCTTGGTTTTTCTATTTGAGTTGAAGTTTTGATAGACCAAGTATGTTTTGTAGTTTTAGGTAAAGAGGGATATTCGTACAGATCCCAATTTCTGTATATTATTTGAAGTGGTCGATCTTTTTCTAGGAGTCTTAACAAACTGATTTTTTCTTTATCTGATACTTTAACATGCGGCACACGCCATATAATTTTGTTAATCTGAACGTCATCCACCGTTTCGCCAGTGTTCAGTTTTACAGCGTTCAAATTAGTGTTACTTCGTAACAATATCAGTTCATGCCTACAGTTTATCAGGACTTTTTTAAAATCTTCCGCAAATCCGAGGATATGACATAGTGGTATAGAAGCTGAAAATCTTCCTCCGTTGATATTTTTAATACCATCGATATTCCAACCCCAAGCGTTAGATATTTTTGATTCACTTTCATTCATGGATATTAATGATTTTATGGTTGTAGTTATACCTGCATTTTTTATTTTATCAATCTCCACTCCATTAAGCTCATACCTAATATCTTGGAATAAGTACATTAGCGCATTGTTCGTGAAATTGATACTAGAAGCTTTGTCTTTCGTGTCTTTTTTACTTACGATAACAGTTCCTTCCAAATACAGAGTGCTAGCTGATGGTAGTATGTATAAATCTTGTTGGTTAATAGGTATACGGATTTCATCGTTCCTGTTGAAACTCGTCACATAAGGCTTGTAGGAATGAAATTCGATTCCTTCTATAGAGTTATCGTAACTTGGAGCAGATAAAACGTCTAAGATATTCATTTTAGCAATCCGATCGTTCTGAGGAATGATTTATTATCTTTAGTTAATTTAATTTTTTTCTTAGAGTGAGGTCTTATTTGGTATGTAACTGGAGTGGAACTGATATTCTTTAGTTCTTGACGTACATTTTTATTATAGTCAATCATGTTTTTCTTCTAAGATGTAAATATAGCTGCACTTCTTCACCGCGCAGATTGATTAATCGATTGTTTATATCTAATAGCCTTATATATATGCAGTTTATATTGTTTTGATTGATTGGAAAGTATATTGCGTTCTTCGGGATTTCAATGATCCTGTATCCAGGTGGCACGTTGAGTGCAAATTCGTGAATAATGTGACTTGGTTTACCGTTTATGTACGAACCGCTTACAATATCACATTCTATCCTGACCACGGTCGTCGGCAAAATGTTAACTGGAGACTGTGACACATGCCATTTATTTGCTTTCAAGATTTGTTCATTAAAGCCTAGCATTCTCCTAAAAGAATCTTCTTTGATGAAATTAACGTCTTCTGTACAGAATATAGCAGTTTTTAAAGTATTATTATTGCATTGTAGTTTGATAGATGCATCTTTTATTTCCGATTTTAAATAATCATTGATGTCTTGCAATTCAAATGTGCCTTCCGGTATTTCTATAACGTTGTTAAGACCATAATAGAACTTATTATTACTTTTGTCAATGTTTGGGATAGAATTAAATGTCGAAAAGTGCAATAAAGCACACTCATACTCTCCATCAAGCTGTAACGTATTAGGATAGTATGTAGATAAAATTGACGAGTTTCCAGTTATCGACAAAGTGAGTGACATCTTGCAAATGATTCAAATGAAAGAAAGGATATATTTTATATTAAATTTTTATTCCAAAAACTCCACAGATATTCTAAACATAAATGACCACAATTTACTGAATTGAATTTTTGATATCTTATGTAGTTATAAAACACATTACAATTTTTTAAATATCTAATTAATTCCATCGGAGGTTTTAAATTTCCATAGCTATCAAAATATTCACAATAATCATATACTTTAACATACGCTACCCAATGTGTTCCTGCGTTCGCAGAATTATCTAAGTTAACGATACCACATTCAACTCGTTTCGGCGTCCTGGGTAACCGATCCTTCATGTAGACTCCACGGAAATGGGGGATATTTCTTGAATATTTTAGGATGTCTACATTAGTTAAAGGTCGATTAGGTAGCATATTTTTCAGTTTTTTGAAGAATGAATATACAATCCTTTACCATTTTTATACGGCTTAATGTATAAACCCTTGCCCAACACTAAAGCTTCCATAGCTTTATTATGACGTTCTGATTCTCGCAAATTTTGCTGACCTGCTTTGTAATCATTAACGGTTTTTGCAATGCCAGCTGCGCCACCAGCTAAAGTTCCCAAAGCCGATAAACCAGCGAAAATTGGAATCAAAGGTAGAACTCCTCCAGTCTTCGGTATAGGTATTACTCGTGGCACCCGAATTCGATGATGGATCCTTGGAAATAACTTTTTAGCAACTAAGTAAGCTGCTTTTATTAAAGTCTTATTATCGCTGTGTTTTAGTTTCTTAATTTTTGATTTTATTTTAGAAACTAAGCTTTTAAATGTTTTAATCCCAGATCCGGACTTCAATTTAGCTTTCATGACTTTGCTCACTAGCCATGAGCTTAGTTTTTCACCGTTCCCTGCATCTTTTGATTTTAATCTTTGTTTAGCCATATTAAGTAGTTGTAAATCAGCTTTGTGACGATTTGATAAGTCTGTATGGTTTGCATATGCAATGTCGTGGTACATACAAGCGTCGTCTAACTTATTTATACCTCGGTCACCTCGAGCCATCCGTTTGGAAAGCTTGGTTCCTGGTCCGCAATAATTGTATCCTGGTAAATGAACTTCGAATGGCAGCTTATTAATTATGCTATTAACTAGTCCGCCACCTTGCATTATTTACAGTAGAATGAAAGATTTACTTTTTATAATGGTTATATAACATCTTATCCCATTATTGCAGCTTTGTCAATCCAACTGTTTTCATCATTATTAAGACCTAGCCATTTCACATACAATTTGTTTCCTTTCTTTTTTAAAACTTTTTCGACCAAATAAATATCAGGATGGCTAGATTTTTGAAGTTCTTGCTCATAAAAAGCTCCTAATATGTTTTGCTTTCGTTGATCTTCTATTTGGTAAGTCACTGGTAAAGTTTTATTAATCTTTTTTATATTAAATAACTCAGTTGACCAATTAGGAGTATATCCTTTCTCAAAATTATGTTTATATTTACTGATACGAACATAATCACCAACTTTAAATTTAGGTTTCCACTGAACAAAGTCATGATTGTATATATTTTTTATATTTTCTTTTATTGTTGGTTCATTTGATTTATTCACATCAATCGGCTTAAATTGGATAGTGCGATGTTTCGTATTGTTATATTTTTTTAGTATATCTTGTAACGGTAGACATATCCACTTATAGTTTCCATTGAGACTAAAATATCTATACAATTTATTTTTGACAGTTCTAATCAGTCGTTCCACAATTGATGCTTTTTTAGTAGAGAATGACGAGTAATGATTTATATTGTGCTTTTTCATAAGAGTTTGAAAATTTATGTTATAAAACTCTGTCCCCTTATCAGTTTGTAAGTTAACAGGAGTCTCACAACTCCTACATAGTATTTGTTCAAATGCACGAGTAACTTCAAATTTGTTTTTCGATTTTAACGGTTCAGCCCAAGCGTACTTTGAGAAGCAGTCAATCACTACTAAAATAAAATTGTAACCTTTGTTATATTTTTTTAGATTTTGCATACCCATCAAGTCCGCTTGCCATAAGTCATGGCTGCCTTTTAAAACGACATGACGTCGAAGAAAATTTTTTCGAGCTGCTTTGTGTATTTCATTTACGATTTGCTGTTTTGCCATTACGGAGTTTTAGTATTTTGAAGTAACTTATCTATGTCTGCTTTGGTATAAAAATTATCTTGTAAATGGCTTAAAACCTCAGGTATCTTTCCTTTTAAAGTAGCCTGAACCGTATTTCGAACATCTATTGTGATTTGAGCACGCAGTGATCCAATAATTTTATTTAATTCTTTTATCGTATTAGCATTCAAATGATCTACATAATCCTTATTTGCAGCATCATCTGCTTCTCTAGGAGATCTAATTCCTCTCAATCTCAACGTTTTTACATCATAATCTCCATTATCTGATTTAATTAATGCTTTTTCATTAAAATCAAAGAGTTCTGACAGTCGCATTCTTTTATGAACATGATGACCAAATTTATCTATATTCATTATTTGTGTGTACGGAAAGACAGTTCTGAGTAAAATGAAAACAATTATTGTTGATCGAGATATTTATTAACTTATAAAATTTCCTTCACGTAGTTCCTCTATGATAGATATTATTTCGTTATCTACTCCTGTATTTCCAGCATTTCGAGAAGCCATAAGGAGTTTTAGTCTTTCAACTAACTCATTAGGATCATCCCAATATATGTAATCAACATCCTTGTTCAATTTTTTTAGCATTAGCAACCCTTTTCCTTTGGGCAAATTTATTTTGTCTGTAAAATCATTTCGCAATTGAAATAGAGGTTTTATAACATCCATATACTTTTTTCCCTTGTTGCTTTTTATTGCTTTTTTTGGATCATAGTCACGTCTATGAGCATTTGTATCTAACAACATCAATTTATAATTTTGTTTATCATTTTCAGTAACCAAACTTAAATCTGGATCTTTTTTAAGCAGCAGTTGTTTTAAACCAAACGTATTTTTGTATTTATGACCAGCGACGATAATAAATTGATCGTTAATTGTTATGGGAGCAGAACCTAGCATCAATTTATCGCATTCTACTCTGACCCCAAATGGAATGTCTTTCAACGCTTCTGAAGAAACCGACCAGGATGACGTATCACAATCTTGATTTTGATCAGCTATTGATTCATACGAAGAGTTACTGCTAATTTCTGATTTATCTTCATCTAGTCCTTCTTTCTGCAATGTTTCATCTATAAATAGAACTTCAGATACTTCATCTTCAATATAATTTAGGAGGGGAGTTTGCTTGCTGGCTTTAGCTATTAAGTTGAGAGATTCTGTTACGGGCTTAAAAACTGTATCCAGTGCTTGTTTATTATCTATCTCAAAATTTCGCATTTTTCGTACTTTTTTCTTTACAGCTTCTGCAGCGTTAACGATTTGTCTTTTTAATGATTTATCCATGTTGGTAAAGATTGATCGTAATCGGTGTACCGCCTTGGAAAGAATAATGAAATCGTGTTGGTTTACAGCCTTTTATATTTATGTTCTTAATCAAAGACTACAAAAGTGTCAAATTTATTTCTGTAACAACCTTTATTTTTGAGGCAATCTTTATTAATTACAACATAATTGAATGGTTCACTCCATATTTTTGCACACATTTCACGAAATTGACTCCATGTCATGTCAGTATTGACGTGTTCTTCATATACATGTTTCATATTAATTTCATCTTGTTTAAAAAGTACGATTAGGTTCGCGTTGTCTCTTACCAACTGTTTAGGAATTTTACTATATGTCTGATTTAGATAAAAACAATCGATAAACTTATGTCTTCCCATTGCAAAATAATCACGCATGTTGCTTTGATTTTCACAAGCGACATCATCGAATACAATTACAGAATTTGATTTTGCGTTGTGAACACCCAGTACTTGCTCATTTTCATGATATTTCTGAAATGTAATACCTGGTACACATTGCAAAACTTTTTCTAAATAAATGTACTTTGGTTGCTGCACCGTTTTTGAAAATACATAAACATTTTGAAATTTTAAACCATTCTCGTGTAGAAGAAGACCAATTAATAAATTAGTTTTACCACAATTTGATGGCCCACAAATGATACATCGTATCGTATTGGGTAATAATTCTCCGTGGCGCAAACTAGTATTTCGAGACTCAAAGCAGAGTTCGTTTAAATGTAACGATTGTGGTTGTTTTACAAATTTCATGGCGACTGTGCATGGTGACATGTTTAATAATGAGATAATTTATCAATTACATCAACATTTATGAAGTGGAACAAACGGTTTCATAAATTCAATTAAACATGACTTATCGTACGCTCAAAATGAACGGATACAATATAAATCAAGTTTTACGAAAACGAAAATAGGGGAATAGCGCCCATTCCGTATGATAATATTTGGCTTTCTACCACACCAAAAGTGTCGTAGGCGAACGAAGTGACACGTAGGAACGACAAGTAAGTCTAGTTTTAAAACAGAAATGTTGAACGGCTCCTATTCCGTAGGATATTATTGGGCTTTCTACCACACCGAAAGTGACGGAGGCGAACGAAGTGAGACGTAGGAACGGTAGGTGGGGTAGAATGCCCAATAATATCCTACTCGTTTCCGTATCTAAACATATTTTTTAATGTTAATCGGTGCCATATATCATCCCATAACATCGAAGCCACGAATAGATCGAGAAACTAAAACATTTTCAGGCAAAACTTTACGAGCTCGTGTCATGGGAATTACAAATTATGAAACTATCCACTATGAGACAAGTTAATTAATACTATTTCTATGAAATGCTCCAGAACCAGATGCCGCACTAAATATACACTTCCCTTCCGTTCAGTCATAACTATGAAATGTTACACTGGTCGCTTCATAACAGGCTATTGGCTGTAACTGTGACCTTCCAAGTTATTCAGACCTCCCTCACATCCCGCGGCTTTAGAAAAGTTCATACACTTAAAGGTGAAACCAAGGTGAGGCAAAGGTCAATATTAGTTGGTGATGTTAAAAAGATTCGAGAGATACTAAAATCGGGTAGCGTGATCATCTGGGCCGTATCATATCGTCTAAATTTAGACGAGGGAGTAAATTTTTATGGTGTTCTTACGAAAAAGTTGAGGTAACATTTTATATGATAACGGTGTAGACGTAATTGGGTAAAACTAGGATTGTTCTATTCTGTTTTAGACGTTTTTATGGTCGATGAAGATAGTCAAATTTTTAAAACATACGTTTAATATTTAAATACAACAGAATATAAAAGTACTTAAATGCTTAATTATGAGCATGCACTTAAGTCTGGCACAATGTGTCGACCGCTAGCTTTTAATATCAAACTTTCTAACAAACTTTATAGTACTTGTGTGCTCTCATATGGATAGTGAATGTAACGTTAGTCAAACCCATTCGTAAATGCGCTCTCAACAATAGTTTGGATGTTGACTTTCAAACACTGTAAATTCATTAAATGTAAGGTGCCAACCTCAAACGTTAACCCAAGACAAATCATGCATGACGCATAGAAAAGTTCTAATATAGATAAAGAAGAAGCAACGTAAAAAGTATTTTTGTAAACAACATGAAATGTCTTATTTGAACAACATATTTTTTAATATTAAAAGACATTATGTCTAGCAAAGATATAACATTGATAAGAATACCATATAAATACTAGTAATTATGAAGATAAGGCAAGAAAAAGAATGGAATTCGCATAAAAAAGAGATTACATTCCAATTCCCTACAAGTATCCTCTAGATAGCACTAAATGAACCACAACCTCTAGCTTTATCGGCATTATCAAATAATCAAGTATACAAAAACCTCAGATAGGTACAGACCAAAAAAGGAAATAGGGCATTAAATATGCCTAGCTCTGGATAAGTAAAGATTATTAAAATATTTACATTGAAGTGGATAAAAACAATATCAATAATAATAATATCGATAAGCCACATGCAATGATGGTTGGCTAAGTTCTGCAATGTACAAAAGTAATAAAATTTCCATTTCTCTCTTGAACAAAAAAGGTTTAATATCATAAAGCAATATTTAACGCTCGCTAGTACAGGTATTCTGGAGAAATTCGCGGCGCTCTCGGCATTTAGAATATTCAGTTTTGGCTCTCTCCAATTCCAATTCCATGGTATTATTTAGTTTTAATACCTCTGCATACGCCTTTTATTACGATTGCACAAGGAGTTTTTATGCTTTTGAACTGTTGTTTTTACCTTTGCCGAGTAGTTTTGGACCGCTTGTGTTTTAAAAGGATATTAAGTTTAAGTAGAATGAAAAAATAAATGGGAGTTTCATGTGGAGTTAAAAATTATATCAATAACATGTGAAATCTTCTTATTATAAACACTTTTAATGATTTTTTTAATATTCTTTATTAAAATATAGAAGATATTTGATTAATAACATCTTATTATAATCAAACAAATCACTTGAAAGCAACACGCGATTTAACACAACATTACGCACTTTTAACATATACTTCTCCCTAGGCGGTCGAAATTCAATCTCAGAATCGAAAATGATCAATCCATATTTTGTTTATAATAGCAATAAATCATTTCCACTGGTCCCTGTTGATTCTGTTTCAATTTCCCATTTCTGTTTATCGTACGTTTTGATAAATAGCCTCGGGGTAATACCATTTGGTTTTGTACGCAGCCTCTTCGCGAACGCTTTCGCGCCAAATAAATCCGCCATCTTGACTTTGTAAAGTGTTTTTGTTTAGCGTCGCGTGGATTGATTGTTATTTATTGGGATGATCAATCTATTGTGTTCGGTTTTGGAGGTTGTTTTTTCAGCTGACTGAAAGTGGCTGTTAAGTGTCTTAAAAATGGGCTCGCATTTCCAGTGTTTTCAGCCATTTACTATAGAAATAAGGCGTTTATTAATAGGTATTGCTATTTTTAATTTCATAACATAAAAAATATGTTTCTATTTATAGCCAATATCGTAAAATTACAGTTGAAATAGAGTTCGAACCCAAAATAATTGTATTTTGAGCTTTAATAAACATTTTTCTAAGTAACGTAACCTTCTAAGTAACGTGGCCATTCTGATCGAGCCATCATTTCATTATATATTCACATTATTCTCTCACACAATCATATATCAGACATGTATGCACAATAGAATAAGCGTGGAGTTGCATCTGGCAAGTATTTTGTGTAAACATTGCACACAATGTGATTTAGAGCAGCTCCTTTCTCCAAACAATTGCTTCTACACTTGTCTGCACTGCACAATATTGTGTTACATTAAACAATAACTAAGCCTTCGGTAAATTCCTTGGGTAGATTATCATTATTTTTATCCCACACAAATGTTCTGTATTCTATTACTACCAAATAGGAAGTTACAAAATGTAATCTTTAGTTATCAATTTCATAATTTATGGCATCACTATCTACAGATTCCTTTCAATTATATACTCTAATGATCATTAAAAATATTTCTTAAAATATCGTTTTAGAATCTATTATCCCAACTACAGTATCTATCTACAATAATTTCAATTACTCCATTTTTCTAGTAAAGCTTTATAATGAGGACCATCAGTAAATTGCCCACATGAAAGGTGAGCTATGAATGCCTGGAACTCGGGTGGAGCCATTCATTCGCGCTCGTTGGAGCCACTTCATTAGCCTAATTGCCACATACAAAGGGGGAAAATGGTGAAATTTTATAGCACCTTTTCATCTTTTGTTGCCTAAACATTTGAATGAAGTGTGGATTCTTCATTTAATGTTGATGTTAGGATTAGGGATTCGAAAGTTTAATAAAAAATGTTGTGTTTTATTTTCATGTACGTGGGAAACCCGAATGAAGTAGAATGTATAATTTTAGACTGATTAGGAAGCTCTTGTTATTTTTAAAGTAATAAGGTTACTTAACAGTTTACGTGGGATCAAAAGGAAACTTGCAAATGAGGACCAAATAGAACTAATTATTTTTTATTATGAATTATTTCATGAATATACCTGTAATTCTTTTATGTTCGTTATGCTACTAAAAATACTTACGGCCAGTTTCAATGCCCGCTGATAAGTTCCCGATAAATTATCTGACAGATGAATACATACAAATTCTATTCTGATCTAATTTATCTCATAGATAGTGCTTATCTGGAGGTGGTGAAACAGGCCCTTATTCGTCTTTTATAACCTGTGTTTGAGCTTTATTTACTTTAGACAAAACCTTCATTATTTTTCGCTGTTACGAAATTGTCAATTATTTATTTAATACTTTATTCATTGCCACACTATTTCTATTTTAATAGCCTGCCGCAAATAGGTCCACCATTAACTGCCAAACCAGAAGTTAATACCTCACTGCTACCAAAACTGAATACGGGGATTAGTTGGTATCATTTTCGCCAACAAAAGTACCGTTCAGACTCAATCGGAGTCATCGTTATCACCATCTAACTTTCTACTTGACAGATTTATTGAATATAAGTTTTATTATTCACAAACTCTTTTCAAAGTACAAATTATAGGTGTATTATTATGATAATTTGAATGAACCTCCGTGTGAATTGAGTGTTGCTTCGTTTTGTATTGAGGACAAAACATCAATTTTCTTTAGTGTATTCGAAATTTCATATTTTTCCGTTGATAAATCTTAGCCGGACCAGTGCGTAGGTTTTGGCTATCAATTAAAGGTTATCTCACAGGTTTTTATGAGATGGAATGACTATAATGTAATTAACTTAGGGTTCTGTTTGGAGGGACTTTATCTTTTGTATCTAAATCATGTATTTTACGTTCTACTGTATTAATTGTTTAACAACATCGGGTGAATAATAATTAAATGGATACTTCGAATTGAATATAACACAACAACACCTTCCTACGAATTTCACGGTCGAAAACAAACTGCCACAGATTTTATAGAGTTCACTGCATCCAAAACGACAACTGGCCGTCAACCGTTGCGGTTTCGTCCAAATTATATTAAATCGTACAAAACTTTTTAATCAAACATTAATGCATAAACAAACAACAGTAAAATCCAATTTATATGCGATGCGGCCATCATTACTGGAGGTGGGTCTCGTGAATGATTTGTTGTGATTTCGTCGAGTGAGCGCAGCAGGCGATCGCAAAATGCATTCACATATCATCCCTCTTCATCCAAGCAAATAACGGCACTACGCAAAAAGATTTTAGGTTTCACATTCGTATGAGAGGTGAGCTCGGAGAATTTAATTCCGCAAGCCCTCCTACCACGTTATGGGTAAAGCGACAAGGGTTTGTAAATTTCGATTGGATTCCCTATCTGGGATCTCTGCAACGGACACCGCGCCGTTGGCACTGACAAATGTTTACACAGTGTACAAATTTCGAAATTAATCCGATAATCGTACGTAAATTAATTCCTGTAACGTCTCTGCGGTTTTGATTTCAACGGTGTAAGTAGCGGATGTAATGATTTATTGAATTTCAAACATCGGTCGGCTATAAACCGTGTGGGGACTTGAAACTTGTTTATGAAGGAGATTTATTGATATGAAGTACGTTTTACTGCAGTGTTGCGCCATTGCGTATGCGTACATGTGGCAACGCAAGCGCTGGACGAAGATGGAACATAGAACGGATATTTTATATCCTGTTTATGTATTAAATTGCTTTATTGGTCTAGTGGTCACAAATCCGACTGCTGTGAGTGATCCTGAATTTGATTTCAGCTATGTGTTAGGTTCAGTTATCCCCTACATAAGAAGATGCTGATATGTTTATATTTTGCACCTCAACTAGGTACTACATTCTTCTATTTTAACTATTTCTTATTCTATAATTACTTACTCATCTGAATCCCAGAGTAGCTTTCTAATTTGAACCCACACGCTAGTTATTATTTTGGCATAAATGCAAGATACAAGATTATTATTGACTAATTAACCAAGTACTACAATAGCTCAACGATACCTAATATTTTTATGCCATAAACTAAATTACTAGTTTTAAACAAATTTTCACATTAAAATACTTAAAAAGATAATCTCACCTACAATATAGATCTTATTGTTTGTAATAATAAAGATGATCTCACTTTTGGTGCTTCCTGTACCTACTTCAACTTAAAGTGCTTTACTGCTAATACAAATAGCTTTCCAAACTATCAATATGTTAAGTTGGAAGTGATTGTAAATAATTTATTGCTTTCAAAAGAAAATAGTATTGCTCGTAATATTACAAGTCATAAAATTGCTCATACAATTCATAGATGCCACAAGCTTAAGAAAGTCTCTTTTTCTGTAGATTGGACTATGGTTTTGATCTTTGAACCTACTGTCATTCTCATAAAAACCTTATGGCTTATTATTTTCTGGACAAAATTATATTGATGCCTTTTCATTTAAAGACTTTAAGGGTCTACCTATAACAGTTTACTGCTGGATATAACATTACCCAAGGTGTGCCATAACTCTTGAACTTCAACCTTACTTGCCTACATACATCCTGGATGTTAGCTGAAATGGCGTTAAAGAGGCCTCAATGTCATTTATTCCCTTTAAGCTCTCAATGAAACAAGAAAAATCGATAGCTTCAACATTCTTTTGTTCAATTTGCTCCAAAGTGATGTTTGGAGTTATAACTGATCAAAAATTTCCTGACAACTACAAGAAGGCAATGTTATCCTATCATTTTCATATTTATACTAGGTGAAATGTCTTTTCCAATTCCAAAATATTGAAAATAAAAACTCAAAATTGGCAAAAGATATTCTAACTAACTAACTTTAACTTATCTATGAAGTAGAACTATCTTACTTATACCTATTGTAGGGATTTCCGTCGTATGCTTATACCTTTCATGTCCCTAATGTGCTACCTCGCTATTTTCCTATAACTATGGATTTTTTCCCAAATACTTTTTAAGCTAAAGGTTCTTTCTTAATATGGCTGAACTTCTGCCTACATTATAACTATAAAAACCTGCAATATCAATATCTTGGTTTTGTTGGCTTAGTTTATCGGGTTAAGAAATCTTTCTCATACGAAGAAAATACGCATTCACTTACTTGAGCAACTTTATTAACTAAACAGTAGGTACAGAGACCACACAGAGTCTGCAAATATTATAATCATTTCAACATTTTGATCATTATGATTCACTGCCACTTTCCTTATGACCAAGATATTACTCAATACACATTTCATTTATAACTTCATGTGTAGTTTAATTTTTTTTACCGTCAGTTAATAAATTGTATTTTGCTTCTACATATATATCTGTATTAATGTACCCTACATTGTCTCTATCAACTCGTGTACTCTTGTGGGTCCTGGTAGCATCGTTGCGTGCAGCAATTACACTGATCAGTATCGGTTCTAAATCGCTCGCACGGTCACGATGTTTATTAATTTATTACATTCGGTTCGGATGCCGGTCATTCGAAACGCCGTTTATGTATAATAGCCATGTGGAGGAGGGGCAGTGCTAAGTAATTCAGTTTCGATGGCATTCACGGAATTTTGACACCTATTTCGTATTAGAATAGGACTCTTTACTGCAGCAATTAGTCTTCTAAAAGTTATCGTATCTACACTTTTAAAGGTATGCTCAGCTACACAAAGGAAGATAACCCAAAACTCCATTTGTTCGTTGTTATGTAGTGAGCTTCAACGCACAATGAAACAACGAATAAAACTTTTATTGTAAAATGTAACAGTTCCGTTTCATTTTCTTGTTATCTACAGGGGTTTTTAACGCAACGTAAAATAAATAAACTTAACGTAAGTAATTCCTTCAAGCGATCTCACTCAATATATTCTTAGCTTACAACAAAACTGGACTAGTGTTTTTGACAAATGAAATCCTTTTGATAAACATATTTAATACAAGAGATAGCTGATGGTAAATGAACAACATTAAATAAAAAAATGAATGATCCAAAATAAACGATAGAATACAAAAAAAATTAAACACCGCTACAGCTTGAAACGCAACACTATCAAAACTCAACTTGTTTTTAATTATGCGCGAGCGTTCAAGATCTTTATCGCATTATCGGGCGCGCGATGACTTCATTCATTCATTCACTTCCGTACTTCAAGTTCCGCGTTAGCTATTCGAGACTTTACAGCCTATTAATTCGTTTCGCAATTGTGTCTGCAAGTGTGGAAATACAGGCATGTAAGTACGATTGATTCTTGGAAAAATCAACCGTGGAAAATCGTTTTGTGTTCCAGTATTATTTTAATGACTAAACACTTTTGTTCGTTCATTAATTTTATAAAATTTCTATGAAGTTTCTCTGAATTTGTAAAGGAAAAAGAAAACGTTTCTAAAATTATATAAGTGGAGACTTGCTACCATCGTAATAATGCTTGAGTATTGTGAATGCTAGCTATCACGTAGCAATCAAAAACTAATTTAATAGGTACTCCAAGCAAAAATAATAATATTGCATGTGTAACTCCTAACCTCATTAGTAAATGAACAGACACAAAGTGTTGCTGGGGTGTTTATTGCGCCGCTTCTTCGTCCCAGCTGAAACTTTAGGAGGCGGTGAAGAGCGCGCGTTTTGGGGGCTGTCTATGATGTAGAAATGATGTTCAAAAAGTGCTACCTAGTAGTGCAATATCTTGATTCAATAATCTTGATTTTGTCTTTGAAAGAAAGTAGAATATTTATTTCGTGTTGATTTTAACCTACCTAATGATGCAAGGTTGAAGCGGTGGAAAGCACTGTAACAGGTGTGATTTTAGTTACATTACAGGCCTATTAGACATAATTTTTTTATTGCATATTGTATTTCTATATTGAAATATTTAAATTTGAAACTTAAAGCATACCTAAACTAACCAGGATTATTTCCGATGAAAACACTATACTTAATCAATTCATGATGATATCATAAATAATAATACCCGTTTTATGAATTAGTCAGAGGGCCTAACTCTAATCCTTCAGGTGATACAGGCGAGGAATATGTTTCTTACTATTAAACAACAAACTGATGATGTAAAGAAACAAACTCAACATCATGCTTTAGTGTGTAACAATTTAAAGTAACTTATGTCTAGGAAGCATTCATAATATGGACCCGTCATTTGAAATTAATACCTATACTATGCTTTCAAATTGAATTCGAAACATATTTCGACTCGATATGTCACTTATTTCAATTACCATCAAAGAAAGGAAACAGGGACATGTCTGCACGTGAATATCATCGACATGTGAATTAGCATAATCGTTGCCACATGTCATGTAAGTGCATGACTAACAAACCAATGAATCAACGACACGTGCTGAATTTCTGAATGAAAAAGTTGTCCGAATTCAGAACACAAGCAAAAACACGTCTTGATGTCAATTCTAAATAAATTTCTCTAGTAACCAAAATTCTAGAAACTGGATATACTCTTATACATCAAGAGTTTATACAGTTTCTTGTATTTTGATTAATGGACACAGATGAAAGAAGAAGTAATAATTGGCACACGATAACATAGAAAAAACTAAAGAATATTAAAAAGACAATAAAATAGTATTGTGTGATCAACAGATATGCCAAATGGCCTAGTTCAGCTAAAAACCAAACCACTGGTAAGCGGCCTGGCCATGGTTTTCAACTTGATTGATACATGATGAATTTCTTAAAATCGCATTATTTCCTTGATTAAATTGTATAATATTACTTATGCACTATTACCTATTAGGTATTCTTTGTTTTCTCTCCCTATTAACTAAATTATTGAAATATTTTTTAAAGCAGTGACAGGTAAGGTACAAATCCATTTAAAATCTGTACTGTACCGATAAATTCGATACCGACAATATCATTTTTGTAATATTATCTCCATAAGATTGCGGGTTGTATTAAAGCTTTAAACTTGAACTTTAAGTTATAGACAGTTATAGGAAACAAAAAAAAAATACAAAAATGTTACATGAAACCAGAAATTACTCGTAAAAAAACTAACAAATAAAATACCTTTTAACGTCGAACGACATGTGAAGCGCATTAGTAACAGCTCCTCAAAATAAGATGCCATATGTCCCAGCAGTTTCCCTTAAATCCACATTTACAACCACTATACAAGGATCAAAAGGATCGTTAAAAAAGTTCAATAACGAGTCCTTTTCACGGCACGGAATTACACAAAAAAACAGTATCGTTAAAAAATGCCGCGGGACAGTTTTTGAAGACTGTGACGTATTGGAAGCGGGGATATGTAAATTTTACGATGGCTTCGCTGTATTCAAATTGATATCCCTAATCGTGGACCTATCTGGAATATTTTTTTTAGAATTCAGGATAGAAAAGGTTAAAAACTGTTTAACCTATTCAATTAATGCAGAATTTAGTTCTTTCAACAGATATTAAGAAACAATTTCAATAACAGAAAGCTTATTAAATGATACCTAATTAATATATTCTGTAGGCAAACTACTTGAAATTAGAATATGTTTGAAAATCGTAATACATCCTTGATTAAATTATGTAACTATTATGAACGCATCAGTAACAACAAATTTGCGTACAAGTAGAACTTTTACCACTAACATAACGAAGTACATACTTTCCAAGTATCTTTAATTGATCTTTAGCATCATTAAGCCTTAGACCATCAATAGAAGATGATTGTAGCATCATTTAAAAGTATGGCACTACCGATTTGACAAAAAGTATTGAACATTTTGTATTAAAACACTAACAAATTTAAAATATCCGCTATCGATAGGACATAGCCATATCGCGTTAACATAAATAATATAAAGGTGGTACCAAAAAATGGAACGGCGAGCGTTTTAAATGAACAAAAACCAATTTAATGATTGCGGTTGAAAAGTTTAAATTTCGAACGAATTCGCCACTTATTTTGAGGTTATACCGGATATCGTTAAATTGACACATCGTTATTTTCGGTTTTATGGTTTCAAGTGTATCAGGTGCTTAATAAGTTGACGGTTTTATAGTTTTTTTGTTCGTTTCGAATACAAACTTTTTTGTGTGTAGTGGGATAGTGTTCGCTTTTTAAAGTTCGCGGGACGAACTAACTTTGTAATTTATGTTTCTTTGTTTGGTATGATGAATGTGTTCCGAGTTCAGCTTGTGGTTTTTTGAAATGACAAGTTAAACTTTAGTTTTAGTGTTGTGACAGCGGCACCCATTATTTTTATATTCGTTGAAATTATTTTGTTGTTTTCTTGTTGACACGAACTTGAAATGCTTTTCTGAAGTAGTTTAAATTTTATTTATTTTTTACTCTGGCGTGTACTTGTATTGTAGCAATAGATATAGTAGTATATCGTTTATAACGAAACTTTAACTAGATATGGCGCCATGGCTGATATTTGTGATTTTTAATTTGATATTCATTGCTGTGTTTTGGTTTAAATGGCAGATAGAGCATATAAGCTCATCTCCCATTTAATCATATAATTATAAAAAATCTTAATATGTCTTCACGCATAAGTTTTGTAACGTAAAACAATTATTAACATAACATACTTAACAAAGAAATGAATTTTCTAATTAAAGAAAATTTCTAGTGAAAGAAAAATTCGATCTCAGGCAGGGTTTGCACCGGCGTCTCTCTGGTTAAGTACACCAGACGCTTTGCCAACTAAGCTACCGAGAACACTGCCTGTGATGTCTAATTTCTCTTCCACCTTCTACGTCTTGAGGCGACGTCTACTACTACGTCGTGGCGATATTTAATGCGAAAAAAATAATATAAAATAAATTAAGCATAACATACTTCTTCAACTGCCACAATTATCCTACCAACACTATCGGAACATAAATCTAAAATATATTATGTTTTTCTATTGTCAACAGTGGCAGCCCACAGTGACATACCCTTGTACATTGGCATCGCTGTAGCTGTAGTGGTATTTCTGGCTGGAGCTGCGGTGGTATACAAGCTGCTTCAGAGGAAGACCAGGGATCATTCTCTCTACACCATGACGAGAACTGGTAAGAATTTTGACAGAGATATAGGTGCATATCTAAATCTTCTGCTTAGAGGTTATTTATCCAAGCTTTTACCAGGGTCTGATTGCCGTTTTAATCCCCCTCAGTTTGTTTTGATTGTCATCAATATAGCTATAGATATTAAATAATTCCCATGTCTCTCACCTACTATTTGGATACCTGCACTTTTTGGAGACTATAAAACATAGAAACAAATAACTACATATTTTTAACTCATTCGTTCGTTATCGTTATTTTCGTTTTAAACGAAACTCAATTCTTCTTGAAAGTATAAATAATAACGATTTCGACTGACCTTATCAGCATGGATGTCTGGATTTGGTGGACTTACCTGAAATAGAGAAAAAAAAAAGATTAATTAATTTATTTATTTGTTTATCCATAAACTAATAGTTTTCTTTGAAAGTGCAATAACTTCCTATACCGAGAATGTTGCCCCACTATTACTATCACAGTCGGTACGACAAACGAACTCAATATAACTGATATGCGAACCGCCATCACGGTTCAAATGAATTACTCGTTAATATTAATGAATAATAATTACGTATTAATTAAAAATTAATGACTTTCTCGAACTCGAGGTCTTTCAATCGGAAGTCCGTTTCCTAGCTGCTCGTTCGCCGCATTAAGTGAAGTTAATTAACATAATCAACGGAAAGTGCCTTATTAGCTACGATAAGTAGACGAATTAGGAGCATTCAGGGGTAAAACATTGAGAGTAATAAGTACTTGGAAAAATCTTAGGAACAAGTGTCAATCTACTTTGATAGAAAATTATGATTTACTAGCTTTCCGCCCATGGCGTTGCCCGCGTGTTCGTTTCGATTTGAAAGCAAAATCCCCATTAACAAAATGATCCGCCATTTATTGAATTCATTTGTTACAAAAATGTGATAAATGAAGAACCGCTCGACTGATTTTGTGCAAACTTTACATAAACCATCTACTAAATAGTCCGAACAAAGCCTAAACATTTGGTTTGGATAGGTGAGCCCGTCCTTGAGTTATAAAATTACAACGAAAAGTGGCATTGAATTTTATATATATATAGATTATCCTTAGTCCCTACAAACTAGGTAGGTATATTTATAAATTACCATCAACAGATTGTATTGAAGCTTAAAAAATTTTTGGTAGCAGATGGATCGAAATAAATCCAGAAAATTAAAGCTAATCTAAGCTAAGCTAACTTTCATTTCCTCATTCAAACCTTAGTTCTTCTTCAAGCAGATTTTCAACCGGAGATCTACCCGACGGTGGAGAAACAGTCGCTGTCTCTCGCACCAGATCTGATGCAGCACCGGCCTCCAAGATATGAGCATCCTCAGCCAGACTCCCGCGCTGAGCACCATTATGATGTCCCACATCTTACTAACAGGTAAGAACAATGTTAATAAGTCAGCGCTGATTGGCGAATATGATGACAAAGGGATTACGTCATAATCAGCTGATCAACTGATGTTTAACACAGTCAATGTGTTGATTGGTGACAATTTTTAACACATTTCTGTGCGTTGGAGAGCACGTAAAAACGTCGGGCCCGATTGTCATGCGAATACCTATTGGTAGATAGAAATCCAATACGCCTGACAGCCAGTCTATCGTCAGGATAAACGTTTTAGTCATTGATTGGGTTTTGTATACAATATTGATATTCAGCCACATCTAGTTAGACTAAGATGGTCAAGACATGTTGGTCAAAGCGACGAAGATGACGTACAAAAATCACTTGAAGGAAGCCCAACTTCTTAGTATGGAAGTAAAGAAAAATCGCTTACATTAGAGTGCTATTGAAAGACAAACGTGTTCTATCAAGTCTTCATCTTTCCTTCATTTGCAGGTAACTGTGTACCAGCTACAAATCTTTTTATAGTGGTATTGGTAGAATTATAATGAAAAACCATTCAACAGAGATCTGTAATAAGGCTTACATTACTAGCGCATTAAGTTGTATAGTCATCCAAAAGGAATAGTTGGATTTTAAATCTATATAGGATGATAGAAACTGGCAATACTTTTTTAGCCCCAGTAATGACACAGTAATGATATAACAGTATCAATATTTTCTAAAATATAATTGCAATTTATTACCCTAATTAAAATCTCAGATAGTTTCAACGAAGACCAACCATGTGTCATGTCTATACAAAATAAGTCCTCAGGCGAAACAGGGTGAGCCACTTGGCAAATAAATTACAATTTAGCTAAACCAGCAATCAACTAAATGAATACAAATATACTTTATGATAACGATCGAATTTATCATTAATTTTTTGCTCAATTAGTCCACATATTATAAACTTTAATTGTACAAAAAGATGTAATCACGAAAGACATAATTTAAGTCTGTAAATGATTTAGTATCGTAAAACAAATAGGATATGCGTTTAGATAATGAATGAGTTGGATGTATGAGATGGTTCGATTGAGCAAAAAATTATAGATACATGTTTTATGAATGAAGTTTAAAATGTTTTGGCATATCATCAAATACATTATAATAATCATTTTGCTTTAAGCTTTAAGTTCCAGATAGAGCTTGTGCCAGACTAATAATTTGCCAATATTTACTTTAATTATAGAAATAATAAAATTAGATCATATTTGATCAATATTTTGAATTATATTTTATAACTCGCTTGATTGTGTATAATTTCTTAAAAAATGTACGTACACATTAGAACTCAAACTGTTCCTTAAGTATAGCAAGGAAGCGTTGGGAGTGGTGGAAAAATGAGCAATAGGCGGCCGTTCTGGGAGATTGAAATAGCCATTTTGAACAAGCCGTCTAAAAATATTTAATTTTTAGAACCCATAGGAGATCCCTTGCAAGTTTTTATGAAAAGTCGTTTTTATTCCGGGGGAGGCGAGGACTTTGCATTCTTTAGCTATTTTCTAATATGAACATATTATGATCAAACAAAACCGAGCATTTTAGCCTTACAGTTGTGTATCGTTATTCTGTGGATTTCATGTCAACTGCTTTCCTGATTTCAATATCTAGTTTATGCCATAGTATTCAAAGGTCCTTTCTTTACAGCTACGCATCTCCGGTAGACCACCAGGTGACCCCGTGTGCATCCAGCAAGGGTCAAAGCGATGACTATGACAGCAAACCCTACAGCGAGTCTGAACATTCCGCTTCCAGCTGCTTTACTAGTTGTAAGTGCAAAAAATATTTACACAATTTTGTATTCAAGCAATCAATCAAATCAATCTAAAGCTAAGGATTTACAATTGCATAAAAAGGAAAGGAATGGGCGACAAAAGTCAGGTGTTCATAATGTTTTATTTCATCGTAAATTTTCAGATTTAGTAACACAAACTTTAAATATCGCTTCTGCTGCTTAGGATGTTAAATATCTTGACCTGCCAAAATTTATCCTCCAAACTGTCACGAAACTGTGTTGAACTTTAATTTAATACGTTATCTATCATAACTCAAACAAAACTAAGACAATAACCAGGACCAAATGCGCTATAACTATTCCATATCTGTAAATCTGCAATTAAAACTAGTCGTACAGTATCATTAACTATAGTTTCTCTTCTAGCAGGCTCAATGTATGATGCAGCGAATGAGTCTGTGACCCTCCAACTAGCGGAACTCGTGTCAAACTCGCCTACATCTCAGTCCCTCTCAGTTTCAAGTGCTGGAGCGAGATTGGCATTGCCCGCAGCTGGAGTGGCCTTGTCGATCCCAGAGGCAGGCCTTAGTAGGGGCCGGAGGGAACAAATTTATGTGGCAGTGGTGAAGGATGATAGATACCGGCCAAGACTGGGAAAAGGTTCGTATGATTTGTGTTGAGACTATGTGGCTTTTTGTCACTTTTACGGAGAAATAGGATAAATGGACGTGGAACCCAGGCCTGCCAACTCAATTCACAATTCCTCCAGTATAGGATTTTTAACAAGAACATTACTTGTTATTTTTGATTATCTACAATTCTATCGGTGTATCTTAAAATCTTTATCAGATTTGATCAAAATTTATTGTGTCAGAAATTGACGTAATTTGGTAAAAGTTAAAGCGGTCATTTTCTCATAATTCGCTTGAACTTTGTTGACGTAATACATAAATTAATTTCGATAAATATTTTCGCTGTTCCACTCTTGTATTTATTATGACCTAAATCATCAAACTGCTATGAATATTTATGAGTCCAAACTGAATAACTTTGCCCCAGTACCTACAGTCTAATAAAAATAAATTGATTTTGCGATGCGATATAGAACAATTTCAAAAGGTAATTTTAAACGATATGTAATTATGGTATGGTATCAGCGAACTATAATTTCTGCTGGAGAAAAAACGTTAGCCTTGGGCAGGCCGGGTTGGTAACATATGTAACAGTATGAATACGAAGTGCTCACTACTAATTCCGCCCCGCAGGTATCACGCAGCTGAGCCCAGTAGTTAAGTGCGGCCCACCGCGTCTCCAATTAAACAAGTCAGTCATCCTACAAATTCCTCACTGCGCTAGTCTAAAACACGGCTTCTGGAATCTCTCGCTGTACGCAATCGACCACAACAGCGCTAAAACTGACAGCACTCAGCCGCAGTGGAAGAAAATTGTCGGCCTCGGACAGGAAACGATCAATACGCCCGTGTTCACTCAACTCGACAATGATAAAATATTCCTAGTAACCGATATGCTGTCTACGTTTGTATTAGTCGGTGAAAGTTTTAATGGAAAGGCGGTTAAGGCGCTTCAATTGGCGATATATGCGCCGGCAGTCTTGAGTGAAACTAGCCCAGATTACAGTGTAAGACTTTATGTATTCGAAGATACACTGTGCGCGGCCTACTACTGTCAGGAACAGGAGAAGAAACTTGGAGGCGTTCTACTTGAGCGACCCAAAACTTTGTTATTCCAGGATGGCGGGTCAAACCTCTGTTTGAATTTAGAACACGTCAGCCCTGGCTGGAAAGTCAAACCGGGTATTGGCTATCAGGAAATTCCCTTTCAACATGTTTGGGGGTCAAATTACAATGCCTTGCACTGCAGCTTCGTGTTAGAGAGGACCCACGACTGCGATAATATCGATTTCAGTGTGTCCGCTTGTCAGAGAACCAATCCGTCATACAAGCAGACATTCCGAATATCCCTCGACGACGTGCGGAGCCGATCGCCACGGGGACGTTCACCCCGCGCCGAGTCGCAGCGCAGTTTTAACATAACAGAAAACCTTTTAGAGGCTCGTATGTGCCGCAGCGAAGACGGGAGCGACGGCAGCGTTAAAAGGAACGTAACAGTTAGTGAGGCGGGCGTCAACGAGTGTGCAGGCGAGGGGCCATTTAAATTAAGTGCTCGAATAAAAAGGCAGTTGTGCGCTATATTGGACCCGCCGAATGCGCGCGGGAACGACTGGCGGGCGCTGGCGTCGAGGCTCGGCGTGGATCGTTATACCACGTGGTTCGCCACAAAGAGCTCGCCAACGGAGGCTATCTTAGAGTTATGGGAATGCCGCGAGCGCGGGGCGGGCGCCACCGCCGCGCTGGCAGCCGCGCTGCGCCAGATGGACCGCCACGACGCCGCCGACCTACTGCAAGGCAGACCCTCCTGGTTATGAATTCCTTATAGATCCCAGCCCGATTGTAATTAATGATTTCAATTCTTCGGAACGTATCCGTGTGCATTTAATGAGACAATTGTGAACGATGATAAATGTGGAACTATAGGCCTATGCGAACGAATGTATATGAACGATTGTTGGTAAACTAATGAGTAGTTTAAATGTTATGTTAGAAAAAAGTATAGTTTCGTCGGCCAACGGCCTAAGTTTGTAATATCTTCGTAGTATATTTTGTATAGAATATTCTATGCTGTAGATAAGCGATCGATGAATAAATTATATTATATTAGCAATAATAGTGCCTACAATGTCTTTTAAAGAAACATCGTCGTCTTGAGATAGGCGACGTCGGTTGGTTATTTTGTTATTTTTTTGTATAGTGTTTGAGTGTTTTATTAAAGGAGAAATTCGCTTATTTTCATACTTTATTTGCTCGCAATAATTTCAACTTGCTTATTATAGATTCGAACTTTGTGCCAAATATGTACTGCCACAGCAAAATTTTTGGCAATAATTTAAATAAAAATGTTATATGTGTCTAACTCTGAGCTTATCTAGCTACTTTTAAAAGTTACAATATAAGTATTTTTATTTGATTTTAGATGAATTTTGGATATTTACAATAATTCTAAATACGAACGATAGCTGTTTACAAAAACTGTTTAGTTCATCTAATATTATCTTAACTATAAAGACTTTACAACTGCATTTATTACTAAAACTAATTCAGCGTAAACTATAAATAAGTCCACCTCTTAAGCCCTTTCTATACGTAATGAAAGAGACAATTTTATTGACATTAAACGCTATAATATTAAAGAACACCATAAATCTCAATATTTTATAATTACTGCAATTAATGATCCCTAAATATTTTACAATTGAAAGAAATTCGCATTTAATTCACTTCAGCAACAGACACTGCCACAAATACTATGCTTAATATTATTGCTTATAGAAAGGAACAGATCAATTCCAGCTATTCAATAGAAAATATCTTGCAATTTTCATCTTTGTAAATCGTAATCACTACCGAAATAGGGTAGAATTAAATCAAAAATTATGATTAAATTAAAATAACTCAATTGTTACCTACTTCGATTAAAGACACACAAACGGCGGCGTCAACCCCACAAACATTGGTATCGAACTAACAAACGTCGGTGTCAAAACCTACAAAGGTCGGCGTAATAATATGATCAAAACGTATTTAAATTTTCAAAATTACGTACCAGCCCAAAATAATTGCAAAATGATTGATACTTTTTCTACCGATATTTCGGCAGTTGGAAGAAACAAAAGACGACCAATTCTGATACTTAAAAATGTTCAAAATATAGTTCGAATAAGTGCCGTCTTTTTTTAATTCTCTTATAATATCAAACGTGAAACGTAAAAAAATTATATGGTAATGAAATAAAAAAATCGAACAATGACACTGAAAATTTATTCGAAATTGTATTTTAAATATTTTTAATTACTGGAATTGGCCCAATTGTATCTGTATTGTATATAATATTGTGATAGAGTGTAAATATCATGTATTGCAGTTACAAATGTAGTTGGAACATAACTATTGCTATGTATAAGGTGACATCACCACCCAGTAGACTATATATATTTTTGTTAACGTGATGAATATTAAAATAAATGGATCTGTGATACTTAAATAATATGAAATAAATTATGTTTAACTGTGCATACTTTGTTGTTTTATTCAAAAACCATTGACGTCACTACTTTTGGTTTGTGAATATACTCCATCATCATGCCAATAACCTTAATACATACCCTGAATGACTTATGTTAAATATTACTTATTAGCAAAACACTATCTAAAATAGACCTTGAAAGTAACTACCCAAATAAATAATTAAAATCACGATACAATATATAATAATGAAAACGAAACCATAATATAATACATAAAGATAATAAATATAAAACGAATTAATTAAATGAGATAACAGGTATGCAAACATTATAATTATTAATATACTTTATGGGCAATCAATTTGCCGAATACTGCTAAACCCTCTTCCTCTTTCCTAATTTTGCTTTTATAATTTATAAAACACTAGCTTTCCGCCCACGGCTTCGCCCGCGTGTTCGCATCCGAATTTTCTTTGCTATAATCCTCACGGAGCCCGAGACCTTTCCAACGAATGCAAAACCGTGGAAATCGGTTTGTGCGTTCTGGAGTTATAGCGTCAGGAAGGAAAACCCGACTTATTTTTATATAGTAGATTATGGAACGCAATAAAATATTTATAGAGTATACCTTTTGACGGGCACGAGTCGTATATCAATCACATGGGTGTACCACTCTAGTACGGATTACCATTGCCAATCAGGTTTCTTCAAAATGGTTAACCTTCACCGTCTATCCTATAAATATATAATTATGAAACAATGTATAACAATTATTTTGACCCATAGAAGGTCAGGGTTCCTTTAATGAATTAAGGGAGTGATACGTTATTTTTGATCCATACACATGATTTCGTCATCAGAAACGCATAAAACTATATCTATCATGCCTGTGGCGAATGTCACGAATTACATCACTATGACTATAGGGTAAAGCAAGTGCCGTTTTTAAGTTGGTCCGAGTCCGACATAACAAAAAAAAAACTAAAACTTCACGAATTCAAGCCGCGGTAGCCTAATAGCTAGGATGTCGGACTAGCGATCATGTGGTTGCCGGTTCGAACCCCACCCATTGCACTACCGACGTGAAGCCACTCGTAATACAAGCATTTAGCTAAGTAAGAGGGGTTAACAAGAATATCTACTAGAAAGCTTTAAAAAAAAAAAAGGAATTCTTTCTAGGACACTTATAGTAGTCAATATTTATTTTTTTAAATTCTAGATGGTAAAGTCGTCAGCACGTTAGGTTATACAAAATTGACAATTTTCTCCAAATGATTTTAACCCTTAACAAGTTGATATTAAGTTCAAAATCTACTGAGAAAATTTCCAAGTACATTTCCAAGCTACCAAGTTAGTTAGTTATCAGTTATTCTTCTCAGAGAGTTAAAACGAGATAGCGTCGGCGTTTCATCCCTAGGGAGATGAAACGCCGACGCCATCTAGTTTTAACAATATTGCTGGTTACAGAACTAATTAACACATTACCCTCCTTTGCGTAAAAATATCATTTAATTTCATCATCTGGGTCTCATTATACAAAAAAGGTACTTGTAAATCATCTATGTAGGTAAGTACAATCACATGCAAGCTGCAACATTTGTCTGTAAGTAATTAATCACGATAATAACACGTATATGTATGTAATGTTTTAGCTACAGATAACCTATCATTATGTCATTTCAATCTTTCGAAACCATTCATAACAACCATTATGAATTACCCGTCATAATTTAGTAAGTATATGTGTAGTTGGATACATATAGTTATAAAATATAAGACCTTAAACAGATGAAGCGATTAACAATTTAACCTAATTTTTAATTGTTCATAGTTTTTTTATTTATTTTTTCAATGTTACTAGCAATGTGAGTCGCACATTAATAGTAGGTATTCTTGTTAAGATATTTTTTTTTTATGTCACATTTAATTAATAAAATGCCAAAATTACTTTACAACCTGCACACTATTGTATATAAACATTGGAGAAATCTCTTTTTTTAATTCATGATAGGCCTACGCTTGATGTTATGCGACACTGTGATCTACGATGGAATCGAACCTTCAAATATAATTTTGGCCTGTTAGAAAACAGTTTTTAAGCATAAGTACCTACTGAAAAGTTCAACATCCAACCTGCAACTAAAATAAAATAATTCATAAATTCAGTTAATCGATTCCTACTAAACACTTAACACGCACTTTCATTAACAACGGAACACGTTCTCGGTCATACATCTTAGTAAAAGTGGCGTCGTCTGAACAAGTTCTTAACTTCAAACAAAACCTGTCCACATCGAATCGACCGCACAAATGCCTAGCATAAAACAAACGCGGACAAAAGGGAGGAATTCCAGCTATTTACAAAACTTTGCTTTAACTAGTAGAGTGACAGCCGACAGAAATTTGAAAATAAATTAGTATACAACAATACAAGATTGAATATCATTGAGAGACTGTCAGCATATGAGTCTCCCTCATTTTTGGTTTTTCTAACATAAACTTGCCATAGAACAGAATACACTAAATTATGTAAAATCTAAATATTAAGTCGAAAGAAATACATTTAATCCATGCTAATATATCAGTACAGCAATTGGTTTGGGCAGTCAGTTATTCAAGTTTTGAAACATGAAAATTCTGTAAAAAGACCGTAAAACTAGGTTGAATTTATTATTGACTCTACAAGTCAAATAAATAATTGATTTTTATGTGCGTAGGCAATTAGTTAAATTGCAATTTAGGATTGAAAATTCAAATCATCCTTAAACTTCTTCGAATTATAGCTGAATTAGGCCAATTCCTATTCCCACAAACATAAAAAAAATATTAAACAATATAAAAAGTAACAATGAATAAAAAATTTAAATACAGGTTATGCCACTTGCTCTCTCGACCTCAGATCTAAAACTGTCGGTTCTATTGTTGCATTTACGCATGTAGGCAGGTGTGCGCATGCGTGGTGACGGGTTAGCGTCAGACGTCATGCGCAAGCGTCACGGTAGCGTGACCAATGAGTGACGGTATCAGTTGCAGCGGGGGCGTGAAGAATAGTAGAGGTATATGGTGTTCATTTTTATTTATTCAATATGGTGCACTTTTTTAATTACTGAGATGTCATATTGCATAGATTGTATAGAATAAAAAACTTTGACTGCCTCGTTAGTCTAGTGGACTGCTACGCTAAAGGTCCTGGGTTCGATTCCCAGGTCGAGCAAAGTGTTATTGAGTTTTTCTATAAAATTGTCCTGATTGTGCCTTGTTAATGGCAATAGGCTTGCCCCCTATTACATAAGACCTAAACATACCGGCGAAGCATGGGTGTACATAAGTATACCCTCTGTCTTACCCTTCGGGGAATATAGGATAGAATAGAATAATCTTTATTGTACAAGAAACTACATTTATAAGGACAATACCTACGTGGACCACTTTGTGTCCATTTGGACCACTAGTAGTCCGCGGACTGGTCTTTAATAGCAGGAATATTAAAACCTACCGACCTACCACTAGACTACCGACTGCTTCGTTGGTCTAGTGGTCCCAAGCGCGACTGCTACGCTAAAGGTCCTGGGTTCGATTCCCAGGTCGAGCAGTGTTATTGAGTTTTTCTATGAAATTCTCTGTAGTAGCTCGGAATCCTGATTGTGCCTGGTTAATGGCAATAGGCTTGCTTCCTATTACATGACACTTAAACATACCGGCAATGCATGGGTGTACGTTAGTACACCCTCTGTCTAACCCTTCGGGGAATATAAAATAGAATAATCTTTATTGTACACCATAATAAGAAGCTACATTTATAAGGACAATACCTACGTGGACCACTTTGGGTCCACGTGAACCACTAGTAGTCCGTGGACTGGTTTTTAATAGCAGTAATATTAAAGCCTCTTACAATAGCTAGTTTCATAATATTTTTTTCATGATCATTAAAGCAAATTCATTCAAATTTTTATACTAGCATAATTTTATCAAAAGTAATAGACGATATTAAATTTTAAGAAAGGCGATATATCTCGACTACTGTCTGTCAGAGATACCTGTCATTAGTTCGGTGTGACGAAGATGGATTGAAATTACACGTTACGGGGTATTAATTTACAACAGATTTTTGTACCTAATATTGTTAGTTAAAAGGTCTTTAGCCTTAACGTAATAAATCTGAGAGCAAAAGTTTAGAAGCAAGTGAAATACAAACGATTTTATTTTTAATGTTTTAGGTACGTAAGTTTGATGAAATGGTAAAAGTTTTACGTAACATAGTTTTTATTGAAATAAAACTACTTTTTACGGATTTTATCGCGTTATATTGATATTTTTAAATTCCCGACGTTTCGGATCCTTTACAGCATCCATGGTCCATCATAGATTCCATTAAATCCAAGCACAAGACTGCGAGACCTAAGGATACGGTGAGCTCATTCTGCGTGACCGGCATAAATAATAATCAACAAAATGTAGGGTAGCTGTTGATAATTTTGACATTAGGACGACCAACACCTCAGTCCACCCGTGACCATGGATGCTGTAAAGGATCCGAAACGTCGGGAATTTAAAAATATCAATATAACGCGATAAAATCCGTAAAAAGTAGTTTTATTTCAATGTCGAATATTCGCGTAAGTGTTAGAAACCAGTATAGTTTTTATTATTAAGAATCCTTATTAAAAGAAGAGAAACATAAAAAGTAAGACGTAAGTATATTTTACTATGAAATTAATTCATAAATAAATGTAAGTATCATCAGGCCTGATTTTCCCGAAAGGTTAGGCAGAGGTGTATACACGAGGTGTTGACTAATGTATACACTTCGCCGGTATGTTCGGTATGCCGGTATGTCTCCATAGGATCAACCTTTTGGAACCGTGCAACTAGAGTCAAAAACGTTTCATAAACGCTTGTAAAAGCTTATTTGAAATAAAAACATTTGATTTGATTTGTTTAGCTCCCATGTCATAGGGTGCCGGGCCAGTAATTGGGTAAAACTCGTCTTCAAAGAATTTCATAGAAAAACTCAATAATAATTTTCTCGACTTGCTAATCGAACCCAGGACCTCTAGAGTAGTAGTTGCGCTTAGAAACACTGGACTAACAAGGAGATAAATGTAAATATGTATAATACATTAATTTTGCCGTACCAACTATTCCTAAGTATAATTAAAAATAATTAATTTTAACGTATGGCCCTTTTGTTTCCAAAAACAGTATCGCTGTCAGTGCCACCTTACACCATCACACGTTTTTGGGAATGCATTTAAATATTATAATGCGCTTTGCTAGGGGCCTATGAAAAGGCAGGTGTAGCCATAAAATAAGCATTACTCGCTGGCTTCTGTCAGTTTTTTATCGAACCCCATCGAAAAGCAGCATATGTAAAAAAACAGTTTTTTCTACAAACTCATTTCATCATTTTATAGGTTTTAATGTATGAATAAGGTGTGTTGGGAATACTTTAATAAGCGGCAAATAAAATTGGAAGTTTTAGTGTTTCTTTTTTCTTCTAATGTTTATGTGGGTTCGATTCGTTAAGATTTCATGCCTTCTAACAAAATGTTCACAAGAAAGTCGTGCCATAACATGTTAACGCAATCATATTATTAAAGTTGTAAGAAAAGGATAGCAATATTTAATGTAGAGCGGACGGATACTATTCAATATTAAATATTCTCACAATCGCAAATAAATATCTATCCCATTTCTTTTTATCGCTACCTCACCTGATTTTGAGCGATCATGCGATCTACGATGGAGCGCGCAATATAACTGGCAAATTCAAAATCAGATACTCAAAATAAGACAAACACTTCTTATCAAAATAGCTAACTAGCTTTTTTCCGGGTAACACTTGAATAACAAAAAAAAATTAAATATAAACAGTAGCTTAAAATCCTTTCCTAAGACGCAACCTATCTTCTTGCAGAATTTCATCAAAATCTGTTCATCAGTTTAAGCATGAAAAAGCAACGGATAAATAGACTGAGTTACATTCTAATTTTTATTAATATAATATTACTAGGTACTACGTATGGATAAAAAGCAACCTTCGGGCTAAACCCATTACGTAATGGTATCGATTGGATTACATATTCTTCACTTCACTTCTGACTTTTGGCAATGTATGCCACAGAAATTCGTATTGCAATTTGAAACTGTCAGAATTCGCCTTAGGCGTGATGAAAGAGTCTTGATGTAAAACTGTCAGACGTGTCAGAACATGGACAATTTGCATATCAAACGAGGTGAATGGTTGACGTTCAGGGAACCTGCCATAAAACAATAAGATAGAATCGAGTGAGCTAGTAACAAAACCATCAAACAGCTGGATTTTAATATCAGTTCACAGACGTAAGGAATGATAGCCAAGATAGTGATATGCCTATTGGACTACCATGCGTAGATCTTGAGTTCGAATTCAAGACCTCTAAATTTTTGTATTCGTGTGCGAAAATTATCTTTTAGCTTAAATGGTTAAGATAAACATCTTAAGGACACCTTAATATCTGAAACATCTTCTTGACGGCGTATGAAGGCTACCAATCCGCAGTAGGCTAGCGTTGTGGTCTTTAGCCTAACCTTTCACTCTGAGAGTAAACCCTTGCCCAGCAGTGGGACACTAAAACAGACGTGATGTTACATAATCAATAAGCGATTTACTAACGTTATTAGCTAGAATAATCCTTTATTTTAAAAAGTATTTCTTAACGGCTAGTAGATCTCATCATAAGTCGATTTTGAATCACTCAAATACTTAAATAGGGATTTTTCCCCTCCACAGAAACTTTAGTAAATGGCAAAATATTTGAGGCAATAGAGGTGTCTTTGAAAAAAAAAAACTCTATTGATAACATACCATCACGCCTGTATTCCCCAAAGGGTTAGGAAGGGGTGCACTTAATGTACACTCACAATTCACCGGTATGATTAGGTCCCATGTAATAGGGGGCGAGCCTATTGCCATTCACCGGGCACAATTCCAGACTCCGAGCTGCTACTGAGAATTTCATAGAAAAACCCAATAACACTTTGCTCGACCTGGGGATCGAACCCAAGACCTCTAGCGTAGCAGTCGCGATTGGGACCACTAGACTAACGAGGCAGTCAAACTCTATTGATACATATTCTTGATTGATTTTACATAAAACTAAACTTTGGTTAAGTGCGTATTGAATCTGATTGGACTCCAGATCTCACTTTGAATGGAAACTATCGAAAACTAAAGACACATCCATAGGCTTGATTAGTTACATCAACGTACCTAATTTCAATCGGGAACCACAAGTCGCTGCCTTTATCCGCAACCCTCCTAGTTGTGTGGCTTCTCCGAAGACGCCCTACGACAGAAAGGGACTGAAATGTCGACTAATCAATCGCAAAGGGCATCGTTGTAGACGGCGACAAAGGGCTGGAGAGCAGGGTGGATATGATTCAGACAAGGAATGACTCCTGTTTACCTAAAGGTTACCTTGACACACAACTTTGATTACATTATCCTGAATCTTATTGAATCACCGTGTTTTTTTATACTGTCTGCTGAACCCCTACTGCCTAAAACTATTAAAATCACTAGTACCTTTCACATCTGATACCTACCTAGTCGTAACTTTATAAATTAACATTGCAGAGTAACCTAAAACAAAAAAAACCGGCCAAGTGCCAGTCGGACTCGCGCACGAAGGGTTCCGTATCTTTACGATTTATGACGTATTAAAAAAAACTATTTACTAGATCTCGTTCATACCAATTTTCGGTGGAAGTTTACATGGTAATGTACATCATATATTTTTTTTAGTTTTATCGTTCTCTTATTTTATCACTTTGGAAGTGTTTCTCGCGCAAACTGTTCAGTTTAGAAAAAAATGATATTAGAAACCTCAATATCATTTTTAAAGACCTATCCATAGATACCCCACACGTATGGGTTTGATGAAAAAAAAATTTTTGAGTTTCAGTTCCAAGTATGGGGAGCCCCCAAAATTCATTGTTGTTTTTCTATTTTTGTGTGAAAATCTTAATGCGGTTCATAGAATACATCTGCTTACCAAGTTTCAACAGCATAGTTTTTACAGTTTCGAAAAAAAAAGGCTGTGACACGATCGGACAGCCAGACAGACTGACGGACATGACGAATCTATAAGGGTTCCGTTTTTTGCCATTTGGCTACGGAACCCTAAAAAGAACATGAAAATTGAAAATGACATTTAAGCTTTCGAAAAATTGGGCGTCCATGGATATTCTCATACACCTTATTTCGATATTTTTGTCGATATGGCTATGGAGCCTCCGCCACTGCCATGCAGTAAGTATATCCTCGGGAGTACTTCATTGTCACCCTACGTCACGGGGCGTCAATTCATCAACTGTTGTAAGGTCACAGGCAGAAGGGTTCCAACTATTCCCTTTCAAACTAAGGGCTCTTTTTGTACGATAAATTAATTTCTCCGTTGAATGTCGCGTGTTGAAGCTAAGTAGGAAATTAATCTTTCAAGGTATCTAGTTATGAAGGTATAGGTGAGGTACAATAAATTGATGGCATATTGTTGAAGTTTCCACCCTGTGTCAAAAATGTTTTGTGTGGAATTTGTAAGGTTGCGGGACGATGATTGGATTTGAAAGGATCGTTAGGTGATGGTGCCTTAGAAGTTCAACCGCCATTACGTCACCTATTTTTACTGTAAACCCAATAATGATATGTGTTCCTTACTACTAGTCTACTTGCAAGGAGCAAGGAGTTTAAAAATCTGAAAACTTAACTAAGCTACGGTATGGACACTGCCTAACTGCCTATATCTACTTTGTTGAGACCTACAGTAAATTAGAACTAGAGATTGCACGGCCCCGCTTCGTGGTAGTTAAAAAAACTGTTACTAATTTTTTTTTATCACTTCAACAACTACAAAAAAATAAAAGTTTTTCACAATGAAAAGAAAATACGGTACTTCCTGACTTTGCATCAAGTACAGTACATAAAGATGACAAAGTAAAGTAGGTACTTGTATTACCACTAAAAATACAAATACAAAAGTGAGTTTGTCTATCCCTTACTTCTTTACTACTGAACTCAACTAGATTAATGATCGCATTGCTCAGAAATATCAAAATATTTAGCCTAGCCAACAATACGAATAAAGTAAAATTTAATGCAAAGACTTGAAGTTACATAACTGTTCGGGATCGCCTGAACTCCGTTTAACAACGCAACACGGACTATTCTAATCCGGAGGCAAACGACGAAAAGGATTTTTTCCTTATTCTGAGCTTAATGCGGGGGGAGGGAAACACTACCACTAAAGTCAATAAAACACACTACTTTCACACTAAACTGTTCCTCGGGGTTCGGTGTCACTTGAGGTGTGTCTTCATCGACGACTGGATAACAACTGCGATTTCCGAACTAGTGGCTGGGCCTTAAATAGTAGCCGTACTTTTCTAGATTAATCTGGTGTGCGACCGGACCCTTTAGAACCCATTTATTTCGTAAAACCTTTATATAAAGTACATGTTATATACATCATTAGATGCGGGAAAATGTAATCTACAAAATGACATATATCTTACAAATGTAGCACTTATAACAAAAAAGTTGCTAGAACATAAACTTTTATGTTTACATAACCTTAAAACTTTCTTTACACAAAATCTCCCGTATTTCTTTGAGATCGAACTATATTTGGATTGCTATTACATAATATCTATTTTCTGGGCAAGATTAAACTATTTACACCATATTAACATAATAATCTTGCGAAATAGCATACCACTTTTCCAGAACGATCTCGTAAATAATACCGCGGAGTGGGAAAATTCTGGAAATCTTTAGCCTGATGTGCTACATTTATTATGATCTCACTAGATCCTTCTAACACATATCTTAACATGCTTTTACATCAATATTCTATACATTTATAGATATTTACCTTATATCACCTTATCATTAAAATATCTAAACTTATCATATAATCACAACAAACTGTATGTTAACGATAAGTACATGTTAGGAGAACATAGCTTAATATTCTAGGCCTATCCTATGCCTTATATTTTCCACATAAACTCGATATTTAAGGTAATTTTCATGAATTTTCTAGATAACACTAATCCTTCCGACCCCAGGTGGCGCTGGCGAGCTAGCTTAAAGTAAATAATCTACATAACTATCGATAACCTATTATTTACTTTCTTTTATTCTGCCTCTTGACGATAGATGGCGTTCATAAGCCAGTCAAGGTAAATAACTTATATAACTATTATCAAACTATTATTTATCTTCTTTTACTTATCCCTTTAACGATAAAGGGGTTTACATCTTAATTAAGGTAAACAATGTACATAAACCATCAATAAACTATTATTCACCTAAACCTGTTATTCTATTCGGCCATAGATGGCGCTAGCGTGCCACATAATATAAACCTTATTTACTAATATTGCCTACACACATATTCTTCTATTTGGCAATAGATGGCGCTACAGCTAGGCTAATAATTATAACAAACTATTAACTTCCCAAGTAAACTATCAATTCTTTCTTACTAATTTAACTTCTAAATTCAACGATAAGTATCTCTCGTGCTACCTTATTCAATAATTTACTTATCTACATAAACTATTCCTTATCAATATTTTAATCTTTCTATCTGACATCAGAGGGCGCTAGTAGTGGTTTGTTGTACTGATTACGTTAGGGTATTCTGCACAGTTTTCGTCCAAATACATTAAAATTGTGGGATATTATTTGGAAATTACCTTCGCCTGGTTTTGGATGGGATGGTCGCCGACATTCTCCCCCTTGTGCTTTGCACTACCTCTTGGTGTAGGCGACCTTCCGGTTCCCGGTAGCACCACTCTGAAGTGTTGATCGAAGTCCAACTCTGGCTGCTTTGTACATTGGTTCACGCGCGATGTCTGGTTAGGGCACGCACTTGGTTTACACTGGGTCCGTTGTGCACATTCTCCCGCCTCGGCTACGCTGCGACTCAGTTGGCAGCACGACTCCTTTCCTTGTTGGTCTCCTGTTTCTGCTGCTGGTGGTGACATCCTTTCTGCAATTTCCTGTACCGCTGCCATTCTTCCTTTTAATCGCACGCGCGCGGTGTGTTTTCTTGTTGCGGTCACAACAGTCTTCTTAGGTGAACGCAGGCGTGTCTCTGCTTCTTTATAATTGTTTGGTATCTTGAAGCCTCTTTCTTTCTTTAGCAGACCGGACTCGAACCTTCCGTCAGGTAACCTCTTGCTATTTTCTTCTAATAACTGCGTGGTTCGCTGTTCCGGATCTTCTTTAGGTCTTCTGGGCTCGATGCACAAAGATTCTAACTTGAAGTGGTTCTTGATCATGTCTTCTATTGGCTGTTCTTCGTGTTGCAATCTGCCGCAGAAGGTCACGGAGGCAGTCAGTGAGCTGTGGCATCCATGCAGGACCCACCCGAGATTAGTGTAGGAGGCTACTGGTTGGTTACGATGTTCGGTGCGCAGCTTCCTTGATACGATGAGGTGCCAGTTATCTTGTCCAATTAGCACCTTAGGCGACGCGCGTTCATACGTAACTTGTTCTTTTATATCTGCCAGGTGTGTGCAATCTTCCAGGTGCCGATCATAAATTGTCTCCGGCATGAAGTTCAGTCTATCCACTGTACGTGCTGCTTCTATTTCATATTCTTCTTTCGCGTACTTTCCCTTTATTCGTAGACTGATGACTTTGCTGTTTTCATGCTTCATCTCACTTCCAACTCCTTGGATACACATGGTGTTCGCAGGTCCGTCTGCTCCGATGGCATCTGCTATGGATGCATCCACTAAGGTGACCGTGCTTCCTTCATCTAGTAGTGCATATGTTTCAATGCTGGTCAGCAGTCCCTTCAGTATCACTGGAGCTATCTTCAAATTTGCCCTGCGGCGATCGCACGGGTTGGCCGTTGATGCGACTTCTACTGTTACTTCGTTCTTCGTGGAATTTTCTTCTTGTTTGTAATTTTCCACAACAATGTTTTCTCGTGCCTTCTTGCAAGCCTCAGTCTCTTCTGGAGGAGCTTCTTGCCGGGGAGGGGGAGGGAGGTTCGCGTCCGTCTCCTTTAACCATGTCCTAATGTGGACTGACGCGAGGTCATATTCTATTTCTTCTTCCTCCTCATTGGTGGCATTGGCCTCCGCTTGCAGGCGTTGTATTCGTAGTCGTTGTACTTCAGCTTCGGCTTGTACCTCTTTCAGCTTCAGCTCAGCTAACCGTTCTTTCGCTTCCAACTCTGCGAGGAGTTTCTTCCGGGAGGCTACGGAGCGGTGTGACCTTGGGGCAACAGGCTTCATGGTTCGCAGTGAATTTTCATTCCTCGACCTGAAACTCTCTGTTGCGGACATAGTGGCAGTTACACTTGTCGCGTCCGTGGCCGTCGAACCACTAGTACCGCTGCTTGTCCTATTTCCTTGCGACGCGGTGTTCGGCGTGCCACTGGCAGTAGAATTCCCCGCTGACGCCTCTTGTTCGTCAGACATAATTCGCTCATCCTCACGACGTTTCACTAATTCTCCGTCCATACTGCGTGTTAGTACCATCTTTTTCCTGGACAGGGATCCGGCTCGAAGGACCAATAATGTTCGGGATCGCCTGAACTCCGTTTAACAACGCAACACGGACTATTCTAATCCGGAGGCAAACGACGAAAAGGATTTTTTCCTTATTCTGAGCTTAATGCGGGGGGAGGGAAACACTACCACTAAACTCAATAAAACACACTACTTTCACACTAAACTGTTCCTCGGGGTTCGGTGTTACTTGAGGTGTGTCTTCATCGACGACTGGATAACAACTGCCATTTCCGAACTAGTGGCTGGGCCTTAAATAGTAGCCGTACTTTTCTAGATTAATCTGGTGTGCGACCGGACCCTTTAGAACCCATTTATTTCGTAAAACCTTTATATAAAGTACATGTTATATACATCATTAGATGCGGGAAAATGTAATCTACAAAATGACATATATCTTACAAATGTAGCACTTATAACAAAAAAGTTGCTAGAACATAAACTTTTATGTTTACATAACCTTAAAACTTTCTTTACACAAAATCTCCCGTATTTCTTTGAGATCGAACTATATTTGGATTGCTATTACATAATATCTATTTTCTGGGCAAGATTAAACTATTTACACCATATTAACATAATAATCTTGCGAAATAGCATACCACTTTTCCAGAACGATCTCGTAAATAATACCGCGGAGTGGGAAAATTCTGGAAATCTTTAGCCTGATGTGCTACATTTATTATGATCTCACTAGATCCTTCTAACACATATCTTAACATGCTTTTACATCAATATTCTATACATTTATAGATATTTACCTTATATCACCTTATCATTAAAATATCTAAACTTATCATATAATCACAACAAACTGTATGTTAACGATAAGTACATGTTAGGAGAACATAGCTTAATATTCTAGGCCTATCCTATGCCTTATATTTTCCACATAAACTCGATATTTAAGGTAATTTTCATGAATTTTCTAGATAACACTAATCCTTCCGACCCCAGGTGGCGCTGGCGAGCTAGCTTAAAGTAAATAATCTACATAACTATCGATAACCTATTATTTACTTTCTTTTATTCTGCCTCTTGACGATAGATGGCGTTCATAAGCCAGTCAAGGTAAATAACTTATATAACTATTATCAAACTATTATTTATCTTCTTTTACTTATCCCTTTAACGATAAAGGGGTTTACATCTTAATTAAGGTAAACAATGTACATAAACCATCAATAAACTATTATTCACCTAAACCTGTTATTCTATTCGGCCATAGATGGCGCTAGCGTGCCACATAATATAAACCTTATTTACTAATATTGCCTACACACATATTCTTCTATTTGGCAATAGATGGCGCTACAGCTAGGCTAATAATTATAACAAACTATTAACTTCCCAAGTAAACTATCAATTCTTTCTTACTAATTTAACTTCTAAATTCAACGATAAGTATCTCTCGTGCTACCTTATTCAATAATTTACTTATCTACATAAACTATTCCTTATCAATATTTTAATCTTTCTATCTGACATCAGAGGGCGCTAGTAGTGGTTTGTTGTACTGATTACGTTAGGGTATTCTGCACAGTTTTCGTCCAAATACATTAAAATTGTGGGATATTATTTGGAAATTACCTTCGCCTGGTTTTGGATGGGATGGTCGCCGACAATAACTAAAGAGTACAAAGAAGGGAATATCGAATTCCGTACATAAACCACACGATGAAAGCAAAACTAAACTACTTACATTATTAGGTAAACCAACGTACCAATTGCTGCCAATTCACCTCCACGAGATCATAAAACGTCGTATAACAATCGCCTTCGGTAACAACAGCATTTACAAGTCAATGTGAGAGACAAAGTTGGGGCAAGTCCAGAGGTACCAGGTCAAACTGGTTAAGGGAACGATTTTATCAAATGTCGCTTTCGGCTCGGTGGCCAGTCGTGACTTACCTTACACGTCGGTATGTGGGTTAAGTGAGAAGCGGTAGCGTGTAGTGGAGCGATAAGCGAAGCGATTACTTTGATGGTAGTGGAGAAAAAGTTGTAGATAAAGGTAGTTATGATTATGAACAAAGAAAAATAGACAGTCTTGAATGTATGATAAGTCTTCAAATATCGGGAAGCACAGTAGTCTTCCTAGACGTAGTAATATAGGCGCCGGACAGGAAGGGTTGAAAAATAACTGTTCCTATTATTGTAATAAACATGTTGGTAAAAATCCCACACATTCTAGTACAATACCATTTTGAAAGCTTCATCCTCGCAAAAAAAAAAACCTAACGTCACTACCCACGATTGTGATAAATAACACGAAAAGCTGGCGCTCAAAGATGACCCCATTATTCTGAAAATGTCAAAAATTACCGAACCAGATGAGATAGGGAAGGTTTGGTGTCTTCTCCCGTCATCTCATTATTTAGATAAATTATACTGTGATTTCTTATTCTGATCTGAGTTACTCAACAGAGCTAATAACCATCAAAATCAACTGAAGTATTTATTTAATTGAAATAAAGTTACTCAGGAATAGCGATTGTAAGTGTTCTGCAATACTAATAGTTAAACACCGTAAATTCAGTCACATATGCGCCTGTACCTTATCTTTCAATAGATTCCTGCAATCTGCGCACTGCATCCATATTCATTGCACCAACAAATACTCCGTTTGGACCATATCCAAAAATAGCTCGGACAAAGGAGTGGGCGAAGTCAAAATGACGCGAATGCACTTACGATTGTTAAATTTAAGAATGGCGTCTTAGCTTTTAAGTTTAATGAGTGCTGATACAAGAGCCATGATTGGAAACCCATTTATTGACTGTAAATCCACCCTGTGGAAGGATTAATGATCAAAATGGACGTGTAATGGTACTTTTAGTGCCATGCGACCAATTAAGCTGTTAATCCAAAATGCCGTGTGTGAAGATACCTTTGTTTGTTTCTGACACGTATCTGATTTTAAATTGAATGCTCTGGCCTTTTGTCGATATGATTGAGTAATAAAGTTTTAATGCTGTCTCTTTGTGGTAAATCTTTGGATTTTTATCGGTGAAATTTATAGCTGTTTTATAGAAGATAGCTCACTTTATGTTCCGTGGGCAAAGAATGGCCATCTCTAGATTTTCATGAGTTCCTTATGAGGCGACTAAAATATCCTGTAAAAAGAATTTCCAAATGAGTCTCCGTATTATAGGCAATAAACTGCTATCAGAAATCCGTGGTAATTATAATAAACCATATCAATAAAAATCAATTACCCCATGTAAGTATAAAAGATCATCATTTGAGAGCGGCTTTATAAAAAGCCCATCAGCTCAGCATCATACTGCATTATCAAAAAAATATGAGCACAGCGTTCATATTTATACCTGGTTCTGGGTAAAAATCAGCGCCGTCTGTTTTTGATACATAATTGTGATGCCACGAAGATCCAAAAAAAACTTGTTCATAGTGCTTTTACATTTTATGATATACTAGCCATTGCCTGTGGGTTCACTCACGTCTCAAAAGGGTTTACTTACTATAACTTTGCTTCTCGGCATATCAACATGAAACATGCAACAGACCTTCAGCAATAAAACTGTGAAAACCTCATTCCATTCCGTGCAGTATTTTTTGCGTATTGCGTGTAGGTACCTACTAACATACAGATAGCGAGACAAGAATTTAAAAAAAATATTGAAAAAATGTGTTTTAATAATCAGACACCGGGTTTTTAGAATTTGATCGATGCATAGATTTATCGCAATTAACAACATGTCTTACCACAGCTTAACAGAATTTCAAAGAAACCAAATAAAAATCCAATCGTGTGACAATAAACGGCCACCCACGGTCCTTAACGGCCCCTTGTTTTTGTCAACCATACCATGTTGAGTGTCCTATCATCTTATCGTGTAATTAATCAAGTAATCTAATCAAATAGCGACCACCTACGACTAGTACAATGTCCAGATATTATGTGAGATGTGGGGACTGATATGTTGTTAGCTAAGAATAGAACAAATTTTTCGAATTTTCTAGAAACGATATTAAATACTAGAGATATGAGTGCAGTGCTATTGAGTGCAGTGATAGCCTAGTGATATGACCATTGGACTGCCAAGTCAAAGGTCTCAAGTTCGAATCCAAGGTACGCACCTCTGACTTTTTGAAGTCATGTGAAGGAAAACATCGTGAGGAAACCTGCATGCCTGAGAGATTTTCTTGACGGCGTGTGAAGTCTGCCAGCCCGCAGTAGGCTAGCGTGGCGGACTATAGCCTTATCCCTCTCGTACTGAGAGGAGACCCGTGCCCAGCAGTGGGACAATGTAATGGGTTAATGATTAAATACTAGAGCGATACTGAAAGATTTTTTCGTTGATGTGAAGGCTACCCCTCCGTAGGCTAGCGAGGTGGACTATAGCCTAACCCCTCACACTCCGAGAGGAGGCCCAGCATTGTGACAGAAAATAATGGGTTGATGGTATAAGCATATACAAAAGTGCTGCTAATGTAATAATTACCGTCTGAGCGTAGGTCGCGTCACGTAAAAAGAACATTGGAAGAAAGTGGAAGGAGTGTGTTTGCGCATGGGTACAATCGCGCATAAAAGTACTAGGCCTATTGTTTTATTTTTGAACTAGCCTTTCGCTCACGGTTTCATATATTGGTAACCCCGTATCAATTTATTCTACCAAATACATAGATAAATCGCCTAAGCACAGCTTGACCGCCAGCGTTTTTTTACATGACGCGACCTGTCAATGGGTCTTACTCTCAACTCGAATAATTTCGTGCAAAATTCTCGTCTCTTCGTTCTGACAATATTGCGACGGCTATATTCGCCCAAAAGAGACGTCACTCGAAAGCTCAGTTTAATAACGCTGTGCAGAAGATTCGGTGCGAGCCCATCGATTAATTTGAGAGACGTCGACGACTTCCAATTAGTTCCAATCTACGTCCTCCCAGTTAGCCCGTTTTACCTTTGACTAGCGCTACCTTTGAACAGTTTTCTTTAGTTATTTTTTTTTTTTGAATTGCATTTGTAATTAAAACGCTTCTTGTTTTTCAAGCTTATTATTATTTACGTTGATGAATGTTGAAATGTTTTTAAATTTAATTAATAAGCTTGATACTAACGATATAACATAACATACCCTCACGCCTGTATTCCCTGAAGGGCTAGGCAGAGGTGTACCAAAGTACACTCACATTTCGCCGGTAGGTATGTTTAGGTCCCATGTAATAGGGGGCGAGCCTATTGCCATTCACCGGGCACAAATCCAGACTCCGAGCTGCTACTGAGAATTTTATAGAAAAATCCAATAACACTTTGCTTGACCTGGGGATCGAACTCAAGACCGTAGCAGTCCTAATCAGGACCATTAGACTAACGAGGCCGTCTACTAACGATATATCACGACAATATCTTTTAAAGTAGATGATTTTTTTTTCTGAATACACATTCTTTCATTTCTCTCGTTATGTGCTAACAATATAATAGTTAAGGCAGAAAGTAAACTTGAAGCGTAAATTGAGGTTTGGTTCAAACTTGTCATTTTATACGATTATCGGCTATGATAACGATTTTCAAGCTGTTTTAGTACTAAGTTGTAAATACTTTGCAGTTGATGTCACGATTCCTACTGCCATTACCTAGGTAAAGACTTACAATTTGCGAAAAACCAAAAAAAAGTTGGCGCCCAAGGAAAGGCGATCGGTTTTAAGCTCAAGAATTTTTCGCTGATTAAACTTTTTCATATTCCTCTCTTTATGTGATAACGGCAGGATAGTGTAAATAGAAAGCAAACAACAACATTTTTATCATAATTATTTCTTCTTATTTTAAGATCATCTTATAAAAGAAAAAATACAAAAGAGAACTAAAATTCACGCCCCTAAACTTTCCATAGTCCGTTCTCGTATTTCATCTGATATTTCGATCATTCGATTCCTCCATTCGTAGGGTCCGATTTCATCGATTAATTCGGTTTCTGGCGCCGACGTCTGTCACCTCGGACAATACGTCTTGTGATGTCTAAGGCTTCTTTGTTCCCAGAAATAATTAAGGATGGGAGGAAAAAGTGAAGGCATCCATATATCTATAGGTACCTATTGGGTAAGTAATATAATGTATATTATATTATATTTGTCTTAATAACTGGTATTGATTTATCAGTTGGGAAGCATCAAGTATCAAACATTTATAGGAACTGTACTGTCTAACTGTACTTGCAATTAATGTTTTCTGAATTATTATAGGGGTAGTCTGTTTATCCTATTAGTAAAACGAACCAACATGTTGTTAAAGGAAATAGTATTTTATTAATCTACCGGCTGTCTCCCCACGGCTTCGACCGCGTGGTTTCTCGGCTTTTCTGTACTATTATATGTATGTATTATACATATAAATCTTCCTCTTGATTCACTCTATCCATTTCTGAAAACAGCATGAAAATAGGTGCAGTAGTTTTCGAGTTTATTGTGAACAGACATACAGGCGCGGCGGATGACTTTGTTTTATAATATGTAGTGATCCCACTTCCGCCGAGAGGAGGCCTGAGTCCGAGCAGTTGGAACACTATAGGCCGATTATACACATCTATGTCAAAGTCAAATATTTTATTTAAATAAAACCACCTAAAAGAGTACTTTTGTAAAGTCAAAAACCAGTTGCATGGTTCCAAAAAGTACCTATATCGTATGGCGAGAAACCTGCATAGTCCACTTGTTTTTTAATTTATAGCCCCAATCAATTCAAAATGTGATTCCAACGCTAATTTACGAGGTTCAAAAAAACCAAGGAGTTTTAATCAAAGTAGAAAAAACCTCTTTAATAAGTGGAACATCACAAATCAACATTTGGACCCTCGTCATAATAAAAGTGGAAATCGTTTGATAAGGTAACTCGGCTCTTAAGAGATGCCTGACCTTATCTTGTGGTCTGTTGCCGGCCGCTCCTCAGAATTTGAGAGTTTCGGATCCAGCATCTTAAGTTAAAAGTTACAGCGGATTTTTAGAATTTCATAGTACATAATCTGAAAGTAGGTTTGTATTCAATGGCAGAGAGCAGTAAAAATTAATTTGACATTTATTACTTTATTTCTAATACTCAATATCTTGCTTATTAAATAATTCTTACAAAATTGCATTAAATCATAATGATACATAGTAATATTATAAATGCACAAATAACTTTGTATGTTACATTTTACGCCTAAACCGCTGAACACATTTCGATAAAACTTGGCAAGGTGATAGATTGCATCCTAAGAAAAGTCATAGACTATTTTTGTCTAAAAAAATCCTTTTGGATGCCAGTGAAATCATGGTCAATAGCTAGAAACTATAAAAATCAATATAAATACTTGCATTGCAACTGGATTGGCCTTTTGTTAAAACAGTACCGCAAAATAAAGACACATCCCAAACAAAAATAAAATGAAAGTAAAAGTAATTTAAATGCCCGCCGACGATTAACAATGTTGCCAACAAAAATAATAACTTATAAAGTTGTTACAGATAATAAAATATTCAATGAGGAGTATTAATATCTAGCACCACAATAATATATCAAACGAGTTCGGATTTAATTGCCAATTTATATTTAGGTCCAATTCATACCGGGTTCATAACATATTGATTTAACATCGAATAGTCGTGATTCGATTTGCTTTTTGGGATCGAGAAGCTATGTAATAATTATCACTGTTGTGTAACTCAATAATGTTTAAAAATCGAACCAATTGATTTTTTACTTTTCATTGAATTTAATTATAAAATGGTGAGCCTGAAATTTGCATTTATTCCTCGTTATTGGCAATTGGTTATTCTCGCTCCTTATAAGATATTATCTTTTTTTATTGAATAAAATGTAGTTTAATTTAACAACACCTACAGTAATTCCATTATATTTTTTGGTTAGTAATATTTTTATGAATGTAAAAATCGCCTAAAATAAAAACCGAAAAGAACAATACTTATGACGTACCTAACACGCAATTAAAACTCCATTTATTTGAATCGAAGACATTATTACTGTCATAAATAAAACGCGGAAAGCGATCAAATTATACGATAAAGAATACCAATTGCACTTTTAGTTTATATCTAGCTTTGTATCTGAACTCGCTCGAAATTAAAATGTAGGTATATCAATGTATTTTATTTTAGAAGCGGCGGTAGCCTAATGTCTAGGGCCGGACTTGCGATCTTGTGGTTGCCGGTTCGAACCCACCCAATTGCATTACCGACGTAAACCTACTCTTAATTTTTAGAGATAACTACAAAATATGTATGTTAATCAGTATGACTGCCTGGTTAGTCAAGTGGTCCCAATTGCGACTGCTACGTTAGAGGTCCTGGTTTCGATTCCCTGGTCGAGCAGTATTATTGAGTTTTTCTATAAAATTCTCAGTAGCAGCTCGAGAGTCTGGATTAGTGTCCGGTTAAAGGCAATAGGCTCGCCACCTACATGGGAACTAAACATCCCGACGAAGTGTGGGTGTACATTAGTACACCACTGCTTAACCCTTCGGGGAATACAAGCGTGATGGTAAGGTTTTATATTTTATGTATGTTAATCAATTATAATGATTGTGGATGTCAGAGATTGTTTTTTTTATCTTTTAAAGCACAGTATTATTATAGATACAAGGTACCATCTATGTAAATTTCTTTATCGATGCAGCGAAATGTACTGCGAATCATTCGAGGTATGCAGTGACTCATAAGAAATTGTCTGGCAATTGAATTCCGCCTCTATAGTATAATATGAAGAAATAGTTTAATATCATTATTTTATTCCATTTTGAACGGTAATACCTATAACTTGATACGCTCTAGATAAGATAATCGTAAAATCGTTTAATGAGATAATCCCACAGGGTATTAAGCTTTCACATTGTATACCTTATTTATTGCTTATTTTTGCGTAAAAAAATATATATATATAAATATTATATTTTTATTTACTTCGTAAAAAAAATATATATATAAATATTATATTTTTATTTACTTCCTCGTTAGTCTAGTGGTCCCAATCGCGACTGCATCTCACTGCATCGACTGACTCTCAGTAGCAGCTCGTAGTCTGGATTTGTGCCCGGTGAATGGCAATAGGCTCGCCCCCTATTACATGGGACCTAAACATACCGGCGAACTGTGGATGAACTGTGATGTGGACCCACATTAAGTACACCTCTACGCACGGCGCGATGGTATGATATATTTTTATTTGTATTATTTAGATTCTAGACACAACAAACACTCAGAAATTCCAATTATAATTCGATTTAATTTTATTATTTTCATCTTGCACTCAATAATAGAGTCGTGAAATCCGAATGACCATAATACCGAGAGTAAATACGTTTAAAAATGTGCCATAAATATTATTTTATTGCAGTCGGTGTCGTATTCTGAATCATATTTTTTATATTATGTGTTTGTAATACGTTCTCAAAAACAATGGCGGTAAAGCCGAAAGTTGATGAGCTATACATATACACATATACTCACACCTTTTTCCCATAGGGGTAGGCAGACACTACAGAACGCCATTTGCTACGATTTTTGCATACTTCATTTGGTTCGTCCTCATTCATACATCTCCGCACCTGACCTTTCTGAAGGATCTCACCAATAAGGTCGTGGTATGTCTTTCTAGGACGTTCCCTACTGGCGGTTCTCCAAACATTCGCTTTATAAATCCCTTTCATTAATCACCTTTCATCCATTCTCTCGACATGTCCAAACAATCTCAGCATACTCCTTCTATACTCTCCACTATTATTATCTTTTAAACCGCAACGTTGTCTTATCACCTTATTTCTCCATCTATCATTCCGAGTCACACCGCACATACTTCGCAAGGAACGCATCTGCACAGCATTCGTTCTACTTTGAGCTGCTATCTATTAGTTTATTTATTTAACGAAAGGATTTACAATTTTTATTAGTAGGTGTAATGTTGAATGTTTCGCCTGCCTCATTTGTCTTGTGGTCCTAAGCGCGACTGCAACGCTAGAGGTTCTGGGGTCGATCCCCAAGTCGAGTAAAGTGTTATTGGGTTTTCTAAGAAATTTCCAGTAGCAATTATTGCATGGGACCGTTACATACCGGCAAAGTGTAGGTGAACGTCATAAGGTACACCTCTGCTGCTCTGCTGATGGTATAGTATATAATATTGAAGAATTTTAAGTACAGGGGCCGTATTACCACGTATTAATGCCATCATTTTTAGGTTGTGAGAGAGGGATGCCGCTCTACAGGTTAAATAGTGGCGTCCCTCTTTAACAACCTAAAAAAGATGGCATTAATACGTGGTAATACGGCCCCAGATCTATACAAAAGTGGTAAACAATGTTCACTGTTGGACGTACCAACCAACAACTCCAATTACAAAATACACTATCATCCAAAAATATTTATACCGTTCTTAATTTGTTGCAAAACAAGATAAACAGCACAACTTTATCTTAATAATGTAATAAATACTAATTACCTGTTAAGGACAAACTGTATTTTATTTTTGTAAAACAACATTTATTTCAACTTAAGCGTGCTCATAAAACTGTGCATTTAATGTTTGCGTTTAATAATTACATCTTGCATGTATATTTTTAAATTAATAAAAAAGTTAATTAAATTGCAAAAATGGATAAAGTACAGGTATTTTAGGGCAGTTTGCTAATACTGTTCGTTGTTTTTTTCAGTAAAGTTTTGACATCAAGAAAGTAATTTAGCAATATGAACAACAATAAAATGCTTATTAGCAGTATTGATATTCATAATGTTATCAAGCAGCAGTAACGTCAATAAAATGCTTTAGCATGATGCACCAAACAATTCGTTACCCTATAAGGACATAAACGATGTGTTAAGATTTTTTTTTAAAATTACTTCCAATGCGATTCCAATAAAAAAATAAAAAGCCACCGTGGGCGAACCACAGAGGTTATAAACAGATAATAAATATTCTGGTACATTTTAAAATTGTGCAAAAAAGACTCGTTAAATGTTTTAAGAACAAACATAAGCCGACTTAAAGAGACAGTTGTACTTAATGTAGTGGCATCAAGATAAGATTACGACAAGTACACTGAATTAAAAAAATTAAAGACACATCAATATGTAACATATATAATTGCATGGATTTTGGGAGTGTATTTTTATTGCAACCGTCTTTTTTTGTATGGCATAATGTTCCCACTGCTGGGACACAAGGTTCCTCTCTGAGAGCGGGAGTGGACTTGGTAGATGTCACATGTCTTCGAATTTTTGGTTCTAGTACATGCCGGTTTCCTCACGATGTTTTCCTTCACCATTTTGGGAGCAGTAGTCATGAAATAATTGACACAAAGTTAAGCGCCAGTCCGGGTTTGAACGTCCGACTCGTAAGTCGCAGCCGTTAACACAGGGCCACCACCGCTCGCTTTTTTGTATATCTGGCAGAAGTTCCTTATGGATCGTCGTGAGCCTGAGGAAGCGTCAAAAGTATGTCAGACTCGTACTAACTGAAAACTTGCATTTCCTTGCTCTAAAGCATGCCCATTCGGTTCACGCTATACCCCTGGACCTTCGCGTACCATCATGTCTGTATTACGGGAATGATAATGCAGAGATGATAATGCAAGCTTGGTGTCTTTCACCACGACAATGAGAGGCTGTGGTTCTTACCTTCGCATATTTATAACCCTCGCTAATCGCTAGATATTTGTTTGCAAGTATCCATAGTTCGTCGCATCGGTAGCTAAGTTATTTAGTTCTATAATATAGGGAGCGAAGTTATTACTTTAATATCACCAATCCAATAACTTTGGAATTCGATCTAGGACCTTTAGCTCAGCAGACGGGCTTATAACCACTGGACTAAAGGTAATTAGGACTGGACTGGACCAAAATAACCCAACTAATTAGTACTTTATTCAAATACCTAAATTAATCTGTCAACAATGTAGTGTTTTCTGCCTAACAGTTCTGTTGTTTTATTTCAGCTAATTTAAATTAAAGAAGCCAAAGAAAGCTAGCTTTAAGTTTAACTTTATCCTTTAGAAAAACTGGCAGCATTTAAATAATTTAATAAAAATATTTTCACAGCCCGAAGACGGAGCTCGGAGAAAGAAATTAAGTTATGCGGTTTTATGGTTTATTGTGGAATTAGGTTACTGTAATCCTTTTAGAAGCTAGCAAGATTCATGGTTCTTGAGAAGTATTAAAGTATAAATTTCTATACTACCAAAGTAATAAATGGAATCAGTCTTTAGCTATCCCACTGTTGGGAACAGGTCTCCAAATGTAAGGAGTTAGGTTAGGTTCTTAGTAGTGTTTCGCTGGCCTGTCTACATGCCAGCATGAATGGGTCGCCATGACCAAGGAAGTTTTACCCTCCCACAATATAACGACATCAAGTAGCAGTACCTATGTATACTGTTCCGTTTCTCATGGTGTGTGGAGCACCGGTGGCCCAATTCCTCGCTCAGTCCCGTTCCTTCTACTTTGCTCCTTCCCCTCCCTTTTTCTTGGCTCGGCAACACATCTGCAACTCCTTTGATATTGTAGATGTCCATGGGCGGCAATGACTACTTACTATCAGGTGGCTCGCCTGCTCGTTTGCTGAGCTATCCCGTAAAAAGAGCTAGGACCCAATGATATATTTTTGTAAAATCTTTATATTTTCCTAAATAAAGTATCGAAAAGTAAGATGTAAGCAGTACACACATCACGCTATTATATGTTTATTCATTCACTCTCTATTTTTCAGTATTTCCAATGCAAATGACAACATCTTAATGATAAAACATATTAATTTAAATTCTAAGACATATCACTAAAATCTTACTATCCGGTGGTCGCTATCTCGGATCTCGAATGTAAAAAAATCAAAACAGACGTAACATAAACGCTAAACCTCCAATATATACTTAATTGTACGTAGGTGGCGGCATTAAGTGAAGTGAACGTTAACAATGTGTATTTATTGGAGTCTTTAGCGATCGGACGAGTGTGTTTCGACTTTTTATTGCAAACAAATGGTGCTGTAACTGTTAATGAGCTTCGTTCGTTGATCGCGGGATCCGAGCGTGTGCGAGAGATGCCTGCGTCGTGTGTATGTGCCTTAATGCCACCTTGACAGCGTTCGGTTTTCAAATATTTGACGTTTTGAAGTTACGGATGAAGCTTTGGGTATTTTTTTATATTAAGAGGAGACGCCATCTTTATCGCTCACGACGCGCACGTGAGCCCCGGAGATGAAACAACAACACATTACATTTTCAACTCCGAGCTGCTGCTGAGAATTTCATAGAAAAACCCAATAATTCTTAGCTCGACCTGGGAATCGAACCCAGGGCCCCTAGCGTAGCAGTCGTGCTTAGGGCCACTAGAATATTGAGACAGTCAATCGGAATCATAATATTATCATTAAACAAAAATATTATTAAAATACTGCCTATAATTCAACATTTCGCAGAAAAACCGCACGCGCCGCTCTCCGTTTAAATTCTGGATACCGCAGGCGGATGGCACATAATACGGTTAAATTTCGTACTGATACAGATTTAATAAAGCATAATTCGATTTTAATAAAACTATTGGTCTGCATGCACGGCCCGTAACGAAGTGGACATCGGGAATATTATTTAGTGTTTTAAGCGAATATTTCAATATCCCCTCACGCTTTTGGAACTTACGTACGATATTTTTATGTGATCTGTTTGGGATACTTGGTTTCTGACATTTCTGAAACGTCTATTGGAAGCATCTTGGTATTGGAAGCATAGTTTTCTTCATTAATTAGTAGTTAGTTAGACTGTCTTACTAAGCGCGACTACTGGTCTTAAGATTCCTAGGTCGAGCAAAGTGTTATCGAGTTTTTATCAGTAGTAGCTCGGAGAATGGATATGTGCCCAGTGAATGGCAATAAGCTCCCTCTTACATGGGACCCAAATATCCGGCAAACTGTAAATGTACGTTAAGTACACCTCTGCCTAACCCTACGGGGAGTGCAGGCGTGATGATATCATTATAGTTGCGAAATAAATTCAAATGTAATTAAGTATTTAGAATCTTCCGGTAGTACGTTAAGGATTTCTTTAAAATGTTTGATGATTGATGAACGCATACGAATTCGCGCGCAGTTTCTTTAGAAATCACAGCAATGCGTGGTCGAATAATACTAGTCGGAAGTATTTTAAAATGTAATGTACAATTTCTTCTTCTTTCTGGGTCAACATTGAAGGTTGAGAAAAGCTAAGCAGCTTTTCTCGACCTTCAATGTTGACCCTGAGCCATCTGTAATGGCGCCATCGAGAAGTATAAAGATTAACTCAGAACTATTAAAGTAAATTATACGCTGCAAATGCAATGACTTAACAGTATTGTCGTAAACAACAAAATCTCTTTGCAAATATAATGGATGCTGCTCACTACACCGTAGCATATCACGACCGTAAACGTAATTCACAGATCGCCACTGACTTATCAAAATGATAGGATGGATAAAACCATAGTCTTCATCCACATTAAAATCAAGGCTATCGAATGATCTGTCATAAAATAGTTATTTTGTGTTGAAAACCTAGTTCCGCCAAGCGACCGCTAGAGGCGCTTTCCAAGTTTTCCATACAAAATATTTGACAGATCCGATAGCGACTATCGTACACTTAACTCCCGGTGGACTTCATTCACCTGCAGGAACTGTAAAGTTCTCTTTGGTGTACAGTTTTTATGACAAACTTAATTAATTATTATGGTACCGTGTTGTAATGTGGTATTGCAGTGAATCAATAATGAGTCTTAGGACAGATAATTATGCCCTAGAGTACAAAAATGCCATGTTTTTCCTCATAACATATCTTCTTCTTCATGCCTCGAATGATTAAAATAGAAACGTGTACTAACGGTATTATAGAACTCCAATCAGCATGGCGGACGAATACAGCATCGTAAGGGCTGATCTAGGCTCATGGGCTCATGTTTTAGATAGAGTTGACGAATAAATTTTAACTGCCTTATTTAATACTGGTTGTTGAGACGATCGCTCGCTGTTGTTACGAAGTACTGGACGGTGTTCTTTAAACAAATTAAAACAAAGTTGACACTGTAGGGCTTATCGAATCACGTTTATGTTTAAGTGGTTCCCTCCACCGTTTTCGACGAGCATGGTGCTGATTTGAAACTTTTTATGTATTAAAAATTTGTTATTTTTTGATAACGACTTTAGGAATCAGTAATTTTATTGAATTTGCATACACAATACGGTCAGTCCACACTAAAATAAATGATACCTGTAGTAGTTTGAGTTTCAATCTTGATGTAGTATTTTGTTGAAGCTTCTGTGCTTTTATTTTTATCTAACAGTGAATCATTCATCCAAAGCGGTATTGTCCTGTACAATTGGTATATAGTATGCTACCTCCATTCCCCAAAGCACTATTTATTTATTTATTTAGGCATATCAACAATAAAATAAAAAACATACACATGATGAGTATCAAATTGAGGGATATCGACAAAGTCGATACAATCATTAAAGTTGAGTAGAAATACATCATCCACAATTAAAAAGGTTCCCAAACCCAATATTTTTTTTTATCGGAAACCTTACGAACTAGTAAGAACTGATGTTTATTTACAGCTTGGCAGTGATTTTGTATTTAGAACCCATTTTAGAGAGCTAAAATTCTAAATACAAAATCAGTGGTATACCCCTCTGAGTAGGCCCCTACCACTACCCACAAAAGTAACCTCCGAGCTGCTACTGTAAATCTCGTAAAAAAAAAGACCATTGAAAATGCAAGTCGCTGTACTAGACATCAAGATGGTTCGCAATATCACAGTGAACGTGCTCGCGCAAATCTAGGATCACCTTAGAACATAATATTGTCAAGTGAGACACAACAATAACACAAATTAACAATAGAACATCTCAATCAGAGACCACACGCCGCGATACGTTGCGACCAGAATTCTCGGAACACAACTACAACAAAGCGAAAGCTGCGAAGCTATAAATCTCGACGCACTATAATTACACGTATGTTCATTAATAATGCATAACTCGATCAAACCAAGCCACGAATTTGAATTCGGATGTGTTCACACTCGCCGTACATATTTTATTTTGTATACCTTATAATTATAATGGTGATGTTATGTTAATTTAATGCCGGTGTAGTCAGGTATTTTTGTTTGGCAACGGAAACGATGGAACTACGATAAGTTGAAACAGCCAAAGAATATGAAATTGATAAGCAGCTGTCAGTGAATCAACAGTAAATGGCATTTTATTTGGATGAATAGGTCTACCAACAATTATGATAAGATCATATTCTGCCGCGATGCGTGCAAACACACAGATCAAAAATTTTCCTTGAAATGAACATTGATGATACTTAACCTGGACTGCAATTATATTTTGAACATTTTCTAAGTGCCAAATTGGTAGATAGTTGTTGTATTACCTTTCTCCCAATTTTTTGTGTAGTTTATTTTTATTATGCGTTAAGTTATCGTTTTTTAATCCTTATCATCCGCCGCCAGTGCGACAGGGTATATCGGAGTCGTGTCTCGCCTTATAGCCACGTCATCCATTTTCAGGCTTCAGAAATGTTAAGCTTAAAGCACTTGCAACAACTGACAGTTTATTACAATGCCATCACGTCCGTATTTCCACAAGGGTAAGACAGAGGTGTTCCGTTCACACAGTTCCACAGTTCACCAATATGTTTAAGATACCTAAATGTAATAGATTGTGAGCCTGTTGGCATTCTTTATCATCGAGCCATTGTATATTGTCCCTGAATTGGGCATAGTTAAAATGAGAGCAATTAGAACTATAGTACCCCACGCTACGGCTGCTGCGGGTTGGCAGACTTCACACGCTGTCAAGACTATATACCAGGCATCATCATCAGCCTATACTCTACCACTGCTGGAGTTAGACCTATCTTAGTGAACGCCACAGAGCCCGATCTTCGGCTTAAATCATCCAAACCATCCATCTGTAACAGGCCTGCTGGACACAAATTCCGAGGTTCTACTGGGAATTTCATAGAAAAACCCTTTGTCACCTATTACTCAGTAATCAAGCTTACAAACCACTAGACTAAATGAGCCTTTGTAAGATTTTTAATTACAAATACATTATGCACATCACCTTACAGATCGAACACGGCCATGTTATTTCGTAAATTAAAACCCTCCTTCACACGCATAATCGACTGAATAAATATTGATCCCCTACTAATGGCTCTCGATTATGAAAGAGTCGAGTTTTCTTGTATCCGTTGATATGAACAAAATTAAACAATAATTCTTGAAATAGTAAAGAGAATAGAAGCAGTCAGGAGTTTGAAATGCTACTACTGAGAATTACATAGATAAAGCAATAACACTTTCCTCGACCTGGGGATCGAACCCAGGACCTCTAGCGTAGCAGTCGCGCTTAGGACCACAAGACTAATGAGGCAATGAGGCAGACAAAATAATGAAAAGTAAGTAGTTAGAAAAAGTTACTTAGTTAGTTAGTAGGTAAGTAGGTAGTAAGTTAGTACTTAGTTAATTATGTTCTGAGACGTTGCTTACCGTGATTGGACAGCCTATTTGCGTACCTGTAACCGAAAAAAAGGTATTAATAGGATTATCGAACTCATTTACTGATAAAAAAACTACTATAAAATCTATTGCGTCAGCGTCATCTAAGGGTATGTAGAGGAAAAAAACAAGGGATTACAATATTTCTGTGGATTTTAATTACAATCACCCGGACCCATAGCAACAGAGCAGCTTTCATCTCAGAGGTCGTCAGATAGGAAATGTCGGTGCCATCTAGTTTAAAAAAAAAATGTAAAAAAAAATCGACTTGTTAAAGTGTCTTTAAAAGATCTAGTTACAGAAATAAATATCATTTATCATTATCATTTAACAGCTTGACAAGGTCATATACATATTTATTTCGTGGGGATAGAAGCTACAACCTGTGATGTAGAAGCTGATCGAGCCACCGTGTCAAGCGTATCGTCAAAATTCCATAGATAAGGCATTCCAGACTATTCACCTATATCCTTCCTTCCAGGAACAATGTTAACAAATTGGTCGTTAAGACGTTAAAAGCACTGTCATCCCAGCCAGGTTGAGATTCTGGTATTGCGTCCTCTGTTAGAGATAACGTCTGACAGCTTGCAACGATTACAAAAGGTGACAGAGAAGCTTAGGTTCAACAGACGTATTAAACAGTATGTCACTCAATATAAATGTGACAACTAACAGGTAGGTCCTGCATCACATAACAATGAGTTAACAGCAAACATTACAAATGGGATAAGGAAGGAAAGGAATTAACTTTCTACTAACAAGAGTCTAAAATCTGTCTAGATCAAGAGTCTAGATCTCGTTTCAAGTACTGAGATGTACTCTAATGCACTCTGAGCTTCTATGATCCACATTCAAGCTGCATTAGTTAATCTTAAAGATGTTACGATGGCGATTGACGATGTAGAAAGGCTGTCAAAAATCTTAATTCCGTAACAAGGTTTGCGTCCGTCAAGGCTGCCCTACTAAGCTTATACATTTTCACAGATACGCAAACTTTAAGTTATCGATTTTAAATCGAGAATAAATCGTAGCAATAGCAAATTGATTCGCATTTAAAATGTTAATTTGATTCTTAACTTCGGGACACGTCGGCATTCTCGACCTTCCAAATGAACAATGGGACAACGTTCCGTCTTGTAGATTTTATCTAATAATGTGTATTGAATGTTGCCAGTATTATTAAGTATTGTTTACGACATGACTCGACATGTTAAAATGATAACTATTAACTTATTAAGCGACAATAGATACCTTTTGTTTATGGCCATTGTGAATTCTTAATTTCTATGAGGGTTGTCAAGAAATTTCAGTTATTGTATAGTTTTTTTACCTTATTTGAATTAGATTCAACAGCATCTGAGTAAACGAAGAAGACTCCAAAATAATTTAGAAATAGTTCTACGATAACGATATTTATTTTAACAGTTTCAAAGTTTAAAATATATACTGAACCACTAAATTACGTAGTATACATAGAAGGAAAAAATATCAGATACCATACTACTAGCACGTTAAAGTTCATAATTCCAATCCGCAATTTTTTAAACTGATTCTTGCTTCAAACCATTTAAAAAACCAACAAATCTTTACAAATTCCAATACTTGCAGAATCTGCCGGAATATCTTGTCATTCCCAAAAATTGTTCAAGAGTGAATGTGAGGAACTTTCCCCTCAGATATCCAGCCCTCTTTCAATGTGACTTTAATACTTCACGGATTTTGGGCGCATAAAATTTCAATATTCCCAACACTATCGAATGAAGCGGAAGGACGACAAGGAATTTCGCGATATAAGGATATATTACGGTATTGTTGCATATTCTTTATACTTCGTTGTTTGATAATATATCGTGGTTTTATCAATAATGGATGTAAAAAGCCTCTCATTCATGCTTATTTATTTGAATTTTGCTACAGATGTCTACAAGAAAATTTATATCTGTCTCAATATCTACATTCACTTCAAAGGTCTTGTTATTTTTTTTTTTCATAAAAAACTTTGTTTTCAGTCACTAAATCTATGTGAAAACTTATATTTTTCCACGTGTTAATGACGACGTTAGTTTAGTTATCCTATGGATTTGGTTTATGGTTTTAAATTACGTTCATCTTTTGTTTAAACCGTAAATATTTTAATTGTTTTTAAAGACATTAAATATTTCCATTAATAACTAATATCTTTCTTTATATAATCTTTCTTTTCTCATCTATATTTCTAAACGATTTGGATTATTATGCTGGCCGGACCAGCTAATGCAATTTAGATTGCCAGGTATTTTTCTGCAATCTGTCCTAGGATATCATTGGCAATAGATTAAAAGGTGGGCTTTGGCGTGTTGGACTGGCGCCAAGGATGGATATACGCCAAAGGGTTCCACACGGTTCGATTGAAAAAAAAACAAGTGCTCCCCCCTGTCTTTTCTTTCTCTTAAATCGACGTATCTCTCTTGAAACTCTTGTTAAAACAATAAAGGAGACTGTTGTGAAGAAACCTGGATATCTGTGTGATTTTACCAACAACGTGTGAAAGATATGAGATGGCAATTTTATTCCATAAACGTTACTCAATTTGCAGGTATGAAGTTCTTATTATCTTTCGTAACATTTTTAATATATCCTCCTCATATCATATACGAGAGACTTTTTCTATTTAAAGCCTTTGTGGTTTAAGGTATCATGTGATAGGGGCGAGCCTATTGTAATTTAGCCTATTCAAATCAGATTTCTTTCCGAAAATTACACAGAAAATAAAAGGACCTGGTTATTGATACCCATTACGTACTTAGCAAGCGCCGTCACGACAACTGGATCAAAGAGGCAGATTACCAAATTCTATTCACAAATTTTCTCAGTGCATCTCGTTTCGTACTCATCTCGTTGCCGGTTTCCTCCACCCAAAGAGACTTTACTACAGCTCTTACATTTGCATAAAGCACTCCTACCGTTGCCCTCTTATTAAATTTCTCATGACCACTGGAGATTTGAAGTAAGGTGCGCCTTAGATCGTTGTGCCCTCTACTTTATTGCTGTAATGTCTTTCAATATTCAAACCTTGTGAGGTAAAGTGAGTTTGTAAATTTATGTACGTTTTCGTATTTAATTATGCTGTGACTCAGTCTATTTGCATGGATAATATTGTGTGTATAATTTAGTTATTTATACTATTTATTTGTTTATAATCAACTTATATATTTTATTTTATACCATGAGTACCGCAAATTGAATTTATTGATACCATTTTGTAATTGTCGTTTTTATTTATTAATTAACTTTTCAGTTATCAAAACTAGTTACACTATTCATAATAACGGGTTTTTTGATGAAAGATCAGCATGAAACTCCGTAGATCTTTTAAATTATCACGAAAATCTTTTCAATAACACGCGTCATATTTTTATTACAAAAAGACAATCTCAATATCCAGCCACCCATTTTTGTCCACATAACAGCTACTTTGTTTGCATAGCATCAGCCTTGAAGAAATATAATGATCACAAAAGACTTCATTATATCTTCTTTATCCTAAAATCTATTCATCCCTCTTGATTCTCTAAGTTGTTTTAAATCATTTCAGGCATAAATAGCACTTACCTATTAACGGTACTTTTAACATTTACTTAATCTATTGTGATCATCATACAAGGCCTCTCAATATTTTTTTGCTATAAAGAGTATCTAATAGTAGTAGAGAGTAAGAGTATCTAATTTCAAATAATTTCAGGCATACATAGCACTTACCTATTTCCGGTACTTATACATTTACTTAATCTATTTTGATCATCATACAAGGCCTCTCAATATTTTTTTCCTATAAAGAGTATCTAATAGTAGTAGAGAGTAAGAGTATCTAATTTCAAGTAATTTCAGGCATACATAGCACTTACCTATTTCCGGTACTTATGCATTTACTTAATCTATTTTGATCTTCATACAAGGCCTCTCAATATTTTTTCCTAAAAAGAGTATCTATCACAGGGGTGATCTTTCTATAACATTGGAAACGACAATTACAAAATGGTATCAATAAATTCAATTTGACAGATCCAGCTGTCACGTCTAATCAGTATAAAATGGTAAGCTGTCCTTTAATTGAATTGCAAGCTGTCTCTACTGAACTTAGCCTGAATTAAACTCAAGTTTAGATAAGAACTGTTAACTGTTACTTAGATGTCGATTGGAACTATTCAGATTAACGATATTATTGTCTAGAAAAGGGATCAAAACTGTAGCCAGAAGTAGACATCATTAGGTACTATTGATTTAGATCGGTTTTGTTACCTACATATTATATAGGTACATATCTACTGCGGACTTACTAATTAGTTTAGTTAGTTATTTTACTAGAACAGACGACAGCTGCAGCTGCAGATGACCATTTAGAAAGGCGATATTGCATTGAAATTGTGATGATTTTTCTATTTCAACAGTATACCTGGACGTGTTTTGTGTACTGCACCTCACGGCTATTTTAAATCATAGCTTCAGATAATTTACCCTCACTCCATTGCATCTAAAACTAGAGGCAACATGCGAAGCATGGTGCAATCTATTGTACTGTATACGTATACCAAGTGAAGAACGTCTGCGACGCCTAACTGGTCAGTATAATAAGACTTTCCAAAATGTAGACTTCTTTTCTGTTTCTTCTGGGAAATTTCGTAATCTTATTTATAAAACACTGACTGATTTTGTTCCATAACTTTTAGATGTTAAAATTTAATTCATATTTCCCTTTCCGTTTTGAGTGCTAATGTTAGTTGTTACATTAATGTTAGTTTATATATTAATGTTAGATTTTATATTTATACCAACCACACCTGTATTCCATTAAGAATTCCACATCGTACTTGTTATTTAACTTCTATATAATCTGTGGAGAATGCTGTTGGTTATACATTTACAAACTCTGCCACTGCAAATTTTTTTGTATTACTTTAATGTGTAACCGTTTATTTTCCCAAATAAAGAGAAAAAAAAAAAAAAAAAAAAAAAGAACTGATTGTATTAGTATTGGGTACACGTTAAAATGAAATCAGTATCAATCTTTATTGAATTCTGAAATACCTATCTGGCTAAATAATCTCACTACCTATAGTCCCAAAATCCATGAAATCCAATGCCGTAGATTATTCACTAGAACAATGCACATGAATATAAAAAACCGTTTCAATATCGTTAAAATATCGATCCTTAACCAAATGTAACACGTATAAAATTTGCATTTAAAACCGGGCACAAAGGTCGGGCCAGCGAGGTGGGCCATTCACTTAAATATACCGGATTAGGTACACTCGATAATGGCCCGTTTTAATTGTAAAAGGTTTTACTGCTACCAATTTTGGGACATTGGGCAATAATAGGAGTATCCGGGATATAAAGGTAATAATGGCTTTGGGAAATGCATTGTTAATGTAGGACTGCCTGTATAAGTTCAGGCATAATTCAAATATATTGGGAAATTTATACAGTATGTTTTCGCTGTGTTACTATAAAAAACTATGCGGACTTTAAACCTGTACTTGTCATAGTAAAAAATATGATAGTGTGGTACTATAATATATTTGGAAATATAAAGTAGAAATGAAACAGATAGCTATATGGTCGAATACTGAATATCCGGCCAGCCTATAGGCCGGATACTCATAAATAATTATTTTAAAATGTTCTACATTATGTAGAATATTTCACACTTATCTTCAACAGCCGAGACGCTGTTCCTGCGATCACGTTTAATAAAAATAGATAGTAGGTATCCATGAATATAATCAATATATTACAAAAGTTCACTAGGTTAATCGGTCAAGTCCTTGTACGTCTATAATTACATACCTCCACAATGCATTGTTTTATGTCTTTCTGTGTCTATTGTCACTTTGTTAGTCTGCCGTCATGTTGTTTGAAACAAAACATGAATTATTATAATATAAAATTTGATAATCATCATCAACCTATTAACTGCTGAGAACGGGTCTTCTCTCAAAATGAAAGGAATTAGCATATAGTTCAACTATGATATCTTTACCAAATTGTAAGTATGTGGCTGTGAAAAAGAAAATATCCTAGTATCCCATTGCTCTTTACACTTTCACATCAACGTTTATATTAGAAGAAAACATAAACGCTAGAACACATTGTTATTTAAATGAAGTTGGATCATTAGCACACAATTTTATCGTCAATAAAACTATTTGTTGATACTTGCAAGAAGATAAAAGATTTAGTACTATCGGCAGAAGAAATATCAATTCATACCTAAAGGCGACTTTATAAGATTCTTTTCTCGAAGTACCTAGTAAAGCTTGAAATTCCAGGACTGACAATTCTATGCCCTCTCCCCGTAAGTCGCGGAGTCGAATGGGTCTTTTGTGATAAAATTAATTGCATTTTCCCCCAATGCATCCCTTCTGCACGCTCATATTATGATAGTCTGACATAACATTTGATAGTGAATATTGTATAGACTTAACTTTGGGGTATTTTTGCATGATTAAGTTGGAATTTCTTTCAAGTCTTCCGATTACCATTCCAAAATGTACAATTATGGAATGGTAATCGGGAGATGGAAGAAAAATAGGTTATGGCAGTATAAATAAATACTAAGTACACACGGCTCCACATCAAGCTATACAAATCCAGTTTACGCTGGCCTCTTATTGTGCTCAAAATAAAAAAAAAATCTCTTGTAAAAATGTCTTTAAAGGATTAATTTACAGAACAAAACTGTTTTTTTTTTTCATTTTTCAACTATTGAAGGAAAATAATATTTTTTAGGACTAACGAAGCTTTGATGATGTAACTAGAAAAATGTAGCTGTATAAAATAAACATACAGACTTCAATAAAATCTAATCTAATCTAAAAGCGGCGGTAGCCTAATGGCTAGGGTGTCGGACTTGTGATCATGTGGTTGCCGACGTGAACCCACCCGTAACACAAGCATTTAGCTTAGCAAGAGGGGTTAACAAGAATACTAGTAATGTGTAACCCACATTGCTAGTACTTAAGCTTTTTTAAAAAAAAAAATATAGAATAACCTCTGAAAATTAAACTCAACCCGGCAGTGGAAATTAAATCTTCTTTAATTAAGTATTATTTTAATAAAAAAATCATCATAATATAATCAAAATCTTTTACTTATAAAATTAATATATTTTTATTGGTTACGATAGTGTCCGTAGTATGTACAGACAGTAGTAACAGGGGCATAAGTCACAATAAAACTATTTTTCTCCAAAGAGGAATTCCCTTCACCGTTGAAAGCATTGCTATCTATTTGTTGTCGGTTAGTCTCGCAGCTACTTATAGAAAGATTAGTGGCATTATCTGACTTATGCCGTTGATCATTATTGCTTTATACTTTAAGGCTTTGTAGGATTCTATTAGTATCCGTAAAAGGTTTTAACATGAAAATAATATTTATTGAATTTTATCCAGAAGTAACTTGAAACGGCGGTAGCTTAATGGCTAAAGCGATTATGTGGTTGCTGGTTCGAAACCCACCCATTGCACTACTGACCGTTGACCCACTCGTAACACAAGCATTTAGCTTAGCATGAGGGGTTAACAAAACTACTAGTATTGTGCAACCCACATTGCTAGTAAGCTTTAAAAAAACTAGGTAAACCGATTACGTAATTAGATTCGATAAAACGCCATGGAGATAGATTGCATTCCGAGTAAGCACAAGTACCTACTACTTTTATTAAAATAAGCCTTAGAGTAATAATATCTAATAGTGTTATAGGGTTTATCCCATGCCTCTAAAAATGTTGTCCCAGTGCCTCCAAAAATAAATTTTAATAAATAATTAAATATCAAATTATGTACCATTGCCTCCAACAAATGAAGGTGGAGTATGGTTCGCAAAAAATAATACATTTATTCAGCTTTGGTAATTTTGCAATTTATTTATTAACATACCATCACGCCTGTATTCCCCGAAGGGTTAGGCAGAGGTGTAACAATGTACACCCACATTTCGCCGGTATGTTTAGGTCCCATGTAATAGGGGGCGAGCCTATTGCCATTAACCGGGCACAAATCCAGACTCCGAGCTGCTACTGGGAATTTCATAGAAAAACCCAATAACACTTTGCTCGACCCGGGGATCGAACCCAGGACCCCTAGCGTAGCAGTCGCTCTTAGGACCACTAGACTAATGAGGCAGTCTTTATAGGAAGAATTAAGTCTGATAGCTGAAATATTTTACTAACTAGCAAACAAAATAGTTAAACAACCAACAACGTATTCAACTACCTAAGCACATTTTAACTGTTTCAAAATATGAATACTTTCAGATTTTGTTTATAAATTACATATAAAAATATCATTTTTGACTGTTTTTCAAAGTTTATTCCGAATGACTGGGACAATCAATCGTTTTAAAGCTTGATTCACTGTGATAGAACTTGTCATAATTTAAATTATTTCGATTACGGTGTTAATTAATGTCAAATTTTTAGTGATTTGTTTTCTGATTCTCTGTGATAAAACTTAATTATTTTTGCTATTTAATTTTTTATGGCTATTTTTAGGAATATTTGTATTGCCTTTTTGTTTAATAATTTTAAGGTTGATTCTCTGTGATAAAACTTGTCATAAATATGGTTAGATTAAGTTAAGATAATATCGATTTAGGCGCTAAATACTACAAATATTTATTTAATTTTAAGGATTAACTGTGAATAACTGGACACAAACCAGTACAAAATTCTGTCGATATCTATGTAAACTATGTTCTTACTATTTCAAAATTTTCAATTTTTCCTCGATACCTTGTATCCAGCTTAAGGGAAATATTCATGCCAGCGATTATATACCTATTTAAATAAACACGTTTACAATTAGCTTTTGTTTTTCTTTACTAAAACATTGATACATCTTGAATAAATCGCACAAGACTTGTCCTTTATCCACTGTATTTTAAAACATTGATGTTCATAGCTTTTCTTAAAACTTTCTTTTAAATAACTTATTCAAACTTCCGTATATTTTAATCGATAAATTTCAGTTTCCATTGATTGCGATTTTATCTTTGACGAAATCCCCTCTAAGTCATTTCAACATTTACCCTTAGTAGATCCCACTAGCATCGACACACAGATCGATATATTGCCAAGGAAAACCAATTATATTACAGATATTATATTTATACACACAACACCAGTTTTTGCTGCTGTCGTTACTGTATCAGCGGTTGGAGGCAGTGGGACATAAATTGATATATTAATTATTTTTTTTTCTTGGAGGCAACGGGCCATAAAGTATGAAATTTTCATTTTTCGAGAACAAAAGAAGTTGGAGGCATGGGATAGACCTGTGTTATAATAAGGTCTAATTTGGCAATTGATTTCAATATTAAAGTCACATTTCCCTACCAAAGTTAAAATAAACATTTTATAATAAGTAGTTAATTATTTTATTGTAATAAGGCAACATTAACGTATGAATAATTATTCCTACATGTAAAACTGTTTCTGATGGACTAAAAGAATATTCTAGAGAGTATATCCAGAATCAGTTAGAATACTCATATATCTAATTTAATATTAATAAAAATATACAAAAACTTCAAAGCACAAATTGTTACCAACGCCCACAATAAATTACTATACAGCCCTTTTTAAAAAGGAGGCGGGATTTCCAATTATTTCTTAATAATTTGCCATAAAATACAACCATGTGGCAAACGTACTTAAATACCCATTATTCATTTATACTTTAACACCAAAGCATAAAGTTCAAAATCTACTGACAATAACACATATATTGCAAATGAAATTCTAAGAATAATGCATGTGTGATACTCTTACTTGAAGGGAATAAGATTGATAATCGGATAATACAACTGCATTGGGAAATTGTAAAGGTATGCTTAGTAACAGATGTTGTAATCGAGAATCGTATGAAGGGCACTAGAGAATCGATTATATTGTATGAAGATGTGAGCCCTTAAGCGGATTTCTTTTTAATAGTTTTTCCTTTGCTGTATAGGGATGGCCAGTGCTTCGGTATGATTGAATTTTTATATCGCTATTCATATCGAAGTAGCCATAAAGGAGTCGGGAATGAAAATAAATAACTCGATACCCATACAAGTTGCGTGTATTGTATTCGCCTATAAGATTGGTCAGATCGATATTGATGGCTATAATATATAATAATAATATTTAGCAATAGGTACGTTGAAGGTAAATGCGTTGTTAAGCATGTTAACGTTCGCGTGTAAAGTAATTTTTGGGGTGTCATGTCGATATGTATTATGAAAATTCACTTCACAAATCAGACCAAAAAACTTCACTACAAACAATATTAAAAGGATGTAGTAGAAAAACTAAACTAAACTAGATGTAGGCCGATTTGCAATGCAACGCACTATGGCGAAGTACATAAGAGTGTTTTATGTAAAGTATAGGTACCTATTTAAATTCCCGTAATAAGAAAATAATTTTGACCTGTACCTAAATGAATACCTTTTCTTAAAGGTAACACTGATGCTGTAGGTAGTAGGTAGAATAAGCTGGTCATCGCATTGCTAAAAATAAACTTACTTAATGGAACATAATATGAACAAATCGAGTTTCACTTATTCATAGGCTTTTTAACGCCATATTTTATGCTTTTATTTTGGAATAAAAAAAAGCTTGTTATTACTGGCCACTTAGATTATATAAGCTATCTATATTCATTCCATTCTTAAAAACTATTCATTTTAAAATATGTCATTGTTTTAGATGTGTCAACACAAACAGCTGACAATCGACGCATATGCGCAACCTATCCCTTCGAAATTTAATTTTGAGAAACAATTTGTTAAATGCAGTACAAACAAATTTTCTGTCCTTGCTTTAGAGTTTATTTTTCAGCGTATCAATTGCAAAAGTAACTTGTTTTTGTAATTTCTTTTTGCATTTACAATTCATCTTATTTCGACGGAGCAAAGTTGATTATTGTTTGCATGACCTGTAATTTAAGTATGATTTAAAAATAGAGTCAAATATGTTATGTTTATATTCAAAATACTATTTTCGTTTAGTTCCCTTTTGATGTGACACGTGACACTGTTTATTTTGTACAGTTTGTTCGAAATAAGTAAGCCGATCGGAAATTAGCCGTTTTCTGGGGCCGCGCAGTTACAGTCGCGTAATAAAGTGTTAGCGTTCGGAAACGTATTCAAATAATTTCGAAAATAAAATAAAAAATTTGCTAACATTACGTGTAATATTGCTGGATTGCTTCATTGATAAAATCCATACTTGAAATTTCAAAAAAATATTAAATGGTCATTTAAATTTTAAATAGTCCACAGATTTGCAAAACAGTGTTGCGTTTAGGCATTTTTCAGCAAAAAGAAACAAGTACAAATCACAATAATACATTAGCAATGAGAAATAACAAAAACAATATACAAGAACTATACAACAATAATGTCAAAATAAAAACAACGCGTAACACTTTTGGCACTGACTGTGTACGTGCACTGGGGGAGCGAGACAGAATTATACATCAAACACTAAGGATTGAGTGAAATAGCGAAGAGGCGCTGACCCCGCCCCTCGCGCCATTACCCCGCATGCGCGCTACTGATTTTGTCGTAAAAATGACTGCTGCGCAGCGACTTGCAGACTACTTCCGATCGGCTTACTTATTTCGAACAAACTGTATTTAGATGCGTTTAAAATATCGTTAGATATAGATGTCACGACATTTAGGAAACAATATTATTTAATGTTGTTTAGAAAATGTACCTACTAAAATAAATTGTTAGAATAAAAAGTCTCGTGTTCTCATTTTTGTTTTAGCCTATTATAATGTTCCCCATATCGCTCGTAATATTTCAATGTCTATCATAATTTCAATGGCAGTGATCAAAGTCATCATTTTTTTCACCTGTAACAATTTCATTCCTGTTCTTGACATGGAGTGACGTCATTCGATTCTTCATAACTCCGCGGAACATCGCAATCAATGGAGATATCTACCTATATAAAAATATTCGGGTCACAGCGAGTCGAGGGATGTCGATAATAATCCGTCGGATAATGGAAACATACGGCTGTGATTTGTTTTCTTGCACGCTGGTCACAGGTATAAAGTGATATTATATTTATTTATTTCAAATAATAATGGCATAATGGTATTACCATTACCATTATACTTAATGGTAAAGTAACCAAAGCGTTGTACATTTCGAAGCCAAAATAATTAAATAAATATGTATGGTCGCCAGCACATCAGGTTACCACAAAATGTCGAATTTATCTCAGTCGATTTTAAACTAAATTATAAAAAAAATTAAGATTTAAAATCATTTGGAGAAATTTGTCAGTTTTGTATACTTGATGTGCAGCTGGCGACTGTTCACAATATATAGTAGTCGTTATTATAATATTTTCCGGAGATGAAGTGAAGTCTTAGGTGAGTCATGCAAATTGTATACTAACCAAGAATGAAAAAAAAACTAACAAAAACGACTAGAACATAGTATCTAGATATCTAGACGTTTTCGACGCCATCTGCCCGCTTTAAACAAGCTACTGTCAGTTGGTTGTTATAACAATTGAATGATGTTAAAATATTGTAGCTTTTGTGTATCTTCCCGGGGACTCTAGGCAGACAGCCTCGTTTTAGTGATATGACAAGATAAAAAAAAAAAAACAAGCCGTAGCAGTCCCGTACCAAACGCCCTCCTCTATGTTACAAGCATGATTCCCTATAATTTTGCCAAATCCCTAATAATTCGTTTAAGCTACGTTCACTTAATCCAATCTGACTGACTTAATGCGAAATTAATTAAGTTTTATTAATGAACCTGTTCCTTGGAGGCTCAGCAGAATTGTCAGTAACTTGGACAAAATTAGAACAAATCGACATTTGCCCTGCTTTCTCCTTCGCTGGTGACTTCATTAATTTTGTTATAAGTCATCTTACCCAATTTTGGAAGAACAAAAGGAACATTTTTGACTAAGAAGGTGACAATGAATTGTCAGAATTTTCAATAGACTTCAAAAAGAGGTTCTAATTTTTTTGTAATAAAACTAATTTCAACTGTATGGACGGCTACACATCAAGGTATAAAAAACCAGTTTACGCTGGCCTCTTATTGTATACAATGCGAGATTAGCTTAAACTGGATTCGTTTAGATTGACCTGTAGCCGTGTGTACACTAAATATTATTTAATCTCGAAGTTTTTGATACTTTATATAGACTGAACAATATTCACGTTCTATATCTACTTGTTTTTTTTAGCCTGGAGCTATGTACTATATACCTAGCCCAGAAAGTAGTCCTCTATTAAATATTGTTGGGCTATCATTATTATAATATCCATGAAATACGAAGATACCACCACATTTTTCTTTTGGGACATGACATGAACATTTGCAAAACCAGCGAAGTTAGAAACCGGCAGAAATATGACTTGTGACAATTACGGTACTTGGATTTTCAATCGATCAAATCAAATCTTTTTATTTCAAATGAGCTTTTAAAAGCGTTTATGAAACGTTATTGACTCTAGTTGCACGGTTCCAAAAAGTTGATCCTATGGAGAAGAATCCGGTAAGAAACTCCATGAGGCAAGAAACTCTTTTGATCGATTTCGAAGGTCCAGAAATGCTTCACGCGGTAACCAATATATAAGGCATCGTACTATTTTAAGCGCAAAGGTTATTGTGGGTCAAATGCGCAGAGGCATTACTGTATGATACCTTTGCCTCATGACTCAGGGCTACTGTATCAGCGGGCTGTCGCCATACATCCTCACGCCGCCGCAGCAAGGAGCCAGCCAGTAAATATACTAAGCTCGCCCTTTGTTATCATTGCTAGATAGTTCGCTACCACATATCAAACTTATGAAGGAGGTTTAAGTTATCGGAGTTAGCGAAAAGTTATGTAACCTAGTCAAGTTCTCGCTCAATAACTTGAAATCTGAAACAGGTTAGTTATCAATAAATTGCTTTTCTAAAAATGTCATTTGGGTACCACGATTCAATTTCACAAAAAATATGGATACACTTACATACTTAAATAGGTATCTATCTTATAAGTCCACATACAAAAATGTATATTTTTTGTTAAACTTTTATCTTAGTCGCACTACTCTATACTTTGTCCATTATGTGAACCGTTTTTTGACAGGTGGAACTAGTGATTGCAGGAACGTAACAATGCGATTATCGATCCGATTATTGACACTTTGATTGTTGTCTAGTATTGATTATCGATTGTTAGGTTTTCGAATCGAAAATGGTGCAACGACGACCAAAATAAATAAATATGTATAATATTCATATGATTATATTATTTTTTGTATAATATTTATTTTCCATCCATTTCTTTTCAAAAAGATTGTTTAATTTATATTTTATTGATATTAGAGTGGATGCCATTTTCCGATACTGGTTTAATGTCATTGTTTAAAATAATTTAACACTAGACACGGTAACATGTGGTAGAATGTAACTAAATATAATACGCTTAAAAATAATCTTTTTTTTTTTAATCCGTTACATTTATGGTATTGGCATTAATGTCTGCAAGGAATCATAATTAATTAAGATAATTGAATAACATAAGGTAGATAATACATTTATTTTGTTACGCATTTCAAAGTTAACTTTTACGTAATCTGGAACAGCTTCGCTCTAAGGCAGTCTTAGACATCTGTCAAAAAACGGTTCACATAATGGACAAAATATAATTGATAGAGTAGGTACCTAGATCGGGATTTCGGTACATCTCGTCCGTAAATGATAAATGAACACGTACCTACGTGTAGAAAAATCTTTGTCCCCCTTTTTAAGCACATTGCGTGCAAGGAAGAGTGTCAAATTTGGCATAATTAAAGTTCATATAGAGAAAGAGTGCAGAAAAATATTGCGGTAGAATTCTAACACTAATACCCACTCAGACAACATTATTTTCATCATTTAACACCAATTTTTACACCTAATAAAAAAAAAAATGTGGTTGCGCGATGGTCGTAATTTGACCGCAATATATTTCTGCACTCCTTCTTTATATGAACTTTAATTATGCATACTCTCTCTCTCTCTCTTCCGACAGCGCAATGTGCTTCAATTAGACTACAAAGGTTTTTCTTCACGTACCTATAACATATTGGTATTTAATGCGTCGCATGCGCTTGCAACTTGAAGCTCAACAACATTTCATGTTTTTCTTTCATTTCACGGCGAACACGGCATTCACAGTTTTTGTGTATACAACGTCTAATATATTAGCAAGGACTCCACAACACATGACTTTCGTAAACTAATTTAAATATTACTACAGTACTTTTTTTTCTATAATATTAGTATTTTATTTTTTAGACTGCCTCATTAGTCTCGTTATCCCAAGCGCGACTGCTACGCTAGTGGCTCAGTGGCTGTTCTCCGGTCGAGAAAATGGTATTGGGTCTTCCTACAAAATTCTGAGTAGCAGCTCGGACTTTGGGTTTATGCCTTATACTCGTCCCCTATCACATGGTACCTAAACATACCGGCGAACTATGGATGTAATCAGTACACTTCTGCCTAACCCTACAAATGAGGAAAATAGATCTATGTTATACTATGCTATATTTTATTTTACAAAATTTGAAGGCGATTTGTAGGCTTTCAAATGGAAGAAAAAGGAGATTAGTATGAAAATTAAATGACTATAGGTACAGATTTTATAATGTTGTGTTACCTGTGTGTAGGTCATATAAATACTTGTATCCAGTCGTTTTGCATAGAAAAGAACAGGCAAGAAACCCCATAAAGATAAAGATATTTTTATTATGTCAAACATGAGTAGTACAATACAAAACAAAAGAATAAACAATGTTTGCATGCGTAATCTTAAAACAGAATATACTATTACGTAGCTACATGTTTTGCCATTAATGGCGTACATAATGTAATTTATGTATTCTTTAAAAATCAATTAATATAAATATAGTGACTGTTATTGCGTGCCAATACTGTAGGTACTTATAGGTACCCTTACGCAATGCTATCGTCGCCTATTCAACACCCACGCTGACCTATTTAGCTGGCACATAGAAAATCATAAATATTATCTCCGCAAATATCTCGAGTCGCCAAGAAAATATTTCAAATACAGGCGTTGTGGAAATATGACAAGAGCGCACAATAGCCGCTACATGCCTTCCGTGGTTGCGGGCATTGTCAAAAACGTCCGGTTAGAGCCAAAGTGACGTCCATTGTTGGCAAACTTTGGTATTCGTGCTAGGATGGTATGGATAATATCTTAAATATACATTGGTTTTTTTGTGAAAAAGTTTGTTTATTTAATTACTAATAATTGCCCGCGGGTTCACTTGCGTCCTAACGGACTTTTTGAAGTTATTTTAGGGACGGAAAAATTCAACTGCGGGCGAAATTTGCCTTCACATTTTGAATTAACGTCTTTGAGGTGACGTCAATGACATCTGTTGAATGGGTGGGACCTGGGACTCGCGGTGGCTTAGTGGTCTTAGCGTCTGGTGTACCTAACCAGAAGACGCAGGTTCGAAGAATGCCCGCAGTCGAATTTTTCCTTCACTAAAATAAATTTACAATCTTTGCATGGAAAATGATTTAAAGACTCATTTCAGCGGTACGCATGATAAAAGAGAACTTAGAGCGTTTCGTTCGGGTTATTCGAATGCCTATTTTCTATGTGTAAATGTCATCCTTTTGTAATGGGGTCATTAGTTTTATCGGAACTAACATATAAACATCTGACTGGGTACGTCATCGTAAAGACACCTTCACGTTATCCACGGTAAGGGTGTTATCGAGCGCGGACAATTACTAATTCTTAATAATTCTTTACAAATAATTAAAAATCTTGAATTTTTAATCATTTCCTAGTAGCAAGAGACTTTGCAAATCAGAGTCACTCGTATCCCAAAACACATGAATGCTTTAAAGGCATCGGGCATTTATTTTTGACACAAAATAGTAATATCGTTTATTTGTCTCGCATTGGACGTCCATTAACCGAGTGTCGTTTGTAAATGGAGGAAACGTGTTACTGAAATGAATCAGGTTATTGGCGAAATATCGATGGATTTATCTTGGATTTATCCTTGTTTCTTCTCAATGGTCCAGCGGTGAGAATAGTGGCTGCTAGATTGTGATTTGGGTTTGATTGTAATTCCGAAAGAAGTGTTAAGGGGTCATCATCATCATACAGTAAACCCATTTACTGTAGGGCACGGGTTTCCTCTAACAGTGAGAGGTGTTAGGCTATTATAGTCCACCACGCTAGCCTACTGCGGGTTGGCTGACTTCACACGCCGAGAAAATATCTCAGGCAGGTTTCCTCACGATGTCTTCCTTCATCGTTTTAAACGAGTGCACATGATAACAAGAGTCAGAGGCGCGTGCCTTGGATTTGGACTCCACACTTCATTTTGGCAGTCCAACGGGCATGTCACTGCTTATTAGGTGTTTCTATAAAATTCTCAGTAACTGCTCGAAGTCACAACCTTAAAAATACCAGGGAAACTGTAGGTATACTCTAAAGATTTCTACCTAAGCATCGAAAGGAGAACACAACCAAGATGAAGTTACAACGATGATCAAGTTACTGGTGAAGAAACAACTAGGAGTAGTAGTGTCTCGCTTGTATGCCTACGTGCCAGCAAGGACAGGTCCGCGCGACCGGGGAAGTACCACCCTCCCACAGAATACCGACATAAAGTAGCAGTATACTTAGCTTCTCCTTTTCGTCTTCCCTTCCCTTTTTCTTTACAAGGTTGTCAACACGCGAGAGCGATACCACTGGTGTTGGAAGCATCCAAAGGCTACGATAACCGCTTATCATCAGGCTGGCTGTATGTTTGTTTACCACCGTAGTGGTACAAAAAAAGATGACCTTCTGCACCAGAGAATCGGACATGAGGTTTTAATCTCAGAAGTAACAAAATGAGTAAGGCCTACAGGTGGTTTTGGGTCCGAGTATTTTTACCCAGTAAACGTGAGGATTGGCGTTTGTTCTCAACAGACACAGCCCTAGCTTTAAAGTAACGTTTTGAAAAATATCCTTTTATTTCTTATATACTCGTGGCATTACAAGCACTGAACTAGTGAGTTCACAGCTGTTTTCTCTCGAAGCAATATCATTTTCCGTGTAATTGGGCTAGTACGGCTCGCAATGGTTGTGTAGACTCTTGTCTAAAAAATACGAGAAAATGAAGCATCGAGCTAATTGGACCACAACTTCAGTGTAGAAATAACATACTATCATCACGCCCGTATTAAACGAAGAGTTATGCAGAGGTAAACAGTTGTTAACCCATACTTAACCGGTATGTTTAGGTCGCATGTAAAAGGAGGCGAGCCTATTGCCATTAACTTTGCACAAATCCAAACACAGATGTGCTACTGAGAATTTCATAGAAAAACTCAATGGAACAGCAGCCATACCGGTAAACAAGCAGTTTATCTAAAAAAATATCGAAAAGTGTTTTAAAAAAGTCTTGTCATGCTTTTTGGGCTTCCGACTACAAATAGCGATTGTTTTTATGCACGGAGGGGTCCAGATTTTGTTTCCTTCTGATAAGTGTGATAACTAATGAAAGCTAATTGTTGTTCGTCAAATCTCGTATGTTTCCGCACAAGTGTTGGCCGGATTTGTTCCGCTTATTTCCGCTGCTCCGTTCGGAAACTCCGGCGAGATGCCGCCCTGAAATATCCTGTATTCCCAATGTGGAAATTCGACTAGTCTTCAATGTCTACTACTCGTAGATTTGAATTAATAACGTTCACGACTGTCCTGCAATTAATTTTAATGGTTTCGCCAGTACAAAAGCGCGTCTAGATTTCGACGTAGTTACTGTAGAGGATTTTAGGTGGATTCATTTAGGATTAGCCGTCTTTATACAAAACGAATGAAGACGTTGAAAATTCTTAAAACCAATATTGGAGTGAGTAGATAAACGTTAAGTACCTAATAAGTTAGGTAAACGTAGTAGTTCCTTTTCTACACTTTCATACTGCTGGGCACTGGCCTCCTTAAAAAGAGGTGAAGGGAGCGCAGAAAGGTGGCCAGTGCTGTGTGCCTTGGATTCGAACTTAACACCTAGGACTCGGCAGTCGAATGGTATGACCATTGGACTGGCAAGTCCTACGTCAGACCTCAATCCGGATTTATTTTCTGTAATTTGCATTTTGGAGTAACTTTTTGTATGAAAACTAGAATAATATTTGAATTATTTTTTGTGTCCAGTTAACTGCAATAGGCCTATTGGCCTAAAGGCCTTATGTAGTATTCTACATAAGGCCTTAACATAACTATGAACTTTAGTACCTACACCTCTGCCTATTCCTGTGGAGAATAAAGCCGTTATGGTATATTGTTATGTTATGGTTAATACAACTAAACATGAACATTATAGGTTCCTCTAATAATAAAACAACTCAGTATACAAACAAAAGTGTTAATTCCAACAAAGACTGCAGAAATGCTACAGAACAACTGGCACACTACGTGAAATTCTAATGAGAGATTAGTCACAGAAACTATAATATTAGTTAGACAACCTTAACTTTGAACATAAACTTTACTTTGAGCTATGATCTGTAAAATGGCAGAATAAATACTCAACTGTGACGAGTAACCCCATTATTGTTCACTAAAATTGGATTCCACTAAAATTAAATTGCACTAAAACCGAATTGCACTAAAATTGAATTGCACTAAAATCGGATTGGACTAAAATTAAAATGCACTCAAATCTGGTTTCATTAAAATCGGTTAATCTATTTAAGCCTTGAAAGGCGTAATATGTTTCCCATGATGATTTTGAATCATTTTTTGAACAGTATAGCTTTATATATTTTGAACATAAATTTATATTGATTGTTAGTAAAAATAAAGGTATTCTTAATTTAGTCCCAAACGTTAAGTAGTCATTCGACAATTTTTACGCAAGCACTCAGATGAAATAAAAAGTTAAGATGAAACTTTGCGAACCAAGAAGTGAGGCCGGCTAAAACTACGCCATGCCGTGTACAAACACAAATTTACATTATATAACAATACCGAAACTAGGCCTTCTCTTGTCAGTCGAGCTTTCGATAGCTTGATATCTCGACTGACATATATCTCGATTAACTTTTATTTGATCTGAGCGAAAGCAAGACACATCTGTTTTGATAATAAAACAAAAACGTCACAATTATTTGGATTTGAAATTGTTCAAACGGATGAATTGTATGTAGATCTTCTTACCGTATAACTCAGCTAATTTTCTTGCAAGTCACCAGTGTATGGCTCACAGCAAAACTTACGTTTAACCACTTCCTCGATAGTTCGAGGAACAGTTAAACTCATGTAAGCACAAACCGTGCGGTTTCACCAATAACATAATGAATAACTACACAATAGAACTTTTGTCATTAAATTGTACTAAAACTAACAGTGTTAACATTCATTTGCTTTATAAAACATACCATACCATCACGCCTGTATTCCCCGAAGGGTTAGGCAGAGGTGTACTAATGTACACCCACACTTCGCAGGGTCCCATGTAATAGGGGGCGCGCCTATTGCCATTCACCGGGCACAAATCCAGACTCCGAGCTGCTACTGAGAATTTCATAGAAAAACCCAAAAACACTTTGCTCGACCTGGGGGTCGAACCCAGGACCTCTAGCCCAGCAGTCGCGCTTAGGACCACTAGACTAATGAAGCAGTCAATAGATATAATTAGATTGAGTATAATTATTATGTATACAGTTCAATTGATGACGGATAGTAGTAATACTTCGGTCGTGCCAACCCATTACTGCCGAGATACTACTACCTTCAAAATGTATTATTATGGCGCCTTTTGTTAACTCCCGTTTATGAATTTTTGTTCGTATTAAATAATGCTTGATATATTTCTCAATAAATAGACTAGAGTTTAGAGGATTATCAAGCTTAAGTGGCAGCGGGCGGGGCATATAGCTTGTAGAAGTGATGGTTGCTGTAGCAAAAAGGGTTTCGAGTGGAGACCACGCACTGGAAAATGCAGTGTGGGGCGATTTGAAACACGATGGACAGACTACCTGATAAAGATCGATGGTAGTCGTTGGATGCAGGTGGTTGTGGAAGACTATAGAGGAGGTCTTTGTTCAGCAGTGGACCTAATCTGGCTGATATGATGATGATAAGTCCAGAGCTTATCACATCGCACGGAGTGGGATGTGGGATAATTTAAATTTTTCATACATTGAAGCTAGTGTCGCGTTTTCATGGACAACCTGTACTGTATGGTGCCGAAATTTGGAGACAGAGGTCGTAATATCTAACAAGCCACATCTCCAAGTCGACCCCATCGACAACATAGATGGAATGCCCCATAGTGAGTAAGTGCAAGTGGTCATTAAGATAACTAAGTAATTTCGAAACAATTTTGAAAGGGGCACTCTAAATCTTCACACTATATTCTAATGGTGTTCACACGATACATTCCGTGTTCACAAAAGATAACACCGAATCCGTGCGTGTAACCGGAGCTTAGTTTTTCGATAAGGGTTGAAAAGATACTTTTATGCTTCATATTGAAAACATTAAAACTACGATTACAGACTAAATTATTTTAAGTTCTTCGATATCGGCTAAGCCTTCACCCAACTAAATTGGGATCGTCCCAGCTTAACCATAAACGTAATATAAACTGATTTTCAGGATTTGACGAAGTTCCACTACTAGCAGATCGTCATCTTTAAAATTGATTATTACATAATACACGACCGGAAGCTTTTTAGGACCCTATCCTTAAAAGCATGTACCTATATGTAATAATCAATTTCAGAATGCAATAGGCAGAAACTACAGAATTCCGTGTGCTACGATTCTTGCTGCTTTAAAATATATTAACTACAGAAAAAACACTCATTTTTACTACAATTTTTTATTCCCATGTATGTATTTATCTTCAAGGCATAATGACCTACAATAAAATGAGAAATAACATAATACAAAAATGAGAAAATATTATGACAATCTTTTATTCCAGAATACACGCGCCGCTTAATTTACAACTCGATTCGATTCTCGAATAATTTAGATAATCGCGTATTTTATAACCACTAAATATTCAAAAGTGCTTTATTAAGAAAAAATAAACATGCCAGCCCTAATCTGTGGTAATAAACGGCAAATAAAACAGCTGACAGGCGTCGCGCGTAAAATTTTAATGTCTTCTTTATACTACGAGGAGGACAGAACAAAAGGTTCACTTTATATTTTACTAGTGGACTCGACAGGCGTCGTCCTGTCCGAACATGATCGCAGCACCATCTACCGAGTGCATTTTCTCACCGTTTAAACATTCCCTGGACTTGGCCTAATATTTCAAAATAAAAATTAGCCAAATCAATCTAGCCGTTCTAAATAGCGAGACCAACGAACGGCAATTGATTCTATATATAAGAAGATTATGGGCAGCAATTAACTCAACTATGAATGAATCCCTGTATCAATCTAATCTAATGTATGCTGCTCTGCTGCAGCGGAGACTCTCAAACGACGCAAATATACCTAACCTGTCAGGTTAACTATATTCTTGAACCCTGTGGGGTCGAACACTCGGGTCGTGGGGTCCAAGTGATAGTCTCCTTTACAAGGAATTCGCGTGTTTACCACACGTGCACCATTGAGTAGGAAGTGAGAGGAGGCCTTGCCCTTTGAAGAGGCCAACGAATTCTGGGCTACAACTTGTCATGGTTGGCATGTTTTTAGTCGGTCCGAGTCCGATATACCCTGCTGCCCTCCCTGAAGGGTTCGGCAGAGGTGTATTAATTTACACCCACACTTCGCCGGTATGTTTAGATCCCATGTAGGGGGCGAGCCTATTGCCATTAACCGGGCACAAATCGAGACTCCGAGCTGCTACTGAGAATATCATAGAAAAACCCAATAACACAGGCAACCAGCGCTTGGGATCACTAGACTAATGAGGCAGTCAAAATAAAAAAAGGTAAATTTAAATTAGGCCTTCTGCACAATTTTCTTTAAGGTAAACTTTCTAAGGTTTCCGTTATCGATACGAAGTCTCGATTATAGATATCGAATTGCGACCAGTTAACGAGGAAAATTATATTCGACACTGGCCAGTGGTGTCGCATGACGAGAATTAAAAAAATATATAATCTGTAATGTATACTTCTTGTTGTGCACTGTTTTGTGGGTTGCGGTATAAGCGATGAGCGGAAAGCTTTCCAGTAATCTATGTGGACATTTCGCATTATTTCATGCTAAAATATAATAACAAATAACCAGTAAAGAGATAAGGCAACATCGGTCGACATAATGTTGGTTATTATAGTAATGTTTTCAATATGTTGCTAAAGTCACCTTGAGATGTAAAATGTGGTAGAGAAATTCGACATCACAGGCGTGGTCTCGGTAGTTTAGTTGGTAAAGCGTCCTGTATACTTAAACTAAGGGACGGAGGTTCGAACCCTGCCTGAGGGCAAATTTTTATTTCACTAGAAAATTCATATCAGAATTGGAGAATTTCTATGGAGTATCTGAGGTGTGCTTCTGCACTGTAGTGTAAGAAGTAAGAGGTCAGTACAATCGCTAAACGCTTTTCATTTGCACCACAATCTTTTTCTGAGTAGTTTGGATACGGTGTCAGGTGTTAGATGAGTTCCACCGAATTACAGTTGCGTCTTATTTATTTTTTGTAGGAAGCAAATACTCATGGCTTACTTACTTTCAATACGGTAGTGCAAAAAATGTTATTTCACGGCTTAACATAGATCGAGTTTAATCTTACATAGTTTTTTGACACGAAAAAGTGATGAAAATTTATTTTATTTTCTAAACCTCTTTGTCAGTAAAAAAAATATTTAGATAAGTATTTGACATAATAAATAAAAGAACATTGTAAAAATACCTATTGAAAAATTCGAGCTCAAGTTCAAAGGTTAACGACTGTTACTTATACCAAACCACAGGATGCAGGTTCGAATAAGTTTTTTTTTTCTTTCACTACAATTAATTTTAAATATCAATAATGTTTCTTTGAAATTAATAGCCTGCGTGAATGCCAAATAGAATATAAAAAAAACCGGCCAAATGCGAGTCGGACTCGCGCACGGAGGGTTCCGTACCATTACGATTTATGACGTATTCAAAAAAACTATTTACTAGAGATCTAGTAAATAGTACCAATAATACCGAAAATTGGTTTGGATGAGATCATCCAAACCAATTTTCGGTGGAAGTTTACATGGTACGAGTAATCTACATCATATATCGTTTTAGTTTTATCGTCCTCTTATTTTAGAAGTTACAGGTACAACACACATTTTATCACGTTGGAAGTGTTTCTTGCGCAAACTATTCAGTTTAGAGAAAAATGATATTAGAAACCTGAATATCATTTTTGAAGACCTATCCATAGATATCCCACACGTATGAGTTTGATGAAAAAAAAAATTGAGTTTCAGTTCCAAGTATGGGGAACCCCCAAAATTTATTGTTTTCTTCTTATTTGTGTGAAAATCTTAACGCGTTTCATAGAATACATCTACTTACCAAGTTTCAACAGCATACTTAGTTCTTATATTTTCGAAAAAAAAGGCTGTGACACGATCGGACAGACAGACAGACAGACATGACGAATCTATAAGGGTTCCGTTTTTGCCATTTGGCTACGGAACCCTAAACCGATTTGTATGCAATTCCAATATTTTCACTTTCAGTGGAAATAGTAACCACATTTTCATTAAATTTAGGTTAGCTAAAATTTGTATAGTATCCTTTTACATTGTGTGAAATAAATAATTATTGCTTACTGTATCAACACAAAATAAAACAGACTTTATATTGACATAATGAACAAACTAACTCATCCCTTCAACCCTAAATTAATACCCCATAATAACAACCAAACAAAGCCTTAACCCTTCGACCGCAAACAGCGAACAGGTTACTTTTCTAATCAATAACAAAAGAAAACTTCGCAAGAACCCCACACACCTGACCCTTCAATTCAAATAACAAAGCGGACAGCGGGTTAAAAGATTAAAACCGGTTAAAACCGCTTTGAACCAGTCAGAACCGGGTCTAAATCAATGACGTTGGACGCCTAACAATGCATGGCGCGACCGCAGCGACATTCGTCCCTCGTTCACGTAACATTTATTGGAAAAGTTCCACTTCAAAATTATGTGCTAAGTTACGAGCGGGTTGATTAGTATTAATTGCCCTCAATGATGTATAATTAATTAATTAATAAAATAAATTACATAATTAAGTAAATCAAATCAATTGGCCGCGGATGAATGTACAGCTCCCGTAGCCCCTGACGTAGGTGAGAGAGGGAACACCGGGTTTGGTTTTAGTCAGTAAGAATCCGACAGACCCCTCCACTCACCCCGGGGTGGAGGGGATGCTTACTAGGATTTCCATCCTAGTAAGCAAAACAAAAAGGTCTACTCAAATATGTTAACTTGCTTGATGCAAGGCCTGTTCGGATATTGCATATTTGAGTGTATTTATTTCTTCTTCATATTTTTTCGGATTAACGCGTCGATTACAGGAGTCCACTTATTACTTTTTTTTGCCTATACAAACTCTCATGGACTTCCATCGCCCGGGAAAAGCGACGCCGTGACGCGACATATCGACCCAGACTCCACCAAGAGTGTGTGACCTTCCGACTAAAACTAGACGGATATTTCACCTCACCACTTTTTGCAGATTCGCTTATAACTTGGACCAACTCCAGAAAATGCAAGGAATGCATCTCATCCAGTATAAAGTCCGAACACATTATTTGACCGCTACAAGCATTGAAGAGTGCTGTGACTCTTCACTATTTAGAAGCGGAACAAGTTGAATTATTTGATCTCAATGGCGTATGGATGGTTCAACCCAAAACCTTCCGAGCTTCCTGTGCAAGATGAACAGAGCTCCCTAATCCGGCCCTACGCAAGCAATATATTATCATTGCTCTACAACCATCAAGTCCTAGCCTTTTCCAAATAGCCGTAGCCTAATTGCTAGAGCGTCTTGCGCGACTTGCGATCATGTAGTTGCCGGTTCGAAACCCACGAACATTTTGCTTAGTACGAGAGGTTAACAAGATTACTAGTAATGTGCGACCCACATTGCTAGTAAGCTTTAAAAAATATATACCTATATACATATATATAGGTATATCGGGGGCGGCTTGTAATTTAATCAAATGCGGTATCAGTATTTTAATACGAAGCGACTGCCATCAGACCTCCGCAATCCAATTTCTGGGCAACACTTATATTAGGCTTTTTATCAAGCTTCTGACTACTACTTACGGTTGTCGTAGGACTTTACATGCTTTTGGAGGCATGAAGGGGTTTCGATGTGATAAGAATAGTCACTCAGAATGACCGCGACAGGCGTAGCTTAATTTAGGAGAACAAGTGTAGGTGTTTATTTAATGGCCCGGAGTTTGAATAGATACCGGACCAATTGCTTAATACTTAATGCTTCTCTAATAAGTAAAAATCTAGACACGATTCAAACTTTCAATAAGGAAGATATTTTTTGACTTAAAACTTCACAAACTACACTATACGCTATAACCGCCTAAGAGATACAGCGTATGGAGAATTCCAGTCTCTTTCGAAAACTTCTTGGAGGCCCTTCCTTATGTCTCTGGTGATATTCTGGAAGGTTGTTACATGCTTATCTCTTCAGAATATAGGCGTGATGGTATGTATTTCAAAATTGTTTATTATTAGGTACTCGTAGCCCGGATAGAAATTCGAATAATAATAAAACAAATAAAAAAATCAGCGTTGAAGCTTCCGAAGTTAAATATGAAATAATGAGTTCCCACGTTAATTAAAGTACTTTAAATGAGAAAGTTCTATTTTAGTGAAATCTGGGAGATTTTGTTCGGATTTCTACTAACTTTTTAATTAAGACTTCTCACGTAGGGTATAAGTTTAATCAACTTGACTTTGTCATAGGTGGTAGAGGCCTTTGTTCAATAGAGAATGGTTCCCACCAAAGTTTTGCTGGCTGTTTGAAGAAGATTTTAATGATTTATTCTGTTGTGGTGTACCTTAAAGGGTTTATTAAACTAAATAAATTATTTATTTCTTAATAAATATACCATCCCGGCTGTATTGCAGAAAGATTAGACAAAGGCGTTCATCGCAGTGGCGTGCACTCCATACAAGCAAATAAGCTCTGCATACCCTGTAGTCCCTAAATGTATTTAATTAATAATAAATTTATTCCCCTCTAATGATAAATAAATAATGTAATTAAAAAATGGTAATTTAGCTTGCGCACCATCTATTACTTTTTTTTAAGAACTAATTCGTTGAAGCGTCGATAACTTGCGCGCGCCGCGTCATTCAGCTCCGCGCTGGTGGCGCGCTCTGCTGAGATAAGCAGTGCACCTCGCTGCTTATTCTTCATACAATGCATTTGGACGCATCTCGTGTAGTGCACGGCAAAAGTGTGACTGTGTGCGTGTAAATATGAGCGTGTGTGACAGATTTAGAAGCACTGCTTATTTGCTTTGCGACCAAATTAAGAACCCGCAAAAGCAGCGCATATTGTTTATTGCAGAGGGTCAACGTTTTTAGTCGGATTGACCAATTGATCGACTATATTTTTATTCATTCCAAATTTTTTCGCCATATTGTTTTTCTTGGCGCAAGTGATTGTTTGTCGAGTAATTTTTAATAAGTTTATTATTGTAAAAAAGTAATATTAAACTCGTAAAAATTGAAAAATATACCTGTGAGACCTGTGTAGGTGAAGTGTGTTTAAACAAATTAAAATCTGGCGCGTTTTCGACATTATTTTTCTGAATGAAGGAAAAAGCTAAATTGATTTCAAAGTTAAGGTCAGTACTCAGTTTGGATTTAACTCGAAGAAAGGGTTATATTACTCGTCATTTTAATAAAAAGTTTTATGATAATCATTACTGGTTAACTGGTTGTGTACATACAAACAAATTGTATTTTTTCCATTTTTTTTTGTTTACTTATCGCGATAGTAAGAATATTTTTGGTAAGAGACAGGTAGGTGGGGAAGATACCTACAAAAAGCTGAAACTGGTCAGTTTTTTATTGCATACCTTGTCTGAAATCTCTGTGCACGCCACTGCGTTCATGTACCTACATCCGCAATAATCTTGAAAGTTTTTATAGAACAACTAATAAATAATACTATAGTTAATCTGGGATTCAAACCCGGACCAATGTGGCAGTATTGCTCATGTATTTTATCTTTTCACTATTTCAGATTAAGGCAATAATATTGTATACCCTTATGTAATCCGTACATTTATAGATATTGAAGAAAAACTAATAAGGGGAATCTTGATTAGAGTAACGAAACACAAAACAACTTTTTTTCTGTATGTTTGTACACGCATCAACGCAAAAACTACTGCACGAAATTGGATGAGGTTGTCACAGTAGTATTCCTTGAGGTCTTATTGAAAATCTGGTCCATATTCCATGATGATACGCGGCCTAGAAGCCGAGTACCTATAGTAAGTAAATCATTTTGGGACGATGGCTAGTACCAATTTTTTTTACCCGAAGGTGGAAAACTACGTAACTTACGGCCCGCTTGATGGTAAGCGCTTAGATTAGCCTAAAGACGCTTGCTACACCATGGATATCGCGCGCGTGTTGCCAACCCTGTATAGGAAAAAGGAGGAAATGGAGAAGGACGTAAAATTAGACCTTCCCGAAATGATAGGGGAAATACAGACTCCCAAGGTATTCTTGCACCCTTTGAAATATTCAACTACCGCATACAGGCACAGTGTCGATATTTCACTTAGAACAAAGTCCTTACAATTCACGGTACCCTAGTTGGAAAACAGCCAAAGACTGTCTCACAAGGTGGTAATCATGAGAACGATATTAAAACGGCGACGTCCGGCATTTTACACAATATACACTTCCCGGACACCTTAATATCTGGTGCAATCGTCGTAAAATTTGCGCAATTGCACATGCACTAATGATATAACATCCTGGTTTTATGTGAATTAATACGTCTTATAGACGTCCTGTACTACTATATAGTTTTATTGCTTATAATTATATTAAAGACTTCTCTTCCCTTAGTAATTTCATACACAGACTACTGGGTATGAAATTACTAAGGGAAAAGAAGTCTTTGTCTAGCAGTGGGACGAAATGGGCATCATCTGGGATCTGAAGGATATCATTTCCCAGGAATCAAACGAAACGGGCTAGAAAAAACCGCTTGGGTAGTAATCAATTGATTTCGCATTCAAGGCCCGTACGTTATCTATAGGTACTGATTAAAATCATGTGCACATAATACGAGTAGGTATGTCTCTCCTCAAGAAGACTCCAAAAGTTCTTCAAATTCATTAATTCAATTCGATAATAGATAAAAGAATCCAAAAAAAAGAAAGGCCATCTTTTTATTTTGGACTCACACAGAATCGTACATGTAGAACGTTTTTATCATCAGATTTATGTTTTAGACTCCAAAATACGTCATTAGATTTTGTTATTAAATCTAAATTCTCAACGTTCAAAAAAAATATTCTCCAGCAAGTCCTTCACAAAAATAAAAAGGCGAAATAACTTCCCCCGTTGCCCCCAATACCCGCCGAGCACTTCTCTTCGACACGAACTTTGCAAATCAATTAAAAATAAATTAAATGGCCTTGTTAGCGTCCTAGTTCGAGCAGTTTTGGCACTCATCGGGAATTCATACCACACCTGGCGCTATTTCCCTCACGATGGCGCGATATATTTTATGTATTGGGAAAAATATTAGGGAACGTAAGAAATATTTTGGAGTGTTTATATTAAGGCCTTTTACACTTAGGTATTGGAATTCCAGTTGTGGGAGAGGCTCATGATTAAGTTATAACTGTGCAGAGTGTGCTTGCCGCGGACTGTCTATGGATGGGTTACCATTCTTAGTACAGTAAGACGTCTCCTTGTCTCACTAACTAGTTAATATCGGTTTTGGGGTAAGGAGGTCAGACGGGAATCGTCTAAAAAATATTCAGTCGATAACACTGCCTTATAGGCGTAGACGTCTCTGAGAGTGCGGTCTTAGGCTCAATTCCTAGATTGAGCAATGTTGTTGAAATTTTATGTAGAATTCTCAGCAGCAGCGCATGGCTTTGGGGCCGGTTAATCGCAATAGGCTCGGGCCCCTGTTCAATTGGAGGTACCATACATAAAAAGCAAACAAACTTCTGCTTAACCCTTCATCCGGTGTGGATGTTATTTAGATTAGTGTTTATTTAGATATAAAACATGCAAAAATATATATTGCTGTATTTTTTGCATTTACTTAGATATAGTGGCTCTCACAAAACGAACACTGCACCATTTTTCCATAAAACCTAATAAAACTACTTGCGGAAATCTGAGCTTGTACACTTGCGTGCCATTACAGGGGCCAGTGGCGCCATTATGTGCACGTATAGCAGTTTCGTTGTCCCCAAGTGTAGAGAACGCCATTCAAATGATATAATACCGAGGTATCACAGACATTTATGTACAGTGTTTGCCAAGAAATGAGGTTTTTTCTTGTAATATTGTTTTTGTTTCTATTTTATGGGTCACAAAGATAGTTTCGTTGTACTTATACATACATTGGTAAATAAACCCATGAATGACTATGCTTTCGTCTACGGACACGTAATTGTGTGTACACATACATATTCCCCAGTATTCATATGTCCCACGTCATATCATGCATTTAATATCAATCGTTTAGGCTAGGTTTATTTTTTCGAATTACAATATAATTACCTTGCAGTTTCACCAGCTTTGCCCCGCTCCTATGGGTCACAGCGTCATGTTAATAGCCCAAAACATTTTTTGAATATTGGGCTATCAAATCAAAAAGATTTTTCAAATCTGACTAGTAGTTCCAGAATTAAGTGCGTTCAAACCACGGAAGAGATAAACCTTATTTATCTCTTCCGTGGTTCAAACAAACATTAACTTCATTTTTATTACCTACTTAGATTTAAAATTACCTGAATTTCCCCCGCCATATTTGTTAGTCAAGACAGCTTTCGAACGCAACACTGTTTTGTTTCAACTTAATAATCCGTGGAAATAGCACCAAAGTGCTTGTTAGCATACCGGAGGATTAGTTGCCAAGAATGTAACGTCGACTTTGCTAGTTACTTACATAGTTTGTGTACAAAATGTTAGGCGGAATTATGTTTAAGCTCAGAGAGAGTTTTAGGCTCTTTTGTGTTAGAAATATTGGTGAGAAACACCGATTTACATAACATAACATACTATCACGCCTATATTTCCCGAAAGGTTAGGCAGAGATGTACTTAGTGTACACCCACAGTTCGCCGGTATGTTTAGGGCCCATGTAACAGGGGATGAGGATATTGCTACGGAAAATTTCATACAAAAACCCTTAATTCGAATCGAGGAATCGAGCCCAAGACCTCTAGCATAGCAGTCGCGTTTAAGACCACTAGACAAATGAGGCAGTCACTAATATGCATACTGTTTTGTATAGTTTGCTAGTTTGAGTCGTGGATACTTAGGTATTGCCTGTTTTAGTCACCGCATGAGCTCCTGAATCTAAATATAAATATTATAAACAGGAAATTTGTTTTTAAGTTTGTAAGTAATCGATAAACACTGAAACTAATGAACCGATTTTAATGATTGTTACACCATTAAAAAGCTACATTATTCTCGATGATATATAATCATACCTATATATTATTCCGCGGCATAGTGTGTACACGCATCACTCAAAAATTACCGAACGGAGTTGAATGCAGTTTTCAAACGATGCATTGCAAGAGGTCTTACTTTAAATCGGTCGCACATTTCATCTTGGTACGCCGCACAGAAGTCGAGTTATAGTAGGTAAGTTAATTCCTTTTGCTACAATAATAACAACTTGTACTACATGGCTCTGTGAACTACATAAATACTTACGAAGCTCATCTTCCAGCTCAGCATCCAGGTATACCCCTCAAAATGAACCATTAATTTCACAACTTTAAAATTACTTTCCCCTTAGCGAGCTCACGTTTTGAAGTAAGAACATTTCTGTTATCAATCATCTTACAGACCGGCGACAGGGGCTCTCAAGTTTTTGGGAGTTCAATCGTTCTTAGTTCAATCGTTCTCGTTCCCTCGGTACCTACCTATAGATCGATGGGAATTGGCAACTAAAAGTTTTGGTGAAAGGGAAACCCGTTTATTGTCTATCAGATTTAATACGTTAATTGATGGTCTGAAGTTTTTGGGCTTTGGAAGCGATGTCGGAAGTGGTTCGTCCGAATTTTATTTCAGGAAATTAAGACGTTTTGCCACCGGGGATAGATTTAAAAAATGCCGAGTTTGATAAAATATCTACAATTTTTTAAAGAAAGATTTATTTTTACATTTTCAAAAGTTTGAGTATTAAAATAGTTTTTCTAGAGGTCCTGTAGGAATGTCTGTCTGTCTAGCATAAAATGAAAATGCTTATAAATTCCTTATTTTTTAATCATATTTAATTTTGTTTATGTTGTTTGGCTCTATTTATGTTTCATCATCATCATCAACCTCGTCTCCTCTCAGGATGAGGGGGATTAGGCCGCCACGCTAGCTTACTGCGGGTTGGCAGACTTCACACGCCCTCGAGAAAACTCTCAGGCATGCAGGTTTCCTCACGATGTTTGCCTGCGCCGTTTTAAGCGCGTGATAATTAATAATTTGTCATGTGCGTATAAATAATTAATTGTCACGCGCTTCATCATCATCATCATATCGGCCAAATGAAGTCCACTGCTGAACGAAGGCCTCCCCCATAGACTTCCACAACGACCGGTTATATGCTGCCTGCATCCAACGACTTCCAGCAACCTTCACGCGCTTAAAACGGCGAAATTAATACGCACATAACTTCGAAAAGTCAGAGGTTGCCTTGCATTCGAACTCGAGACCTTAGCAGTCCTATGGTGGTATCACAAAGCTATCACTGCACTTAAATATTTGTTATATTATTTGCCTATTATGTATGGTCCAATGTATCAGAACTATGCCATTGCATAGTAAAAGTATCTATACTCGTATCTTACAAGCTACCAAGTTTAAGCCGGCACGACATTACTATGCATTCGTATAAGTTACAGCGGTGAAACTCCTGACGTATTCAATGTACTGTGAATAATAAATTAACATCTACGTTTATCTAAATGTACCTATTTCCTTGCCAACTTGTAGTCTACGTAGGGTGGTAACGTTTTCAATTTACACTGTTATGGTTTTAAAGCGTGATTTGTGTGGCTTGAGCAATGGTATTGTTTTGAATGTCTTATAGATATAAGTACGTATAGAATATAGGTACGTATAGATATAGGTACGTATAGATATAGGTACGTATATAATATTGGAGGGTTATTTTGATAATGTTGAATTGTGATAGTCTGCACCTTTTTATTTAGCAAAGATTAGAGTCGAAAATCGTGTGCAGTGATGGGACTATTGGACTTCCAAGTCAAAGGTCTCGAGTGCAAATCTAAGGCACGCACCTCTGACTTTTCATCATGTGCGTATTAATAATTAATTATTATTCGCTTAAACGGTGAAGGAAAATATCGTGAGGAAACCTCCATGCCTGAGAGATTTTTTTGATGACATGTGAGGTCTACTCCGGGTAAGCGAGGCGGACTATAGCCTAATCCTTCTTGTTCTGAGAGGAGGCCCGTGCCCAGCAGTGGGACGATGTAATGAGTTGATGATGATGATGAAAGTCGAAAAAAAATTCCCTTTGTCATGGCAAAATAGACAAACATGTTATCTGCTGTGTGTGTGTCGTTGATGAATACTTTTTTAAATCAAACAATAATATATAATCATGACATGGCATACTATCACGCCTGTTTTCCCGAATGGTGAGGCAGAGATGTACTTACGTACACCTACACTCTACGGGTATTTTTAGGTCCCATGTAATAGGGGGCAAGCCTATTGCCATTAACCGCGCACAAATCTAGATTCCGAGCTGCTACTGAGAATTTCATAGAACAACTCAATAACACTTTGCTCGATTCGGGAACCCAAGACCTCTAGCGTAGTAGTCGCAATTAGGACAACTAGACTAATGAGGGAGTCAATCAAAAAACAACATCTTCTAAAAGTCTCATTCTGAATTTTATTTACATAAATCAAGTTAACTAGTTACGGAATGCCAAAACTGCTCATAAAACATTTATTTTTCCACGAATAACCGCATTAAAGCTTCCGTAATTAACTAAAAATAGAGAAGTGACCGTTCGAAACACTCAAATCTGTAGTTAGTAACGTTTAAACCATACTTCTATAAAGTTTCCAACGTCAAATAAAAATATGTAATATACCCTTTTTATTTTACCGTAAATGAGTTCCGTAGACCGCCTCGCTGACGGGGGATTAAGAGGGGCCCTACTACGTGTTACAGGATATTCGATTACTCATCATTCTAATAATCTACTTATTAAGAGTTCACATTACTGCTATTGCTATCTAATTTATTTGAATGCGGAGGACGTATGATCAAATCATTGGAACGTTATCTAAAATTACATTTAAGATTTAATAAATCTTTACAAGATAAACTTGAATTGATACTGCGGGTTGTCTTTTTTATTTAAGTTTTATTACAGAATATATAACATGTTTTTAATTTTAATTTTTATTAAAAACATAATTATGTTATATATTCACCTACACCCACAGATCATCGGTATGTTTGCATTTTTATCCCCTTCCTAGACAGTTTCTTATGTTTCTGCCTTAGTTTCCAGTCTAACCAGATATTGAAAATATTAATATTTTACACGACGCAACTGCTATCCGCAATTTCGTTTTTTTTATAGAAGTGGGAGGCAAGCGATCGATTCACCTGATGGTAAGTGATCACCGCTGCCGATGAACACCCACAACACCAGAGGGTTGCAAGAGTGCGTTTCCGGCCTTTAAGAAAAGAATACGTTCGTTCCTCGAAGGTTGCCATATTGAACCGTATCGGAAATACATCTCGTGGTACCACAGAGTAGTCGTGTACTTTCTAGGCAATACCAGTATTCTAACCATAGACTATTCTACTCATTATCGGTCTGTTTGGGCTGTTGAGGTCAACGTTCAGCACTGGTCTTCCACAGAGTGATGAAAATTCACGGAATGTTGGCATTTTTGCCAACGTTTTGACAAGGGAAGTAATGAGACGCGAGATGGTTTTTGGTCTCCTCTAATCTAATCACTGATTGATCAATGATACAAAATAGTGCTTATTGTACTAATGTGATACGTGCGTATCTGCTAGATCTTATTTAAACTCTTAACCTTATCTATAAATGTGATTTATCTAAGTACGTGCAATAATGCAGCGACGCTGTCGCTACAGCATTAAATTGATTTTCGACAAAACGGTGACTTGAATACAGTTGGTAGGGTCCATAAAAACTGCAACGTTGCTTGATGGGCCCAGTCTTTTTGCTTCCATCGTAAAGGTGATTTAGCGCAGAAATTAATAAGAAACCCCCTTTGAGATTGATTAGGAGTGAAAATTACAGTTTTTGTTTTGATTTGTCAGTTTTTGTTGGTACTTGTAATGTTATAGGCGGGGATTGTGATTTTAATGTCTAATGGTTGTAAAACATTTAATGATTACTGCTAGCAATTTAATGAATCTGTTGAGAAAGTTTTACACTATACATGATACTTATAGACTTTTTTTATGTGTTAATTTCTAGAGAATTGCGCGCGTATTAGCCTGCATAGTATCCCGGTTATTTGGGGGCTAATAAATAGCTTATGTTGATAGGGAATAATGTAGGTCTCTTATAATTGAACCATTATTAAAAACAGTTCAATAGTTTCAGAGTTTATTGATTCCAAACAAACAAATCCTTATTCTTTATAATAATAATATTAGTGTAACCTTACCGACAGCTGTATTTAGAATTTTGCTCAGTAATTTTGATGTGCGGTTTATTATATCCCCAAATAAATTGATGTTTTTAACACACTTGACCTGCTTCTAAATCAAAGGCTTTCCCACAATAGAAGAACACCGACTATTTATCGCTCGCCGCTTTGTGTCGAATGCTTCTTAAATAAGTACCTTTGTTTAAACTTGTACCACTTATACAATCTGTGGTTTTCCTTTGATTTTCTGTAAAGGGTGTTTATTCTGTTTATTTTTGATTGGCGGTTTTGTCAGATTTCGTTCAAACGTTACAGCGTTGCTGTGGGGGCACATGACGTAATCGGATGAATATGATAGCTCGAAAGATCGACGCGAGCAGCGGCTCTCCAGTCACTTCTCTCCCTCCATAGTGATAACTTGTGTATTTGAGATAATATTCCGCGCAAATAAATTCGGTTCACTAAAGACTGTATTCATTCAGTATTCCTTTCAACCTTAACCTTGAACACGCATGATAGTAAGGCACCATCCTTACAGTTGCTATTGTTGCAATTTGGTTCTTGTAAATTTATCGAGCATGCGACTACATACCAGCATGCCTGCATTCCCCGAAGGGTTAGGCAGAGGTGTATTAATGCGACTAAGTGCGAATAAATGGGGAAAAACTATTTTTTTAGAGGGTAAGGTATATAATTATAGATTAAAACAACCGATTGAGCCAGAAATTTGAGATCACATTGACAAAATAATATAAGTTTCCTATTGTAGGTAGGTACGGTTTACTGTACCTATATATTTTACTTGGATAAGCTATTTTTCTTGAAGTTTTTTCTGTTCTGAAAGCAAAGACGTAATAAAGCCTGAAAACATACGTCTGTGAAATGAGACCAGACGCGCCATTTTTGTAATATACTTCTAAAGGTAGTATTTCGAAGCAAGCGTCAATAGCGTCAATCGCAGTGTTAGTGATGTTGCGTCAGCGAACGCCGTGCAGGGAACGACATTCGAACGCAGCCCACATCACTCACGTGGCGTCAGTATTGCTACAAAATGCGGCGTCACTGACGTTTGATTCTGATGCTTTAGATTGATAAATTAATGTAATATGTAATAATGACGTGAAAAACACAAACTTACGTGACGTCACTAATGCTATAAAAGCCGTTTGATTGATGCTTGCTTCGAGAGCCTAAAATTCGTCTATATTTTCTGATATGAAGAAAACCGATATGAAGTAGCGATTTATTTATATTTTTGTATCTAAGTCCAGACTGTTGCACTAATTTCGTAAACCCTTACGCATACCTAATAAAAGAACGGTACCTATCAATATATAAAAACAATATATATTTTTCTTTATTATCAGCTTATTTTATTAAATCGCAATCTTTTTTAAAACCTCAAATGAAAACCCCCCCTAAGTGGACCATATTAGCAACAATATTGTAAGAAAGAGAAGTCACCATTTTAGTATAATTTCCTCTTTGTAAGTAGAGAGAGATAGAGAGAAGCGGTTTATCCTGCAATATCTCCCCGTATGTTCCACACAGTTGGCGCACAACTTATTGGAGTGTTTTCCTTTAAATTTAGGGCACAGAACGTGACCTAAAGGGGACGGTTGTAGACGAATTACGAGCTAACTTTACAGGCCGCTCGGTATATGGCGAGTTAGTGCGATGTGACTTAGTAAGGAACTTGGGGCAATTGCTTGCTCGTTTGTCATTTGTTAAGAAAGGGTAAACTTTATTAGTATGAAATGTAAGATCGATTTTATTTGTGTGAATGTGTGTGGAACTCATTTATACGTTTTCACAAAGAAATGAATTTTCTAATTAAAGAAAATTTCTAGTGAAAGAAAAATTCGATCTCAGGCAGGGTTTGAACCTGCGTCTCTCTGGTTAAGTACACCAGACGCTTTGCCAACTAAGCTACCGAGACCACTGCCTGTGATGTCGAATTTCTCTTCCACCTTCTACGTCTTGAGGCGACGTCGGCACCATCTATTGAAGACATTACTATGTCTTTCAACCAACACGACTGCCTTTACAGGTAGTTCAATGTCGAACGATGTTGCCTTACCGTATTATGCTTATTTTTTATTATTTTTTTAGCATTAAATATTGCGAAATTTTCACAAAGAAATGAATTTTCTAATTAAAGAAAATTTCTAGTGAAAGAAAAATTCGATCTCAGGCAGGGTTTGAACCTGCGTCTCTCTGGTTAAGTACACCAGACGCTTTGCCAACTAAGCTACCGAGACCACTGCCTGTGATGTCGAATTTCTCTTCCACCTTCTACGTCTTGAGGCGACGTCGGCACCATCTATTGAAGACATTACTATGTCTTTCAACCAACACGACTGCCTTTACAGGTAGTTCAATGTCGAACGATGTTGCCTTACCGTATTATGCTTATTTTTTATTATTTTTTTAGCATTAAATATTGCGAAATTTTCACAAAGAAATGAATTTTCT
>OY292518.1:1725528-1760807 GCA_958496365.1 Subacronicta megacephala
AAAGCGTCTGTGTACTTAACCAGAGAGACGCAGGTTCAAACCCTGCCTGAGATCGAATTTTTCTTTCACTAGAAATTTTCTTTAATTAGAAAATTCATTTCTTTGTGAAAATTTCGCAATATTTAATGCTAAAAAAATAATAAAAAATAAGCATAATACGGTAAGGCAACATCGTTCGACATTGAACTACCTGTAAAGGCAGTCGTGTTGGTTGAAAGACATAGTAATGTCTTCAATAGATGGTGCCGACGTCGCCTCAAGACGTAGAAGGTGGAAGAGAAATTCGACATCACAGGCAGTGGTCTCGGTAGCTTAGTTGGCAAAGCGTCTGGTGTACTTAACCAGAGAGACGCAGGTTCAAACCCTGCCTGAGATCGAATTTTTCTTTCACTAGAAATTTTCTTTAATTAGAAAATTCATTTCTTTGTGAAAATTTCGCAATATTTAATGCTAAAAAAATAATAAAAAATAAGCATAATACGGTAAGGCAACATCGTTCGACATTGAACTACCTGTAAAGGCAGTCGTGTTGGTTGAAAGACATAGTAATGTCTTCAATAGATGGTGCCGACGTCGCCTCAAGACGTAGAAGGTGGAAGAGAAATTCGACATCACAGGCAGTGGTCTCGGTAGCTTAGTTGGCAAAGCGTCTGGTGTACTTAACCAGAGAGACGCAGGTTCAAACCCTGCCTGAGATCGAATTTTTCTTTCACTAGAAATTTTCTTTAATTAGAAAATTCATTTCTTTGTGAAAATTTCGCAATATTTAATGCTAAAAAAATAATAAAAAATAAGCATAATACGGTAAGGCAACATCGTTCGACATTGAACTACCTGTAAAGGCAGTCGTGTTGGTTGAAAGACATAGTAATGTCTTCAATAGATGGTGCCGACGTCGCCTCAAGACGTAGAAGGTGGAAGAGAAATTCGACATCACAGGCAGTGGTCTCGGTAGCTTAGTTGGCAAAGCGTCTGGTGTACTTAACCAGAGAGACGCAGGTTCAAACCCTGCCTGAGATCGAATTTTTCTTTCACTAGAAATTTTCTTTAATTAGAAAATTCATTTCTTTGTGAAAATTTCGCAATATTTAATGCTAAAAAAAATAATAAAAAATAAGCATAATACGGTAAGGCAACATCGTTCGACATTGAACTACCTGTAAAGGCAGTCGTGTTGGTTGAAAGACATAGTAATGTCTTCAATAGATGGTGCCGACGTCGCCTCAAGACGTAGAAGGTGGAAGAGAAATTCGACATCACAGGCAGTGGTCTCGGTAGCTTAGTTGGCAAAGCGTCTGGTGTACTTAACCAGAGAGACGCAGGTTCAAACCCTGCCTGAGATCGAATTTTTCTTTCACTAGAAATTTTCTTTAATTAGAAAATTCATTTCTTTGTGAAAATTTCGCAATATTTAATGCTAAAAAAATAATAAAAAATAATCATTTATACGTTGTGCATACATTTTAAGACAAGATTATTCAGTTTCAATTTTCCTATACGATTTAAGGCCATGTTCATATTAGCTTACAGTTCCGAATACTATACTTATTGATAAGTTACATAATCCAAAATTAAGACATACATACTATCACGCCTGTATTCCCAGGTAAGAGTTAGAAAAGAAATAAAGCAAGTTTATTCTGACACAAGACAAAATGCCGAACAACAAAACAATATATTCTAGTCTCAATTACGTTATATTGTGTGATGTCATAATGGGTCCCTTTCAAATAATTCGCCGGTATGTTTGGGTCCTATGAATTAGCTGGTGAGCCTACTGCTATGAACCTGGCACAAAGCCAAACTCCAAGCTGCTTACTGGTTTCTAACACTAACGCGAATATTAGACATTGAAATAAAATTACTTTTTACGGACTTTATCACGTTATATTGATTATTTTAATTCCCGACGTTTCGAATCCTTTACAGCATCCATGGTCACAGGTGGACGGGTGGACCATCAGGAATTAAAAATATCAGTATAACGCGATAAAATCCGTAAAACGTAGTTTTATATGAATGTCCAAGCTGCTGGCAGCTGCTACTAAGAATTTCATAGAAAAACTTAATAACATTTTGACCTAGAAATTGAACCCCTTTAGTATAGCTATCTCACTTAGGACCACTAATGATGCAGAGACAGTAACTTACATAGTCTATACATAGTTAATTAGTAAGCCTAGCTACTATTATAGTTAGCTGCTCATTATATGATGCACCGGGCTAATTAGCCAACTATTGGTCACTCAAAGTCACTAAAATACATCGCTAAACAACATTTAAATGTTGTAAAAATTTTTCAACATCGAAATAACTTTGTGACTAGGACTAGGTCTTAGGACCACTAGACTGCCTCATTAGTGGTCCTAAGCGCGACTGCTACGCTAGAGGTCCTGGGTTCGATACCCAGGTCGAGCAAAGTGTTCTTGGGTTTTTCTCAATAGCAACTTGAATTTGAGCCCGGTTAATGGCATTAGGCTTGCCCCCTATTACATGGGACCTGAACATACCGGCGAAATGTGGGTGTACATTAGTACGCCTCTGCTTAACCCTTGGGGGAATACAGGCGTGATGGTATCTTATGTTATGTTGTGAAATAACTTTATGAATAAAATATTATGAAGTTAACACTTAGTTGATGGCGATGATAAATCGTTCAATTAGAGACCTATATTAAGACGTTATGTTAGTTACTAAGCTTAGAACTTAACAAGGTCGTATGTACATAACAGTTACAAAGTTGGGTGTTAGACCTAAGTAATTTGTATTAGTAATGTTTGACAACTAACTAATACTACTCAAGGGGCTGTAATTCTAACTAGTTCGTGTTTATAGTTATACTTACTAACTTGCCCCGTTGTGTCACTCGCATCACAAAAGTCTATTTGAGACGAAAGGCCTATATCGTTCTTCAAGGTCTACTACTATTCCGAAATTCATCAAAATTGGTTCAGCGGTTTAGGTGTGAAAACTGTTTGTGACATCACAAGACTTTATAGTACGCTCTTGCTATGCTTAAGAATAACTTTCTTATTTGTTTCCTTCCTTATTGATTAAGTGCCTCATTAGTCTAGTGATTTAAGCACGATTGCTACGCTAGAGGTCTTGGACTCAATTTCCAGGTCGAGCAAAATGTTACTGGCCTTTAAAATTAAATTCTCAGTAGCAGCTCGAAGTTTGGATTTGTGCCCGATGATTGAAACATACCGGCGAACTGTGGGTGTACATTAAGTACACCTCTGCCTTACCCTTCGCGGAATACAGGCGTGTTGGTACGTTATATTTATAATAACTTCTTTATTTTTAAACCATTTTATTTCTGACTGCCTCGTTGGTCTAGTGGTCCCAATCGCGACTGCTACGCTAGAGGTCTTGGGCTCGATCCCCAGGTAGAGCAAAGTGTTATTGAGTTTTTCTATGAAATTCTCAGTAGCAGCTCGGAGTCTGGATTTGTGCCCGGTGAATGGCAATAGGCTCGCCCCCTATTACATGGGACCCAAACATACCGGCGAACTGTGGGTGTACATTAAGTGCACCTCTGCCTAACCCTTCGGGGAATACAGGCGTGATGGTATCTATGTTATGTTTATTTCTGCCTTTGTCAATCAGCTTCTATCTATGACAAGCGTTTTTATGAAACCATAAAAGAAGTCCGCTGACCTATTGTAATTCCCGCCACCGTCCAAAGAAAAACCGACCAAATATTTCGTGTCAGACCAAAGACAATAGCATTAGCAAATTTGTCCACGGCCGAAGTGGAATTATTCTGGGAATCCTAATAAATTGGGAGCAATTTTAGGTAAATGAGTTCCGCCCAGCGTCGGTGGAATCGGAAAGGGCGGATGCCCTTCGCCTTTAATTTGGATTAGGCTTTGTACACAACTGAACTCCTGATTTTTAGTGTGGTATTTGTTGAGTGTTAGATAATGTGCTTGGTTCCATGAGCGAGAAGGTTGTTTTATTTAACCTCTCAAAACAGACAAAATATAGTTAGTAATTCAAAATTTTCAACGGCATATTTTATGTTCACTGTCGAAAATAAGTATTCTGAATACCTTTCATTTATTATTTTTTGCTTTTTTTAAAGCTAGCGATATTATTCAGATACAGAATACTCCGCCCTGTAATAAATATCTGTGGATCACACAAATATTTGTATCTATATTCCGTGACCAGAAAATATAGGAGTGTTATAAGTTTTATGTGTGTATCTGTCTGTGTCCGTGGCATCATAGCTCCTAACGTCATGGACCGATTTTGATGCAGTTTTTTCTGTTTGAAAGCTGATGTAATCGAGATGGTTCGTAGCTATAACTTATGAAGATCGCCTTATTCGTTCGAAGATCAGCTCTTTTTTTGTTGTTGAAGGGATGTGAGCTACTCTTAAGAGTCTTAGCCGTTCGAAATGTTGGTTTCCTTTCAATATAATGAATTAATGATACTGTAAGAATACGGTTCCCGTGACCTGATGCTGTGGGGATCTTGAACATTTGTAGTCTCTTGATAGCTGTCAATTGCCACAAAATGCAACATACGGTAGATTACAAAATTAACTCGAGTTAAGAATCCCTTTGTACAAGCGTCTGTGAACACGACTTAAACATTTAATTCGGCTTAATAAACGTTTGATGAGGCCTGTAGATTTTCGCATGCCGTCGCCCGCGCCGCCGCTTGAATCGTGAGCAATACAATATGTATGAATCCATAAAATTTCTCCCGAAGCAGCGAATGCTTTTTGGTTTTGGATTAAATTTTGCTTTTGCCTTTTTATACCAAAGAGACTCGCTTAGCGAAGCAGTTAAGGTGATCACTTCAAATGTACGTACGGCTTCTAACAGAACAAGCTATATAAATCCAATATAGGCTGGCCTAAAAAATTACGGAAATCCAATACACTGCAGATAATATAATAAAATTATATAATATATAATGGGAGGTCTGTCTAAACTGGATCGTTATAGCTTGATGTGCAGACTTCTGTATATATACCTATTTCTTAAAGAATACTAAGTTTAAGACTTAACTCAAGAAAATTCTTTGGACAGGACAACGTCAACTGTAAGTAAAGTAACTTAAGTCTTACAAGTTAGACTCTGAGCCGCTACTGAGAATAGCAAAGAAAAACCCAATAGTACTTTTCTAGACCTGGGAATCGTTCTCAAGACCTCTAGAGCGTAGCAGTCGCACTTAGGACCACTAGACTAATGAAGTTGTCATCCTTATAAAGCCCCTCCTTCTATCCCAAAGTAGGAAGTTGAAACATTAAACTGAAGAAATAATAAGAACCCTTGCCTGGCGATCACGTAGTAAAGAAATAACCTCCAACAACGTTAAAACTTGAGCAAAACACTCGTGTACAGGTACATGGAACAAATACAATTAGATATACAGAAAATTTTGTATTCATCCTTATGTTAAGTGCAGTAAGGTTAAGAATTGAACGGCCTGTTGTGTGGGAAAACGCAACGCGATTGTTATGCGTTTCAGGCAAGTCTTGGGATCGTGACATACAGTGCTGAAGAACGCATGATAAATGCTTTTATTGTAGTTTAAGAATTTTAACAACATATCGCTAATAGTCGATGAGATTTTTTTTTATATAGAAGATGAAGGAAAGTGAACAAGCGAGTCACCTGATGGTAAGTTATCACCGCATTTAACTTTTTATCTTTTCTCAGGCATTTGAGGACAAGTTTGTGGTCATGGACAAGGATCATAGCCGTGACTATAGAACAAGGGTAGGCAAGTGCAGTTTTTGATCGGTAGGATCCTCTGTGCTACTTCCCCAGGTGGCAGACAATCTATGAGAACTTTCTTAACTATAAATGAAAGGTTGTGCTGACTTATATAAATAAGTATATATAATACGTATATCCAACTCGGACTAATTCGGGCCGGGTCGGTTGGACAATATAATTAATAATAGCAGTGCCTGCTGGCATGTCTACACGACTGGAAAAGTACGCTCCCATAGAATATCGACGACAAGTAGCAATATGCATACTATTGTCTTTCGACGGTGAGTGTGGAGCGCCGGAGGCCCAATTCCTGTGTCAGTCCCCTTCCTCCTCCTTTTCTCGTTCCCCTCTCTTTTCCTTAAATAGGCCCGGCAACAAATCTGCAATTGCTTTGGTCTTTTGCGGAGTTCCATGGGCGGCGGTGACTCCCTACCATCACGTAGCTCCTCATTCGAGCGCTCCGTAAAGCTCCAAGACACGCCTAATTTGGCTTTATGAGTGTGGCTTAAGGCAAGGCTCCGAGTAATGTATGAGTAAACTAACGTACCGCGGCAATATACATACGTTACAGTTTACGAGACGCTACCGACACGATATACGACCACCCCTGGATTTTTGTCTTAGTTTTATCAGCTGTGAACTCCGAAATCTTGTTTTTCTCAACCCTGATGGAGTTTCCCAATATTGTGTGTCATACCAGGGTAATGAATGAAAGACGATGAACAAATGAAATTTCTTAGGCGACTGTCAGCGGCTGCGTCTCAGCGTATGAATGTGGAAACAGCAAAAGTTGAATGCAAGAGTTGTTAGCTAGTGGCGGCCTATAGTTTCTGCTTACTGATGTGGGGAAAAGGCGTGAGTATATATTGATATGTATGCATTTTTAAATCTTCCTTAGACTGCCTCATTATTCTAGTGGTCATCAGCGCGACTACTACGCTAGCCGTCCTGGGGTCGATTTTCAGGTCGAGCAAAGTGCTATTGGATTTTTCTATGAAATTCTTCGTAGCAACTCGGAGTCTTGAGTTATGTCCGGTTAATGGCAATAGGCTCGCCCCCTATAACATGGGACCTAAACATACCGGCGAAGTGTGGGTGTAAATAAGTACACCTCTTCCGAATCCTTCGGGGAATACAGGCGTGATGTAATGTATATATTTTTCGCAGATATAAGTGGATTCTTTTTTTCTTGATTCACACGCAAATAAAAACAACAAATACCTAATTAACACTACCCTCCTTTCTATCAAATTTAATAGTTGACTACCCACAGTTCGTATTACAAAAACTATTTTCCTTTAATTTCCCAGTGACTTAATCCCGCAAAAAAAAAAATAAACAAAAAACGTACTTTTAACAAGAAAATTTCCAACTTCATAAGCTCTACACTTTTAATTTGCATATTAAACAGCGAAGCTTCCTTTCTATATAATTGTAGGGACACTGTAAATGAGATGTAGAACAAACGACATTGATAAAGTAGAGTCTTTGTGGAAACTCGATGGAATACGTCTCGTGAATTCAAAGAACTAGCTCTGAACTCCGTTTTGTATCTATGCTATTATGAAATTGTTAAAAAATCTAATTCTGTACGTTGAAGGTATTAAAAAAAACAATTCTTGTCTGTTTGTCACCTTTGTCAGGGGATTGCGCAAAAACTCCTGTACAGATTTTTATTTTGTTTTCACGAAGTAGGTACCTTGCTGTGTGGTTCAGGTATCTTTTTTCTATTACCAGAAGGGGATAGAACCTATCTGGCCTATCGGCTATCGACACGCCGCCATTTTTTTTTTTTTTCGAAATCACGTCCCTCGATAAGATTGATATGTAAGTAGGTATGGGTAGAGGACACATAAATGAACAAAAAATGTTCGTAACATGGTATTAAGTGTCACTCTACCGAGATATTTGGAGGTAAAGATCGACATATGAATACAACGAAAATCATTACGAATATACTTATTACGTGTTTGTAGGCGTCAGGTTGTATCCAAATAATAGTTCCCGTGTTGATTATTATTATTACTGTTTATTGGAAGGGAGTAGGTACATTACATACTACTAGGAGCACGAGAAAAGGCTACGAATGACTTAGTCGTGCACGTGGCCCTAAAACAAAACAATAACTGAATACCAAACAACACAATCTATAAACAAAATTAAAAACTTCAGCAGTTTTAATAGAAATCGTATTAATAAAAGCCCATTGTTTTTATTGAGTATTAGTGTCCATTTGAAACAAAGCTCTGTCGAACTGAAAAAAACACGTTCCGCTAGTCCCGCGCTGAGAACTGAAATATTCAGTTGTTATTGACCAGTATGTTGTTTTGTATTTGCGTATCGATGTCTGGTTTGCGTGTCTAGATGTTTACAATGGATGTGAAGGCTTTACGTTTGTAAATAGAAAGTTTGACGATAAAATACCTAACAAAAACCGTCATGCATGAAAGGTTATAAACACTTACGATATAAACAAGAGACCGAATCAACAAATGTTTAAAATCTTGCCACAGACTGTTTAAATTGTCACTAGTTGTTAAGTTGTTTTAAGTTGTATGGCTGTCTTAATAAATTATAATTATCTTTAAAGAAGATCTTTTGTTGTGGTAGGGCCACGCTGTTCGCAGAAGACCGACGTCCGAGTAGTAGCGTTTCGTTACTGCGCTTCGTTCAGTGAGCGAGAGGGCCGGAGGCCCAATTCCTTCCCCAATCCCCTTCCTTCTCCTTTTCTCCTTCCCCTTCCTTTCCCTAAATAGGCTCGGCAACGCATCTGCAACTCCTTTGGTTTTGCAGATGTCCATGGGCGGCGATGACTACTTACCATCAGGTAGCTCGCCTGCTCGTTTGCCGAGTTATCCCATAAAAAAAAGGTCTTATCATTAAATACGAAATTGTTCAAAAGTCGATGTAACAAAACATACTAACACGCCCGTACTCCTCAAAGGGCTGGCAGAGGTGTACTGTTGTAGACCCACTGTTCACCGGTATGTTTAAATCCGATGTAATATACTCGTACATAAAGCCAAAATGTGAGGGTACATTAGTACGTACACCCCTGCCTAACCCTTTGGGGAATATATGCGTGATGCATGTTTTATGTCAACTATCCCCTTAATCTAGAAATGATTAAATTAAAATCAGCTCAAAGCAACCACTGACAAATAACACCATAAAAAATATATTGAGAAAATATCCCAAATTGCCTCAATCCCAAGAAATATTACAATTTCTTTACCTACTCTTTATATTCTTATAGCTTTAACCAACCTGTTCATTAATAACTAAAGGTAAAGCTAAAAAAAATGCTTTGCATCATAAACCTTCCTAATTCTCACACAATTTAATCTACATTACAAACATCAAAAAGCGGCACTTCCCCTATTATTCTCTATAAATTGTCCATAACGAAATACCTTTGAGTTCAGGTAAAAATCACAAGAGGTGGAGTCGCGTCGCTTCCAGTAAATTATGACATCTAATTATGTGAGCATTGTCGAATTTCAACGCTGCATTTAATTTTATTTGTACCCGGCTATTCAGGGTGGGTGTAAAGTAAAGGTGGCAGCGGAAATATAACGGGGATTCATTCTCACGACATTGTCATTTTGATCAGCAGCATTATATAAGTCCACTGCTGAACGTAGGCCTCCCCTAGTGAGCGCCATTCCACCCAGTCCTCGGCTTTTCGCTTCCAGCTTCTGCCAACAACTTTTCTCAAAACATCACACCATTATGACGAAGGGCGTCCTGCACTACGTTTCCCGAATCGTGGTCTCCACTCGAAAAAACGAGAACCTCACATCACGACTAAATCAATAGCCTAAGGAGTAGTATCAAGTAGGTAATTATATCTGTTAATAATTAATGTATATATTTATTTGATAGAACTTATCGATAGAGTTTGCTAATACAATTTCATGTCAATAAACTCGCATACAACTTGTGCGGAAAGCGTTTACAATACATACAGGTCGGTAGATACTGTATTTGTATAGCTTGATTTGTAGCCGTAAGTACGTGTTGAATTTGAACACAGAAATTAAGCGCAAAAGCAGATTGCTAAGCCAATGAAGCCATTACTTTAACATAATGTAGGAAACATAACGCTTATTTTCTCCTTTTTGCTATTTTCGCTAGCTTTCACAACTTGAACCATACGTCAAATGTCATTTAATTTTACACGAGAGCATTGGAGTGTGCACTGATAAATTCGTCCTCTCACCTCGCCTTGCGATAATGTCGGGTTGGCGACCAAATTAATTTTAAATATACCCCTGTTATTGTCATTTAATTAAAACACGGACATCGCATAAGAACTCGAAGTTAATTATGTTGACGAAATAATTAAGGCTTTAATCGGGTTTTTATCGTGCTAAAGTGTTGGCTAAAGATTTCGGTGACAGTTTGACAGGATGGAGGACAGCCCAATTGATGAAAGTGAAAACGAAAAATATATTTATTCTGTTTAAGGGTTCATAAAATATATGGTTGGTTAGTTTTGTTCCCACATTAGATCACCCTGTATTGTGGGAAACACGCCCTGTATAGCCACTATTACAGAATAACGTAATGAAATGAGAAATTAAACTTAATAATAAAATTGAAATAAAACTACTTTTTACGGATTTTATCGCGTTATATTGTTAGAAACCAGTTAATAATAAAATCTTATATAATAATAAATAATAATGCAATGCTACATAATAGACGTGATTCGAGTACAACTAGCTTAAGACTTTTCAACACTACATCCTATGTTCATGGCCTAATTGAAATTAAACATTGGACTTTGTGTGAATTTGCTCATGGACTTCCGCTGCTCGGAGAAGGCGATGAGGCCTGTCGGACTCCTCCTATGGTAGGTTACCTGCCAACTAAGAGCACACGAGTGTTCCGCCTGAGTACTTTTTGCTGGGGTCACCGTGAGCAAGTTGTCATTTCTCCACAACTGGAAATGCTTTATGCACTACCCACCGCCCCGGGGAGAGCGATGGGGTGTGTCGGACGACTCCGCTCTGAAAAGAGCGATCTACCGACTAAAACCAACCTCGGCGTTTCGCGTTACCACTTTAGATACTCCAGATACCACAGATAACTGGATACCCTACCTCAACTGTAATTAACGTTACATTTTCTTAAAAAAACAACATCAAAATCGAAGCGAATCGAACTATTTATCTCAAGCACCAAACATTCCCAAGCGAATACTATCTTCGATTTAACCTAAACTTCTATTTAACACAACACAAAAGGAAAAAAAACATCAAAAGCTATTCAATTCTTTAACAAAGAAAAGTAAGTAATCGCTCCCAGTGGACTAACTTAAATACAACTACTCCAGCTAAAGAGTTCAACTTAATAAAGCTGGTTAAGACGGATAGGGTAGAAGTAGTGGGGGGTGGGGAGAGGTCGCGCCAAAAACAGCGCTTTGTGAAGCACCTGGGACATAGTGATAATGAAACTAATTTACTAGATTTAGCCTTTCCCTAGGGTTCGAAGCGCGGAAAAAATGTGGAGGAGGTATTTCAATAATAACCTTGTCAAAAAGTGTCTTGATTGTATCAGGGACAAACGGCTGCAATACTAAGGTGCCGTCATCATAAAAAAAGTAGCTGCTTAGCTAAATATAAGACAGTTGTTAAGAATTCAACTTATATTGGCAACGTTTAATATGCATAAAAAATAAATTACCGGTAAAGCGGTAAATTAACGGTTCATGGGTGGCGAGTACCGAGTTAATGTAGCTGGCTCAACATGATGTTGAATACCTTATAACATGTGATATGTGACCAGAGAATTTCTTAACAGCTTGTGACAACAAATAGCCGCATCACCCTATTTAAAAAAATATATATTTAACTGACACAAACGCAGCTACAGAACGTGAGGCTCTAGGCTTGATTCCCAGGTAGATCGTTATTTTTTTTCTAAATTCTCGGTAGCAGCTTGCTAACGAGAATTTTGATAGTTTTTTTTTAAATAACGCTCTACCATCACGCCTGTATTCCCCGAAGGGTTAGGCAGAGGTGTACTAATATACACCCACACTTCGCCGGTATGTTTAGGTCCCATGTAATAGGTGAGCCTATTGCCATTAACCGGGCACAAATCCAGACTCCAAGCTGCTACTGAGAATTTAGAAAAACCTTATAACACTTTGCTCGACCTGGGAACCGAAACTGGGACCTCAAGCGTAGCAGTCGCGGTTTGACTAATGAGGCAGCCAGAAGAGTTTGGACTAATATCCGGTTAATGGCAATAAGCTCTTACGGATCTGCGAAATTTGGGTATACCATCAGTACTAATCTGACTAACCCGTAGTGAACTAGCGACGTGATGCTATGCCAAAGAAAAACAAATGATTAAAAATAAAGATATGAATTTTCTAATGACAGCAAATTTCCTAGTGAAAGAAATAATTTGGCCTCAGGCAGTGTTTGAACCTGCGTCCCTCTGGTTTCTCTTCCACATTTTACGTCTCCAGGTGACGTCGTTTGAGTTTTCTCATGAATTTCTTTATTATCTTTGTGAACATTTCGCATTATTTAATGCGAATAATAAATAAGCATTAAAAATCATCAACCCATTACATTTTCCCACTGCTGGGCACGGGTCTCCTCTCAGAACGAGAGGGATTAGGCTAGTGTCTGCCACGCTAGCCTACTGCAGGTTGGCAGACTTCACACGCCGTCAAGAAAATCTCTCAGGCATGCAGGTTTCCTCACGGTGTTTTTTGCAGCATTAATAATAAATCTTATGAATAGTTGATATTTTCTTGTCATTCGTAAATGAATGTATGAGTGAAGACTCCCGGAGTCTCTTTGGATTAAATTTTCTTAGCCGATGAATGCAGCTGTGATATCGTTCAAACTGCATTATTAAACTTGAGGCCATTATACCGACTGCTTATTTTACTATTTTCAAACTGAGTAATGAATTTCATTATCTACCTTGACGATTTTTCTTCACGTTTGAGTTTTCTTATGAATTTTAAGTTGCTAGAAGTTTTATTGTTCGCCTTGGATTGAGATTTTCGGTGCCTGATAAAAGTGTCTGGAAGAATTAATAGTCTTATCTTCGTTATAAGCTCGAGCAGTAATTATTAAATAAATTAATTAAAATACCCAAAATGTTAAAAGACTTAAATTAATCAAGTCTTTTAACATTTTGGGTATTTTTAAAACTTTATATTTTTCTTGTCATATCATCATCATTATTATTAACCCATAGAGTCAGAGAACCCGTCAGAGTGAGAGGGATTGGGCTATAAGTCTAACACCAAAGCCAAGTGTGGGATGGCAGACTTCACAGGCCGGTTATTTTCATATATCATAATTATGGAAAATCATTGTTTTTTTTATTGTTATATAAAACACAGTGAAAGCTTAGTAATAGTAAGAGTAAAAATCTAGTTATTATCTTACTAGCTAACTTATTTCATATAAATTAAAGACGATTTTTTATAAAATAGCATCGCAACACTACCGTACTACAATCAAACAATAAATGCACCAATTATTTCTCACTCATTAAAACATGACTATCAATCATAATAAATTAACAAAGTGTACATTGACCAATTATGTGGGCACGCAGTGTAATGTAAGCAAAAACAATTTGTTGACTGTACACACCGCAACTAAAGTTTACCGAAACAGGCGATGTATTGCAGCGTACACGTCAGTGCAAATAAAAGTGCACAGTACGGGCGGCTAGTTAAAATTTCACGAGTCGGTCTAACGCTTGGACGCACTGTTATTCCGAGTTTGAATTTCGTGTCGCTTTCGAGCACCATTTTTTAAATATTTCCGTTGGTATTCGATTTTATTTTATGTAGTTTTTGCGTTTAAAAATATATAGATATCGTAAATATATTTCCAATCAAGTTTTGATACTCGTATGCCGAATAATAACACTGGATTGAAAATACATTTACCTTCGACGAAACAATGAAATAAAATATTCTACGTACGTACTTAATACCTAGGTAAAGCCTTTAAGATATTGGAATTTAAAATATACCAACGGTCTTCTCTCAGTAGATTGGATAGCTATGTGACGTATTTGATGCATTTTCTCTACATTTTTCATTTGTTTTTCTTTTAGACTGACAATTTTCCCCCACCACGCAAATCACCTAAACTAGAAACGAAATACAACAGAAAATTCAAATTCATTTTACAAATTAATTTATCAAGCATTTGGCCAAATTAAATTCTTCGCATTTCACCAATTTACATAACAATGATATCGGTAGAATTTATTATGTATTATTGTATACGGAACTCATTGGTCCGTCACGGGACGAGTGCACAACATACAGATTTATTTGTGTTTAAACAATACATAGCCGGAACAAAGGCTTGGTCCATCGATTGTCTCATCTACCATTCGGTTATTGAATACACCCCTTATAACACAAATAAATTCCGGTGTGTGATTTCAAAGGGTTTTCATTAATTTTCAGGGTGTTTCTAAATCTATTACAAATGTGATTATGTAATCTATGGCTCTTAAACGGCTGTTTACGAATTTTGTTTTGTGCCGCACTTAGTCCAAGAATCTAAAACCAATATAATATTAGAGAGACTTCCTCGTTAGTCTAGTGGCTTAAAGCGCGACTGCTACGCTAGAGGTCTTGGGTTCGATTCCCAGGTCGAGCAAAGTGTTATTGAGTTTTTCTATGAAATTCTCTGTAGCAGTTCAGAGTCTGGATTTGTGCCCGGTTAATGGTAATAGGCAGTCGTCTTCAAGACGAGAGTGAATAGGTACCTTCTAGGCAAGCGCGCTCCATCGTAGACCACTTCGATGCTTAACATCGGGCATCAGGCAGGTTGTGGTCAAGCGTAAGCCTATCAGAGATAAAAAAAAAAAAAAAAAAAATAGGCTCGCCCCCTCTTACATGGGATTTAAAGATACCGATGAAGTGTGGGTGAACGGCACCTCTGCCTAACCCGTCGGGGAATACAGGCGTGGTGTTACGTTATGTTATTAGAAAGAAAAAGACGAACATTCATCACTGGCCAACGGTGCTTATCGGTAGCGTAAATGAGCATTGCTAAAATCACCTGCTGCTACCAGGTTATCTCTGCGCACCCTTAAAAGAATCAGACCGTGAAGATAAGCAGCCCTACTAACCCAAAAGACACACAACATTTTCATTTCCATCGTACTAAAAACCAAAAGCGATAATAGCTGTTAATTTCACTTACATTTCGTAATCTACACCGTTCTATTGTACAGCCGTCAGTGTATGACAGGCGATGAACACAAAGCAACTCGATAACGTCACTCACAGTATCCAGGGGTAAACAAACGGTGGGTAGACGTTTTGTAAATTTTCCCGCTTCCGCGATTCCGATGGGAAGATTAAAAATCTTTTGTTTGTTCTGCGAGGGCATAAATATTATTAAATTTTGATAGATTTCCAAACATATCTTGTTCAAACAATACGGTGTATCTTGTTTCTTTTACAAGCGAAATGTTAACCAGAAACAAGAGTTGTGTGCCTATTTTTAGTTTGACAAAATGTTTATGGTTTCTGACGTTTTCGCGAATAGTCAGGACTATCGGAATAGGACATATTTTAAGCATCTAAATTTAATGCCGGGAGGGGACGCCCTACAAAGACATACCATGAACTTATTGGAGGGATCCTTCAGAAAGGTCAGGTGCGTAGTACCCGCAACCGCGCATGTGTAAGCCAAGATTTGTGTGAATGTGGACGAAGCAAAAGAAATATGCAAGAATCGTCACAAATGGCGTTCTGTAATTTCTGCCTACCCCTATGGGAAAAATGCGTGAGTGTATGTATGTACGTAAATTTAGAAAGAGATAAATAACATATCATCACGCTTAAATAATTTTAAAGCACTATACCACCATGTCTGTATACTCGAAGAACTGCGGTACGGACAAAATAATATGACGGATAAAAGCCTAATGTTACAAGCTTATTTGAAATAAAACATTTTGAACTTGAACTTAATCAACAAATACTCAATAGTTTATTGCATTCCACAATGTAAATATAAACAGGTATTATGGTTAAAATTAGTGTAACAATTATAGACGATGTCGGGCACAGCTAAGCTTCAATAGTTTAGTAGAAGAGAGGAGTGCGTCAAATTATAAATATGATTAATTATTAGAAACTTCTTCGTAGGTATTTTATAATAGCTACGAGTATATAATTTATTTAGGTAAGTACTTTGTTATAGGATATTTAATCTGATATAATTTATTTACTCTTTATACAAGTATTATATTAAATACTAACTACAAATTGCTACATTTTCTTTTAAATTCCATATTTTTCCTGGTACCTACTACAGAATATCGTAGCAAACGGCACGAATATTCGAAATCCGTGGCCCACAACAAGCGTTTATTGCCTTAAACGGTAATTTATGTCGCGACCGCAACCAACTTTCACCTGTGGTGTAGAACAAAATCTTGGTGCAGATCCGACAAACGCTTTTACAAAATTTTGCCGCATATTTTGTACCTACTACTTGGTATAAACAAAATGTTCTCTAATACTCTCCTTATAATAAAAATTTAAAGTTCGCATTTTTATAAAGAAAAAGTATTCAAAGTCAAAGTAGTTATAATAAAATTTTCGTTATAAACTGCGTCTATATAACAGACTCTCCATTCATTCGTTACTGATTAATTACTTTTCTGCGGACGGTCAAATTAAACGAAACAACTGAGGTCTCAAGATGACGCGAGTGGACAATTAGTGTTACCTACGTCTATAGTCAGTAGTGCACTTACAAAGCTCGTCTCAAAACTGGAAAAAAAATGGTATAAAATATACTACTAACCACTTCGTGTCATATCTGTTCTGTTAGTCTTTGCCTGAAATCTTACAGGAGCGCGTAAGCCATCGACGCGGTGCGCCAAGAGATTGATGCTTTAATTTCGGTAATGGCTGCTTATTAGGAGAAGGGGGGTGTTGTGTGAACGAAGGATACACGAATTTAGGCAGTAAGGTATCGCTGTAGGTTAAGACTGAAGTTAAACATTATTTCCCCTCTCATTGTTAAACATCTGGTAAAACTTTTTGGATTTATACGAGATAGTTACGTCATTGAATGAAACCAAGGCTTTAATTAGAGTGGATCTTTTGTTTCCGCCACCGACTTCCAAAAATGTTTTAGACATAAATATCATTATTTTTATTATTTTTGAAGGCGGTTTTACATTTTTTGTTAGAAGTTATTTTATTTAAAAATTTTTAGTGATCACATCGTTTTTCAGTTGGTTAGTTTGTAATTTACCTAAGTTACAATAACCCAATGTCAATTGCCTTTTACAAAATATTGCTTTTCCCAATGCTGGGACGTAAATCATTGAGGAGTTCTCCTGGTACTTCACCATAATTATGCTTTGTACCTAGCATAAATTACAACTATATAAAAGTATTGAATCATGAACCATGAACTATGAACCATGAAACATGAACCATGAATCATGAACCATGAACCATGATCCATGATCCATGATCAACGATCCACGATCCATGAACCATGAACCATGAACCACGAACCATGAACCACGAACCACGAACCATGATCCATGATCCATGAACCATGAACCATGATCCATGATCCATGATCCACGATCCATGAACCATGAACCATGAACCATGAACCATGAACCACGAACCATGATCCATGAACCATGATCACTGAACTATGACCAATGAACCATGATCCAGGAACCATGAACCATGATCCATGATCCACGATCCATGAACCATGAACCATGATCCATGAACCATGATCCACGATCCATGAACCATGAACCATGATCCATGAACCACGAACCATGAACCATGAACCATGAACCATGAACCATGAACCATGAACCATGAACCATGAACCATGAAACATGAACCATGAACCATGAAACATGAACCATGAAACATGAACCATGATCCATGATCCATGATCCATGAACCATGAACCATGAACCATGATCCAAGAAACATGAACCATGAACCATGAACCATGAACCATGAACCATGGACCATGATCCATGATCCACGATCTATTATCCATGATCCACGATCTATTATCCATGATCCATGATCCATGAACCATGAACCATGAACCATGATCCATTATCCACGATCTATTATTCATGATCCATGATCCATGAACCATGAACCATGAACCATGATCCATGAACCACGAACCATGAACCATGAACCATGAACCACGAACCATGATCCATGAACCATGAACCATGAACCATGAACCATGAAACATGAACCATGAACCATGAACCATGAAACATGAACCATGATCCATGATCCATGATCCATGAACCATGAACCATGAACCATGATCCAAGAAACATGAACCATGAACCATGAACCATGGACCATGATCCATGATCCACGATCCATTATCCACGATCTATTATTCATGATCCATGATCCATGAACCATGAACCATGAACCATGACCCATGAACCATGAACCATGAACCATGATCCATGATCTACGATCCATGAACCATGATTCTCGATCCATGATCCATGATCCATGATCACTGAACTATGACCAATGAACCATGATCCAGGAACCATGAACCATGATCCACGATCCATGAACCATGAACCATGAACCATGATCCACGATCCATGAACCATGAACCATGATCCATGAACCATGATCCACGATCCATGAACCATGAACCATGAACCATGATCCATGAACTATGATCCATGAACCACGAACCATGAACCATGAACCATGAACCATGAACCACGAACCATGATCCATGAACCATGAAACATGAACCATGAACCATGAAACATGAACCATGATCCATGATCCATGATCCATGATCCATGAACCGTGAACCATGAACCATGATCCAAGAAACATGAACCATGAACCATGAACCATGGACCATGATCCATGATCCACGATCTATTATTCATGATCCATGATCCATGAACCATGAACCATGAACCATGACCCATGAACCATGATCCACGATCCATGAACCATGAACCATGAACCATGAACCATGAAACATGAACCATGAACCATGATCCACGATCTATTATCCATGATCCATGAACCATGAACCATGAACCATGATTCTCGATCCATGATCCATGATCAACGATCTATTATCCATGATCCAAGAAACATGAACCATGAACCATGAACCATGAACCATGAACCATGAACCATGAACCATGAACCATGAACCACGAACCATGAACCATGATTCTCGATCCATGATCCATGATCAACGATCTATTATCCATGATCCAAGAAACATGAACCATGAACCATGAACCATGAACCATGAACCATAAACCACGAACCATGAACCATGATTCTCGATCCATGATCCATGATCCAAGAAACATGAACCATGAACCATGAACCATGGACCATGATCCATGATCCACGATCTATTATTCATGATCCATGATCCATGAACCATGAACCATGAACCATGATCCATGAACCATGACCCATGAACCATGATCCACGATCCATGAACCATGAACCATGAACCATGAACCATGAAACATGAACCATGAACCATGATCCACGATCTATTATCCATGATCCATGAACCATGAACCATGATTCTCGATCCATGATCCATGATCAACGATCTATTATCCATGATCCAAGAAACATGAACCATGAACCATGAACCATGAACCATGAACCATGAACCATGAACCATGAACCACGAACCATGAACCATGATTCTCGATCCATGATCCATGATCAACGATCTATTATCCATGATCCAAGAAACATGAACCATGAACCATGAACCATGAACCATGAACCACGAACCATGAACCATGATTCTCGATCCATGATCCATGATCAACGATCTATTATCCATGATCCAAGAAACATGAACCATGAACCATGAACCATGAACCATGAACCATGAACCATGAACCATGAACCATGAACCATGAAACATGAACCATGAACCATGATCCATGATCCATGATCCACGATCCATGAACCATGAACCATGAACCATGAACCATGAACCACGAACCATAAACCATGATCCATGATCCACGATCTATTATCCATGAACCATGAACCATGAACCATGGACCATGATCCATGATCCATGACCCATGAACCATGAACCGTGAACTATTAACCATGAACCATGAACCATGAACCATGATTCTCGATCCATGATCCATGATCCATGAACCATGAACCATGAACCATGAACCATGAACCACGAACCATAAACCATGATCCATGATCCACGATCTATTGTCCATGAACCATGAACCATGAACCATGAACCATGGACCATGATCCATGATCCATGACCCATGAACCATGAACCGTGAACTATTAACCATGAACCATGAACCATGAACCACGGACCATGAACCATGATTCTCGATCCATGATCCATGATCCATGTTCCACGATCTATTATCCATGATCCATGATCCATGATCTATTATCCATGATCCATGATCCAAGAAACATGAACCATGAACCATGAACCACGAACCATGAACCATGATTCTCGATCCATGATCCATTATCCATGATCCATGATCCACGATCCATGAACCATGAACCATGAACCATTAACCACGAACCATTATCCATAAACCATGAACCATGATCCATGATCCATGAACCATGAACCATGAACCATGATCCATGATCCATGAACCATGAACCATGAACCACGAACCATGAACCATGAACCATGATCCATGATCCACGATCTATTATCCATGAACCATGAACCACGAACCATGAACCATGATCCATGATCCATGATCCACGATCCATGAACCATGAACCATGAAACATGAACCATGGACCATGATCCATGACCCATGACCCATGGCCCATGAACCATGACCCATGAACCATGATCCAGGAACCATGAACCATGAACCACGAACCATGAACCATGATCCATGAACCACGAACCATGAACCATGAACCATGATCCATGATCTACGATCCATGAACCATGATTCTCGATCCATGATCCATTATCCATGATCCATGATCCATGATCACTGAACTATGACCAATGAACCATGATCCAGGAACCATGATCCACGATCCATGAACCATGAACCATGATCCACGATACATGAACCATGAACCATGATCCATGAACCATGATCCACGATCCATGAACCATGAACCATGAACCATGATCCATGAACCATGATCCATGAACCATGAACCATGAACCATGAACCATGATCCATGATCCATGATCCACGATCCATTATCCACGATCTATTATTCATGATCCATGATCCATGAACCATGAACCATGATCCATGAACCATGATCCACGATCCATGAACCATGAACCATGAACCATGAACCATGAAACATGAACCATGATCCACGATCTATTATCCATGATCCATGATCCATGAACCATGAACCATGAACCATGAACCATGATTCTCGATCCATGATCCATGATCAACGATCTATTATCCATGATCCATGATCCAAGAAACATGAACCATGAACCATGAACCATGAACCATGAACCATGAACCATGATCTATTATCCATGATCCATGAACCATGAACCATGAACCATGATTCTCGATCCATGATCCATGATCAACGATCTATTATCCATGATCCATGATCCAAGAAACATGAACCATGAACCATGAACCATGAACCATGAACCATGAACCATGAACCATGAACCATGAACCATGAACCACGATCCATGATCCACGATCTATTATCCATGATCCATGATCCATGATCCAAGAAACATGAACCATGAACCATGAACCATGAACCATGAACCATGAACCATGAACCATGAACCATGAACCATGAACCATGAACCATGAACCATGAAACATGAACCATGAACCATGAAACATGAACCATGAACCATGATCCATGATCCATGATCCACGATCCATGAACCATGAACCATGAACCATGAACCATGAACCACGAACCATGAACCATGATTCTCGATCCATGATCCATTATCCATGATCCATGATCCACGATCCATGAACCATGAACCATGAACCATTAACCACGAACCATTATCCATAAACCATGAACCATGATCCATGATCCATGAACCATGAACCATGATCCATGATCCATGAACCATGAACCATGAACCACGAACCATGAACCATGAACCATGATCCATGATCCACGATCTATTATCCATGAACCATGAACCACGAACCATGAACCATGATCCATGATCCATGATCCACGATCCATGAACCATGAACCATGAAACATGAACCATGGACCATGATCCATGACCCATGACCCATGGCCCATGAACCATGACCCATGAACCATGATCCAGGAACCATGAACCATGAACCACGAACCATGAACCATGATCCATGAACCACGAACCATGAACCATGAACCATGATCCATGATCTACGATCCATGAACCATGATTCTCGATCCATGATCCATTATCCATGATCCATGATCCATGATCACTGAACTATGACCAATGAACCATGATCCAGGAACCATGATCCACGATCCATGAACCATGAACCATGATCCACGATCCATGAACCATGAACCATGATCCATGAACCATGATCCACGATCCATGAACCATGAACCATGAACCATGATTCATGAACCATGATCCATGAACCACGAACCATGAACCATGAACCATGATCCATGATCCATGAACCATGAACCATGAACCATGATCCAAGAAACATAAACCATGAACCATGAACCATGGACCATGATCCATGATCCACGATCCATTATCCACGATCTATTATTCATGATCCATGATCCATGAACCATGAACCATGATCCATGAACCATGATCCACGATCCATGAACCATGAACCATGAACCATAAACCATGAAACATGAACCATGATCCACGATCTATTATCCATGATCCATGATCCATGAACCATGAACCATGAACCATGATTCTCGATCCATGATCCATGATCAACGATCTATTATCCATGATCCATGATCCAAGAAACATGAACCATGAACCATGAACCATGAACCATGAACCATGAACCATGAACCATGAACCATGAACCATGAACCATGAACCATGAACCATGAACCATGAACCATGAACCATGAACCACGAACCATGAACCATGATTCTCGATCCATGATCCATGATCCACGATCTATTATCCATGATCCATGATCCATGATCCATGATCCATGATCCATGATCCATGATCCATGACCCATGAACCATGAACCGTGAACTATGAACCATGAACCATGAACCATGAACCATGAACCATGATTCTCGATCCATGATCCATGATCAACGATCTATTATCCATGATCCAAGAAACATGAACCATGAACCATGAACCATGAACCATGAACCATGAACCATGAACCATGAACCATGAACCATGAACCATGAACCATGAACCATGAACCACGAACCATGAACCATGATTCTCGATCCACGATCCATGATCCACGATCTATTATCCATGATCCATGATCCATGATCCATGATCCATGATCCATGATCCATGATCCATGATCCATGATCCATGATCCATGACCCATGAACCATGAACCGTGAACTATGAACCATGAACCATGAACCACGAACCATGAACCATGATTCTATATCCATGATCCATGATCCATGTTCCACGATCTATTATCCATGATCCATGATCCATGATCCATGATCCAAGAAACATGAACCATGAACCATGAACCATGAACCATGAACCACGAACCATGAACCACGAACCATGAACCATGATTCTCGATCCATGATCCATTATCCATGATCCATGATCCATGAACCATGAACCATTAACCACGAAACATGATCCATAAACCATGAACCATGATCCATGATCCATGAACCATGAACCATGATCCATGATCCATGAACCATGAACCATGAACCATGAACCACGAACCATGATCCATGATCCACGATCTATTATCCATGAACCATGAACCATAAACCATGAACCATGGACCATGATCCATGATCCATGACCCATGACCCATGGCCCATGACCCATGACCCATGAACCATGAACCATGAACCATGAACCATGAACCACGAACCATGATCCATGAACCATGAACCATGAACCACGAACTATGAACCATGAACCATGATCCATGATCCACGATCTATTATCCATGAACCATGAACCACGAACCATGTACCATGATCCATGATCCATGATCCACGATCCATGAACCATGAACCATGAACCATGAACCATGAACCATGAACCACGAACCATGATCCATGAACCATGAACCATGAACCACGAACCATGAACCATGAACCATGATCCATGATCCACGATCTATTATCCATGAACCATGAACCACGAACCATGATCCATGATCCACGATCTATTATCCATGATCCATGATCCATGAACCATGAACCATGATCCATGAACCAGGAACCACGAACCATGATCCATGAACCATGAACCATGAAACACTTTGCATACACTATGTAACTAACAGCAGGTAACGACACTAATATTAATAATATTAGAACAAAACTATTCAAAATATTCTTTAGCTAATAAATTAGATGGTGCCAAATGAACAGTAGATGCATTTTTTAATACAATAAAACTTAGGAACCTAGATTTCCCAAAGGAAGGTTATAGACGGCTGCACTATCGTATTAAATACCTAAGTCTAGCATTTATTTATAGACTAGACTCACATGTGGATTTTGTGAAATCCATCACAGTATACTCAGGTATACCGACGAACTGTAATCCTAGACGCGCGGTTTAGTGATGTGCTCCGAACATCGATATTTTGTTTAAAAATATAATGTCGACATAAATATTCTTGATAAACAAAATTTGTTGCGGTTGATAAGAATACGTAGGTACCATTTTTTTTAGTGAAACCGAATAAATTATTATTTAAATTTACTTGCTACAGTTACACTTGAATTCGCTGAGATAGATTCAATACATAAAAACCCAATAGCACCTAGGAATAAGAATTAAATAAATATTATTACCAAAACTATAAACTATCCAGACATTCATATTAATATTATTAATTTTCTTGATCACCTTAAATAACTAAGAAAAATAAACAAAAATCGATACTATCTTCACTTTACATCGATAGCTTTCACAACACTAAGAAAAATCGATAATGCATCGAATTTCCCGAAGGGCTCGAAACGAAGGCAAATCGACAAAGATGAATCTGATCTAAGACGACTCGGAAACCTTATCTCATCATATTTTTATTTGATGGAGCTACTGCTACGTCAGGTCTGGCTTTTGAGGAGCTGGGAATTTATTTGTACTTACTTTTATATAAACAAACTTTTGACGCAAACAGTTTTATTTTCTTATGAGCTATCGTCACGGCATACCATAACGCCATAAACATACCATCACACCTGTATTCCCCGAATGGTTAGACAGAGGTGTAATATACACCCACACTTCGCCGGTATATTTTGGTCTTATGTAATAGAGGGCGAGCCTATCTAATATCGGATACCCTCTGATAGCGGCATTTGTGTGGTTTTTTTTGTATAGAGTACATAAATTTGTTCTAAACATTTAGCGCACTATATGCGGCTTTGAGATAAGAACAGAGTTAGTCCAAGCCATTCAGATGCGGTGTGATTTAGCTGCCGGAAGTCTGACAGTGTGTCATCATTAATCAAAGTTATGTATGGCCGTCAGTTTACATGAAACGCCATTGTTGTATGAGCCCATTCAATTTCACTACTAACTTGTGCAGTAGTGGAATGCTCTCGGACAGGAATAAAGAATATAATTTTGTCTTCTGTGATACGTGTTTCAATTTTTATTTACATAGCAACATAACACACCATCACGCCTGTATTCCCCAAAAGGTAAGGCAGAAGTGAACTAATATACACTCACATTTCACCGGTATGTTTAGGTCCCATGTAATATGGGGCGAGCCTATTGCCATTAACCGGGCGTAGTTCCAAACTCCGAGCTGCTACTGGGAGTTTCATAGAAAACCCAATAACACTTTGCTCGACCTGCGGATCGAACTAGGACCTATAGCGTAGCAGCCGCACTTAGCACCACTAGACTTATGAGGCAGTCATAACACCGACGCTTAAAATACCGACATCCATAACACTTACATCAATAAAACCGACGCTCATAACACTGACGCCCATAACAGCTTAACCCAAAATATTAACACCCATAATAAGGACGCCTAAAACACCTATTCACACGATTCTTATAGCACCGACGTCTGTAAGGCCGACACCCATAATACCGACGCCCATAATACCGACGCCCATTGCACCAACGCCCATTACACCAACGCCCATTGCACCAACGCCCATTGCACCGACGCCCATAACACCGACACTCATAATACCGACGCCCATAACACCGGCGCCCATACCACCGACGCTCATACCACTGACGCCCATTACACCAACGCCCATTGCACCAACGCCCATTGCACCGACGCCCATAACACCGACGCTCATACCACTGACGCCCATTACACCATGCCCATTGCACCAACGCCCATTACACCAACGCCCATTACACCGACGTCTATACCACCGGCGCCCATACCACCGGCGCCCATACCACCGACGCCCATTACACCGACACCCATAATACCGACGCCCATAACACCGACGTCTGTACTGGAAGGCAAGTGCGATTTTAGTGCATATTACCGCACAATGGTAAAGTCAAAAGATCAACCTCCGCGCTGATACTGAAGATTTTATAGACAGCCAATTAACACTTACTCGTAGCTTGTACCTCATGTTTATGAATATTTTTTTAATTTCAAATAAAAGCTTTACGTTTTCCTTCCTAATATTATTGACATTACATAAACCTTCAAAGAATTTAACGTTCCCGTTAAAAGCCCATTAGAAACAGTACTGAAGTACATTCCTTTGCGTAAAACACGTAAACCGCAGTGTTGCCACAACATAAAACGAAACCACATCATAGACAAACCTTTGAAAGCAAAATAACAACCTTTTGTTTCCTTTCTTATTAATCATCTCGCGCCAACAACAAACAAATACAACATTAAAGGTAATAAGAATGTGATAAAATATTGAAATACTGGTATTTAAATAATTTAATGTTCTTGTTGTTCTTTAACTTGTGGCCTCATTAGTCTAATGGTCCTAAGCCCGGCTGCTACGCCCTAGTTCGATCCGGTCCTGAGTTCGATCCCCAGATCGAGCAGTGTTATTGGTTTTATTATGAAATTCTAAATAGCAGCTCAGAGTCTGGATTTGCGCCGGGTTAATGGCAATAGGCTCGCCCCCTATTATATGGGACCTAAACATAATGGCAAAATGTGTGTAGATACATTAGTACCTACACCTCTGCCTAACCCTTTGGGGAATACAGGCGTGATGGTATGTATCTATGTAAATTTTAATGCTCAGTTGTGAATGCATTATATTTGGTTTCTTGCAGCACTGACTTACCCAAGCATGCGATCAACTGACGAGTGTAGTTATAACTTAGCTAGAAACCTCTTAATGGTCTTCTTTATATTCTGATTAATTCCCCTTTTCAGTTACAAAGCGAGTCTCTTCTACCTCCCTACCCACCTAACTGCATTACATAACACTGTTACGGAGAAGTCTTCGCATCTATTATTAAAACGGAAGCGATCGCCCATTCCCTTATACTTTTTATTCTCGAGTAAAAACTCTTGGGGTGCATAAAATAACAATGTTGCACCTACATCTTACATCGTACAAAGGTACGTAGTCTGATTGTAAAGGAAATCTAACTGCCAACATACTAAAACTTAAAACATTTTGATATTAAAATACCAAAAAGTTTTAAGTTTTATTAAAACTTTTTGGTATTATTTAGCTGCTGGCTTGGCCTTTAAATTGTAAATTTTAGAAAACACTAACGACCGCAGTAACTTTTGGCATATTTGAATCAACTTACACAAAACCTTTAAAAAATTATACAACTAAACCTTCCTCATAAATCACTTTTTTTTTTTTTTATGGGATAACTCGGCAAACGAGCAGGCGAGCTACCTGGTGGTAAGTAGTCATCGCCGCCCATGGACATCTGCAAAACCAAAGGAGTTGCAGATGCGTTGCCGAGCCTATTAAGGGAAAGGGAGGGGAAGGAGAAAAGGAGAAGGAAGGGGATTGGGGGAGGAATTGAGCCTCCGGCCCTCTCGCTCACCGAACGAAGCGCAGTAACGAAACGCTACTACTCGGACGTCGGTCTTCTGCGAGAGTGTGGTACTTCCCCGGTCGAGCCGGCCCATTCATGCTGCGAACAGCGTGGCCCTACCACAACCAACACTCTGTCTGTAAGTGAAAACCGCATGAAAATTCCGTTCAGTACTTTTTGATTTTATAGCGGAAGACTTTGTTTTATATATGAAGTTATGATTATTAGTTTGTATCAGTATCTCGGATAAAAATCTTCTTTCTTTCTTTTCCTATAATAATTACCAAACAAAACAACATTTCGAATTTGATTCAATTAGCTATATTAATAAAACACTCGTCTATCTATATGTGGATAACAACAGATAATGGTAATCTAATGAAATAGTCATTAATCTATGTCTCTATGGTCAAAGTTTGTATGGAATTGATAAAAATTGGACATCATTAACGTCACGTAATAGGGACAAATGTAACTATCATCGACGTCATGTTGTGATCTTTAATTTGTATGGTGGCGTCAAGTTTGTGGTAATTTGCTCAGTTGATTTACAAGAATAAATTGTTTATTATATAATTTATAATAAAACGTCTGTGCTGATGAAGTTTATTTAGGGTCGTGCCACCGCATTTCCAAACATTCTTTTTTTACGCAGAAATGTGCTAACATTATACATACAATACTTTTAAGTGATATTGGATAGTCGAAAGAATTTCATCACCATCAACCCATTATATTTTCCCACTGCTGGGCACGGGTCTCCTCTCGGTACGAGAGTAATGCGGCTATAGTCCAGCACGCTAGCCTACTGCGAGGTGGCAGACTTCACACGCCGTAAAGAAAATCTATCAGGCATGCAAGTTTCACGTAATAATTACGCACATGACTTCAAAAAGTCCGAGGTGCGTTGCCTTGGATTCGATCTCGAGACCTTTGACTTGGCAGTCCATTGGTCATAACAATATGCTATCACTGCACTAGAAAATCTGTCCATCATGATAAAAATGTGTGATATGTAAAGTGTTAAGCGTGAAATCCCTTATAATGTTTTATCATAGTCAGATTCTAGTGTTTTTTTCCTATTTCTAAGCCCAACGCACTAAATTACGTAGTGATGGTAGGTATTGAAAACGTATATCAACTAGTTCATCGATAAGTATATGTTTATGGTGACATTCGACTTATCCACTGAAGCAAGTAATTAATATGTTATGACGTACCTCATGTCAAGCTCAACTGAGTATAATGTGCTCAATTATCGCTATGCTAGGCGCTTTGTGGGTGACAGGGCATTGTGTTGATGTGTAAGCTAATCTATGGACGGTGAAACAATGCTATTGTCATTGGGATAGCTTAACCTAGTCAAATTACTTATATTTTTTAACTCGGCAAACGAGTAGGCGAGCTACCTGTCGGTAAGAAGTCATGGCCGACCATGGACATCTACAAATCCAAAAGAGTTGCAGATGCCATGCCGAGCCTATTTAAAGAAAAGATAGGAGAAGGAAGGGGACTAAGGGAGAAATTGTTCCTCCGGCGCTCCACACTAACCGTACGAAACGCAACAGTATGCATACTGCTACCTGACGTCAGCAGGCACTACTACTACTAAATAGTGTAATGTGTATTTATTTTGCCCGAATTATCTCAAAGTTGAGCAAATGCCTCCCCCCGATTTTTCCATGGGTAGTCGGTTGGACGCTACTGTAGGTCACACCAGGTCCAAGTTTTACCAATCTGGACGAAATGGACTCTGGCGTGCTTGCATCCAAATAATACCTCCTTGTCGTCGCATTTAGTGGTATGCCATTCATTAATTAAATTGTAATTAACTGGTGTAAAATACTTGAATACGTAATTTTAGTTATGCAAACAAACGAAGTGTTCGAAGCGGCGGTAGCCTAATGGCTGGGGCGTCGGACTTGCGATCAAGTGTATACTAAAATATAAAGATAAAACCTTAGTTTTTATCGATATTCCTACTTTGAAACTACTGAATCAATTTTACCATTCTTTCTCGGCTAGAAAGTAACATTATTCCCGACTAACATAAGCTATATGAATGTGGAAGAAGCATAAGTGTTATGCAAGAATCGTAGCAAGTGGCGGTCTATAGTTTCTGCCTACCCCTGTGAGAAAGTACAAGTATTAAAACAGGCAGGCAACTAGGCAGAAATGTACTAAGAAACACCTACAATAACCCTCCAGGCAATCAAACCCAACACTTTCACTACACTAGACCATTCAGAACATGAAAAGTGAAGAATAAATCTCTTAAACCCCGGAAGTAAACCACCCTTTCGTCCCCAAACGTTCGTGTAACTATATATATAAAAATATATAGTATATATAACAATACATTAGACCGTTATTGTCTCCCCTTCATCCGTAGGGCGATCACAATGGCTCAGATATTGACATTCCATGGCTCCAATACCGCCATTGTGGGGCTAATGACAAACCGAAATCTGTGCGCAATGATTATTGATTTTGTGATATATTCATGGTTGGAGGGGGATAGCACTAATTGCTGCTTCATGGCCAGTGATGTGCAAGAATAGGTCATAATAGATTATACTAGACATAAGATATAAGTTTGGAAACTTGATAACCTAAATCGCCGAATTACTGTGTGCTTAGATACGGGTCCCAGCACAGGTGTAACCCTCCTATTCTTTCATAACTTGAGCAAAGAATTTATAACGATGACTTTGTTAAATTCTATATTTTATCGACATACGACATACGAAGGAGAGCACGCAGAGGTGTACTAATATGGGTATACCCACAGTTCGCCGATATGTTTGGGTATTGCCATTAACCGGGCACAGATCCAAACTGCGAGCTGCTACTGAGAATTTGATAGAAAAACCCAAAAACATTTTGCCTGACCTGGTAATCGAACCCAGTACCTTTAGCGACCACACTAAAGAGGCAGTGTAATTTGTTAATAAAATATTATTATTATTAGAAAATAAAATCAGTAAACCGGTAACAAATCCAAATTTTCAGGTGCTTCTATGTAATTCATTCTTCATAACAAAACAATAACTCTTTGCTCGACCTGGAAATCGAACTTAATACCGTAAGTATAATAACCGCGTTTAATGAAGCAGTAAACTATATACTATTAAATCGAGTAACTTTATAAACAGGCAAATATGTAGTTGATGGAAATCCCTACCAAGGTTCAAAAGCGAATAATAAGGTATATTTCGAATCCATGACTAATCGAATTAATCGATTCGACATCAATAGAGCTACCGCCACTCCTACCATAGTTTTATATGAGCTACTTGATAATGAAATAGTCATCTCCCGATGGTGATCAAAGTGACATAAAATATGACATCAAAACATTTTTACTACGCAATTCCATTTTTATGGAGTTTTTAGAACAACTCATAATTTCTCCCATAAACTTATTTTAATAGATTCATGAAATACCGAGCTTGTGAACCTTGGTAGGGGTTTTATTACGTATTTGACTGTTTATATACATGGTAAGGGCATATTTTCTTCAAAGTTAAATATTAGAATAGTAGTAAAAAAATTGTTGACTCACTTTAATGACATTTGGAAATTAACTTTCTTTTACAGCATCCAAACATTTGTACCTATATCAAAACTTATGTGGAATCATTTGGTTTCTGATTCTCGTTCGCGTTGAAAAGTTTAATAACAAACCAAATTTATACTAATACTAGTTTTCCGCCCACGGCTTCGCCCGCGTGGTTTCTCGGCTTTTTTTTATTTTAATTTTTCCCGTTTTTGCAACATTTTTCATGTCTGCTCCGCTCCTATTGGTCTTAGCGTGATGATATATAAACTATAGCCTTCCTCGATAAATGGGCTATCTAGCACTGAAATAATTTTTCAAATCGGACCCGTAGTTCCTGAGATTAGCGAACAAACTCGAACAAACAAACAAACTCTTCAGGTTTATAATATTATAAGTATATAAGTATAGATTATAAAGAGGTAAAGTTATAACGTTATATTCTTAGGCATAGGCTATATATTGTCTCAAAAAATGAAAAGAAATGTATACTCCATGCGAGCGAAGCCGCGGGCTTTAATATAATCATACGATTGAAAACGAAAGATGTATTTGTATGTCTGAATTAAGAATGTATGTTTAAGTGTTTTTAATAAATAACCAAATGAAAATATATTCCATCAAACATCTTTTAGTTTACAGGTCCCAGCGTCTTTAACAAGAAATTATGGTAATAATACGGTTACAACTCTCAAATCAAAATAGAATTGTGGTTTCCTTTTATTAATTTAAACAGGTGTCCCGTTTTCAAAACGTGAAATGAACTTAAAGATACAAATTTAAGTAAATAAAAATTTCGGCCTCTGCTTGGGTTTGAACCTGCGTCCCTCCGGTTGAGTACTCTTGACGCTTTTGCTACCCAGACCACTGCCTGTGATGTAAAAATTTTCGTCAATGTCAAATACAATAAAATCTTATTACTTGAATTAACTTCTTACTGAGTTTGGATCCATTCTTCGATCGTTCTTGAATTATTTATTTCAAAATAATATTAAAAAATATATATATAATCACAGTAGTTACTTATACCAGTGTTGGTAACTTGACACAAACTAAAACCATTATTACAACGAAGAACCATCAAAAGCAGTAATTTGCAGCGAACACAACATTAACTCGATATTAAGTTGAGCTTTAGTTGAACAAACTCAATAGCGGGCGCATTGCGCGGTGACAAATCATGGAAGCTTGAGTAACTCCCCCAGAGCCGGCAATGGTGGACGAAGTTTGGCGCATGCAAATGAGTCGCAAGTTGGCGGTGATTAAGACACGTGACGGTGTTACAACGTTTTGATATTACACGATGGTATAACATATAATTTGCTGTATATATGTAAATATATTGCATATAGATACACGGGTATGTAGACACCCTATTTGGAACCGTAATGTACCTGTAGTAATGGTCTAATTGAAATAAAATATTTGATTTGATGTGTGTGTTCCAGTAGAATCGCAAAAAACAATTGAACATCGACTGCCGTTTCACAAAATGCAGATAGGGGAAATCGCAAGCGTTGTCAAGATGCAAGGACACTGAAATTGCTACTTCTGATGAATCAAAATATGATTTTCACGGACAAAATCCTTATTAAGTCAAAGTTACCTACTCAGTACTAAGTACTCAACTCTGAATACTTCATATTTTATGTTGCAATTTCTACTGCCACGAACCTAGACGTAATGATAAATAACACTGCAAATCAAATCAAAGACATGAGTACTCGTATTGTTGCATTAACTTAAATACACCTACTAAATCCTAGTAAATAGGTTTCATACTCCTCAAGCCATTACATTGTCTTTCAATTCCTTTCTCTGTGGTTAACGTATCACCTCAGCCGCCACCGTCAAATGCTGGTGAACATCTCTTTGTTGAAGTCGAATTAAACCACACCAAAATTCTTCTTGGGGTTTACTATTGCCCTTCTTTACGTATCAATTTCTTCTCTTCTTTTGAAAACATATTAGAAATACTAATCCCTACATACAGTCACAGCATAATCATGGGTGACTTTAATACCTGTCTCCTTAAACAAGATCATCGTTCTTCCTCTCTACGTTCTACAATAGAATCTAGTAATCTCACTATTCTTCCGCTAGATGCTACTCACCACTTTCCAAATTCTACTCCATCACTTCTTGACCTTATTTTCATTTCTTCTCTTGATCACATTGCTAAACATGGTCAATGCTCAGCGGATGCTTTTTCATATCATGACCTAATCTTCCTTTCTTATAAAATTCGTCCTCCTAAGGCGAAGCCTAAAATCCTCATGCAGCGCAACTTTGCCGCCATTAACATGGACGATCTTTGTGAGGATGCCAGCAAGATAGACTGGTCTCCACTGCTTGCCTCTGCTTCAGTCGACGAACAAGTGGGTCTTTTTACGAATATGCTGGTAGAATTATTTGACCGTCATGCACCAGTCCGAGCAGTTAAGATGAAGCACTTGCCGTCGCCATGGCTAACCGATGACATTAAAGCATTAATGTATCGAAAAGCTACAGTAAAGTCTAAATATAAGAGTCGACCGTCGGATTCCAACAGGGAAAAATACGTCTCCGTCCGCAATCACTGTAATAAAGTATGTAGGAATGCTCAACGCCAACACATCCACAACTCGGTCCAAAACGGAGATCCAGCAAAAGTCTGGAAATTTCTAAGATCTATGGGAGTCGGAAAATCGCGTCAAGAAACTATCCCAAAAGATTTAGGGAATCTCTCTCTTATCTCTCTCTTAATCATCACTTTACTGCTTCGTCTAATTTTGATTTGACAACAAAATGTAATACTTTAAACTATCTTTCAACTCTTCCGGCTCCCGGTTATCCTCACTTCTCATTTAGTCAATTCTCCGAATGTGATGTTAAAAAGAGCATAGTATCAATAACTTCCAACGCCGTTGGTAGTGACTGTATCAGCCGTAAAATGATCCTCCTTGTGCTTGACATCATTCTACCCGGTATTTGTCATATCCTTAACAGTTCCATATCTAGCGGTGTCTTTCCACGTACATGGAAAGACGCCAAAGTTATCCCACTACCAAAAAAATCTAATCCTACATCCTTTTCCGAATATCGTCCCATCTCCATCTTACCATTTCTATCGAAAGTTCTCGAACGGCTTATCTATAATCAATTGAACACTTTCCTCTCCAAAAACAATCTTCTTAATTCCTTCCAATCTGGTTTTCGTCAAGGTCACAGCACAGCTACAGCCCTTGTGAATATTACGGATGATATCAGGTCAGGCATGGAAATCGGTAATCTTACGGTACTGGCACTGCTAGACTTGTATAAGGTTCATTTTTGGTTTACGCAAATATGACCACGTTTCTGAATTCCGTGTTAAGCTCAAGTGGTTACCTATCCGCTTTCGCCGGAATGCTCATATTCTTTCACTTTTATATAATGTACTTTTCCTTCCGTCTACCCCTTTTTACCTAAAGAACCGTTTTGAGTTCTTAGGCGACACTCATACGTTATTTCTGAGGTCATCGGATAACTTGAAACTTAAGATGCCTATGCATTCCACAACATTTTATGACAAATCCTTTACAGTTCAGGCTGCTCGTTTGTGGAATGCATTGCCAGTTCCTATCAGGCGTGCTCAATCACTTCCTGTGTTTAAAAGGCTTGTGAAGGAATATTATTTGTCCTTGTAGCTCTGTCACTGTCATCACTATTGTAAAGTTTTATACCGTTTGTTGCTTATTTATCTTATTACTAGTATGATATTG